>VXAZ01007802.1:537467-584801 GCA_013399875.1 Gymnorhina tibicen
CAGCCGTGAGGCGCCGGTGCCTGCCGAACCCCGCGGCGGGGCGGCCCCGCCGGACCCTCCCGGGGGCTGCGGGTGAGGGGCTGCGGGTGCCCGGCCGCGCCCTCCCGTCGGCGTGGGGCGCTCCCCCGGCCGTGAGGGTCCCTCCTCCCTTTGGGTTTCTCTTCCTGTGAGAACGGGACCCCCGGAGGCGCGGGGTCCCCGCGCGGGTCCGTGACTGTCCCCCGCCCCGTGCAGATCTCAGGAAGCAGGCGAGGCAGCTGGAGAACGAGCTGGACCTGAAGCTGGTCTCCTTCAGCAAGCTCTGCACCAGCTACAGCAGCACCCGAGACGGAAGGCGCGACAGGTATAGGTACTAGCCCGTTTCTTTATGTTTTAAAGGCTGCCTGCGGTGCTTGGTGCGGGTTTATTGTTCGCTGAGTGCTGGTCCCACCTGTGGCTCTTAACGCTTGGCTTCTTGGGAAGCTCCTTTCAGCGCTTCTTGCTGCCGGTGCTGCTCGGGATGTGATGTTGGCGTGTGAGTCAGGGAGGGCTGTGGGTGACGGGTCACTGGGGAAAGCTGGATTTAAACTTCATTCTGCGTGGGGTCAGTGAGCTTTTTAATGCTCATTACATTGGCTTAATTCCCAGTTTAAACCCTGAGGTTTTCAGGGACTTCAGCATTAGGGGAATTTAGCTTTACAGCTACAGGTGGGCTGGTGTGCTGTTTGTAATCCCAGTTTTAAGGGAACTGAAGCACTGAGCAGCTGTGCAGGGAACAAGCCTTCTCTTCAAAACGAGTGGCTATTTCTTCCTGTCTTTCTCCTGAGGTGAGTAATAATCACAGAACCATAGAATGGTTTGGGTTGGAAGGGACCTTAAAGATCATCTCGTTCCAACCCTGCTGCCGTGGACAGGGGCAGTGTTAATGAGAATAATGAGAGCTGCACATATGTTTTTAGATGTATGTCTGTTTTAGATACATGGTCTGTGTGTATATACATGGGTAGTTTCTGTTTGCTTTGGCCACATTTATGTTTTAAGAAGAATTAATGTGGTAAAACTCTTCAAGTCTATCTTGTGAGCCAGAGGTGAGCTCTTCCCTGCAGTTCCAGAGCAGGAATTATCAACCTCTCTGTCCATTTGCAACCTTTTCTTTGCTTATGAACTGTATCAGTTGTGAGTGTTGCTGCTGTAGATATGTGTGTTGATATTTTTCTTTTTTATTTAATTTAATGACTGAATCCATTTTGAACCTCTTCCTCAGTTTCTGCTTCTGGAAGCCTGAGAGCATCTCAGCAATGATCATATTACTCTTGAATCAGAGCTCTAGTTTCACTTTTGTTTCTGCCTCTGTGCTGTTACTTGCCATGTAATCGAATAGTTTCCATTATTTTTGCTGTCCTGTGCCAAATTTACTTCTCTTACTCAAGTTCAGGCAGATTCCCGGAGCCATGAGTAGGCTCTGAGGGGTGCTACAGTTCCGCAGGCTGGTCTGAGATGTGCCTTTTCCTTGTGGTTTCAGTTTATCTTTAAAAGCAGATAGGGAAGGTGTGTGAAACTAATTGTGGTAAATGGTGTGGTTTGCATTGCTCTGCAGGACAGTTGATTGCTTAATAGGTCAGGGGCTTGTCCTAACACTGTGCTACTGAGGTGTAATTATGTGGCTGGAGTAACGTGCTAACAGTGCAGTGCTCCCCCTGCCAGTAAATAAATAAATCAAGCTTAAAAGTTGAGGGGAGGAGGACACTGGTACCAGATGTGTGTGTGGTGTCAGGCATTTCTTCCAAGGAGAGGCTGTATTTCCTGCAGGTGATACCGTGTTGTCTGTTTAGATAAGAGTTAAAGGCATGCAGAATAAGAAAATGTAATTTTTCAGAGCTTATTTCACCTCTAGCAAACCTGGGTGTAGTGGAGCTTTCCAACCCCTGTCGCTGGTGCTTCCTTATTTCTGGCACTCATGAAATGATGCAACTTTTCAGTAACTGCTCCTTCTCTTCTCCTCAGCTCTGACACAACTCCTCTATTAAATGGATCAAGCCAGGACAGAATGTTTGAGACCATGGCTGTGGAGATTGAGCAACTTCTGGGAAAGGTAACTCGAGTTACTTGGGATTTATTTCAGCATTTAGGCAATGTCACAGTCCGGGTTTCTGTGATGGGTATTAGGAAATCCGAGTGTGAGTGTTAGACAAGGTGTGCGTGTCTAGCTGGCTCCTTCAGCTTGTGCATTGGAGTTTTCTTGCAGGAATAAGCCATTTCACATTTTCTGGGGTGTTTTTGCTTCCTGTAGCTGACTGGGATAAATGACAAGATGGCAGAGTACACCAACAGCGCGGGCGTGCCGTCGCTGAACGCGGCGCTGATGCACACGCTGCAGCGCCACAGGGACATCCTGCAGGTAACAAACGGGCTTCCCCCTGCCCTTTTGTTCTTTCTTTGGGTTAAAATAATTATTGTTATCTGTGCTGATGCCACAGCTTGCTGGAGTGTCTCACGAGGATGTGTGAATGCCACTGATTCCACCTCGCTTTCCTTCTCTCCAGGCACCCCCTGAATTCTGAGTTCAAAAAAATCGTGCTTTTTATGTCATATTAGTGGCTAGAACTTAGCTAAGAAAGAACAATAATCAGCAATTATGTGGGTGGGTTTTACACAGCAGAAGGGGGAAATGCTGTAATGAATTACCTTGTCTGTGTGGTTTGTCACGTAACAGTGTGCAAGGGAACATCACACTTCAGAAGACATGATTGTAAAACCTTCTAAGCTTCTCAAGGGAGATGAAGGAAACGTGATGGTTAAAGCTACCAGCCAGTGCTGTAAATTAACCATGTTTCAGCCTGGTGATGTTTTCATGGCATGGTACTATTAAAATGCGTATTTTATTTGGCTGGTCGTGTACAGTTTGAGTTCTGTTTGGTATCTGTGCAATCAATACACAGTGTGAAAAGAATAGCATTTGTGTGAATGGTTACAGTGGGTTTGGTGCACACCAGCTGCCAATTAAATTGAGTTTTGAGAAGTACCAGCTGCCTGAAATGGTTTAAAATGTAAAATTGCAACTTAAAAGTCGTCTTCACTGTTCAGAAAAGACTTTATTTGAATCTGGTATAACAACAGAATAGACTCAAGAACATCTTCACCGCGCCAAAGAAGTAGGTTTTATTAGGGCTTCTGATGGGAAATTCCAACACAAGCTAATTCATCAGAAAGGTGGGGATGTCTGAAACTGGGAGAAGGAATTACAGTGGATTTCCCTTCACCACTGTAGCTGCAGCCATCAGATTTAGCAACTCTGTAAGAGCAGTGAGTTCTAAGAATACTTTGCATTAACTTGCAGCATTTTTGCTGTTAAATTCCTAAGTTGGTCTTGCACTTTATTTATTAGAGAACAGTTGACACTTTTAAAGGTGGCTGGATCTCCTGTGGGCGTATTGTGGGCCCTAATTTTGGGATACCTGCTTATCATTACAGGATTACACGCACGAATTCCACAAAACCAAAGCAAACTTCTTGGCAATACGAGAAAGGGAGAATCTGTTGGGATCAGTACGGAAAGATATCGAGTAAGTTGTGTTTGCTGCAGCAAAGGCGTGGGACTGTGCTCAGAGGGAGAAGGTGGAAACCCTTCTGGAGGAGAGTGCTTGGCGTAGCTCTGAGTGAAGCAGAAAAAGTTCCTTGAATTCACAGTTCTCATTAAGGTTCTGTTGGATTTTAGGTCGTATAAAAGCGGGTCTGGCGTGAACAACAGAAGAACAGAACTGTTCCTGAAGGAGCACGAACACCTTCGGAAGTAGGTGTTGTTTCCTTTTTCCTTGTGTTGGAGGTGCCTGACTTTTCTTGGGGGGTTGAAACATTCTGGGTTTCATGCAGCTGGGTAAACATTTATGGCTTGTGCTGAGTGGGAGCTGTGTGGGGTAGGTAATAGTCATGGTGGTGTCAGAGATTTGGGCTTTAGGATCTTGTCGGTGACAGTTCTGTGTTGTCTTCAGGGGCTTTTGCAAGCGACTCGTGACTCAGACCTCCTCCTCCCAAAGGAGTAGGTGCCTTTCACACTGACTGGGATAAAGTTTAAGAAATGAAACAGAAACTCCCATGATTTGGCTGGGTTTCCCTCTCCTTTTTTTTTGTCAGTCAGACAGAGTGACTTTTTATCTCTACCGAATGTGGACAAAAAGCAATGGAAGAGACTAATTCCAAAATTGCCCACGCAGTTAAATATTTACAAATTTACTCTAGTTTACCAGATAACAAGCAAAAAGAAAGCATTTTGTTCTCATTCCTGTTGCAGAGAGGAAATTAAGTTCTGAGTAGCTGCTTTCTGCGTCCTTGTTCAGCAAAAACAGCACAGGTGAGAGCAAAGAACTGAAGGGTTTGTGGTTTTTAGAGAGTCAGGAGGCAGCTCTGATCTGCCTGCCTCTCCTTGCCTGTAGTTGTGCTAAACCTCAGGCTCACACAAGAGGGCAGGCTTGCATTTATAAAACCAAATAAATAAAAAATTACCTGTGGCTTTCTTAAAGATGACTTAAACTTACAGCCAGAACTGCACAAAAACGTTTTACAGGAAATAAAAACTTTTTTTTTTTTCAATTGTGGCTCACCACTGCTTCATCCTCAGTTTTCTTTAATATCTTACAACTTAGAAATTAACTGGTTTAAAGCTTTAATTATGACTTTTGTTAAGCATGGTCTTGAAATAGAATGGTTAAATATTTCTGGAATTGTAAAATACCCTTCTAAGAAACTGATATTACCCTGAGTGCATTATTTTGAAAAGTTTGCAAAAATTAAGAGTGGAAAACATACAGAGTTTTGTAAACATAATCTGGCAGATGTCTTCAGAATTTGAGCTTAACATTTATTGAGGCATTGATTATTTGGTCTTTTAAACATACTAAACTCTGCAGTATGTTCATAGGATTAAAATGCATGAAAAATAAAAGTTAAGGCAGTTTGACAAATGGTTTAAAACCATCGGGTGGTTATTTGAAAATGTTAAGACTTGAAATAAACCCACCACAACACCTGAGGAAAAGAAAACCAGAAATAAGCGTGAGTTGGGGGTCTTTAGTAAACAGGGCCAAAACTAACCACAGAATACTCTGCAAGGTGGAGATAACTGTAAGGGCTGTGAATAAATCCGGTGTGGAAGGAGAAGACAACATTGGCAAGAAATCAAAGCTTGCAAAACTTTGGAATTGAGAATCAGTAAGCTCAGAAGAAGATACTGGCAGAGGAAATTATTAGAGAGTTTCAACGTATTTGTCTTCTGAGGAAGCAGTTAACGAGCTATTCATGCCAAAAAGCCGTAAAAGCTAAGAAAAGGTCCCAAGAAATCACCAGGAGCTGGCAAATTACACCAAACATGCTCCTAGGATAAACTGACAAGCTTTGTGTGAGTCATGATGCTGAGTATTTGTTGTGCTGTAAATCCTGGTGCCAGACTAATTGACAGAAGTGGATGATGAATACATTTACACAAAGACACGGGAGTAAAAACTTTTTTTTTTTTTTTTAATTGAAATCTATGAAGAGAGCTTGAAAAACAGGCACAGGAACATAAAGTTTACAATGTATTATTACATTCTACAAAGTGTAATAGCGCTACAGGAATTATGTATTCCTGTCAGATATTGGAGCATTCACTTGGTCTTGACCCTGCTTAATTTCTGATATCAAGTACTTTGACCTGTTACATATTTATTGCATGATCTGATAGCAGAATGTGTGAACTGCTGCCCCACTGCAGAGTGCCAGACTCTTCTGTCAGCCTTTTCCTTTATGCACACCCATGTGAGACAGGACAAACACAACCTGGGGTTTTCTCTGGGCTGTGTTTCCCATGAATGCTCTTTGGAAAGCTGCAGGGTGGGATTGTTTGGGGGGTGTCTCACTGGGGAGGAAAAGGAGAGACAGGAAGCTCCTCTGCTTTTTGCCTAAATCTGCCTCTTTCATTTTTGTGTCACACCGTGAACACCACAGAGAAGATCCTCTTAATGTTACAGATGTAGATAATCCTAAAAAAGGAGAGGAAATGAAAACTCTGTGAGTACGAGGTGCTGATGAACAAAAGGCTCGAACGTGCTTCAGGCACGGAGGGAACGACGGAAAGCGCTGCACAAACCCTGGCTGTGCCTGGCTTTCCATTAAGCCCCGCGGATCCTGGATGCATTTGGCCTCCCTCTCCCAGGGTGGGGCTGGCTGCTGTGTCAGCGCTGCTGGCAGGAGCGGGGATTTCCACCTTGGGATCCCCTTGGAGCCGGGGCAGCCCTCGGGCGGGGGGCACAGGGGGCCCCGCGCTGCTGCACCCCGCACCGGGGAGGGTGGGACAAAACACCTCGTGTTCCTCTCCCTTCAGAAGCTTCACTGCTGCTCAGTCCACTTTATAAATCAGCTCCTTGTTGGGATAGGAGGTTTGTCTAGAAGCTCTGCTGGCTGTGGGTAGAAGTTTCCAAGTCACTCAGTTTCCTGTTTAAGTTCTATACATGGAATTCAAGAACAGCTGTGCCAACCGCTGGAGAGATAAACACTAACACCTGATGTTTTTAATAAAAAAATTAACCCCTCTTAATTAAAATAAGGTTGGCAGACAGATCTTGTTGAATATCGATGGCCTGTTAATATTTTTACCTAATACCTCAGATTTCTTGGCATGTCAGGTGCTTAAAGAAACACCCAATCTAGTGTGGCCATGTTTGCTGTTCATTTTTGAAATCTTGTTTTCTTGGGTCTGTGCCATTCCCTAAAGGTATTTCATCTTCTCTGTTTGTGTGCTTTTGGCCAGGGGTCCAAACAAGTCATCCTTTTTCTTCTAATGCTGTTTTCCATCTAAAGGAAACAATTTTGATGAATAGCTCTAGCTTAGCGTTTTAAAAACTGCTCTGAAAAGTGCTGCCTCAGAAGAAACTATTCTGTCAACTAAGAGTCTGCCCTGAGAAATTCTGCAGTTATTGATGAGTTACAGTCTAAGTCAGCAAAGAAGGAACTGATGTGTTTGATGAAATTTGTGATATTGTGTGTGCATGCAAGTGAAAACTTCCCTTGTGTTGGTACTGGTGTTGTAGGTGAGTGATACCAGGTGATAGTGATGAGTTTGTGTAAAAATTGATGAAGTCTTCAGGAGTTTAGTTTGAAATTACAGATGCTATTACCTATGATGAATTCCTTGTAAAACTAGGTGAAAACACACCAATTCTGTCATTGTGGGGCAACTGTGTGATTGTTACTTTATTACTCAGCTCCAGCACTCAAAAATCAGTCATTATCCCTTTCTAAAAGCAGTGGCTGGTGGTGAAGCAGGTGCCTGTGTGGTGCAGATATCATTAGCTGTGTTTTTAATTGTTGTCAGGTGACTGCATGTTTCTGCTGAGTGTTGCTATGCAGCCTGTGAAATCTACCCAGTAAAAATAAAAACTAAATCCTCTTAGTTGGAGTCTCGTGCGTGAGTGATGCAGGTAGATGAGACAAACCTGCTGCAAGTGTTCAGACAGCCCTGGGTGTCTTAAAATGTTCAGAACTGGCACAGAGAGGGTCAGGGTGCCAGAGCAGGTGGGTAAGAAACTTTCTGCAGGAGGAGAAAGAGGAGAGTGAACAAATCAGAGGGACACGTGCTGCATGGGAAAGAGAAAAGAGGAATCAGAGAAGTGAGCAAAAGAAATAATGGGAGCCTGCAGCAGTTGTGTAATGGTGCTAATTAATAATACATACCTGAGATGATGAGGAGAAATCAATGTTTGTGCAGCACTTCATGTATGTGAAGTACTCTGGAGTACTAAATACTTTTATTACTTTCATGATGGCATTTTGTTATCAGCAGAACTATTTCAGATTTCCTGCTGTTGTTTGGGCAGAAAGGGGCACATTCAGCAGAGAATAATCACCGGGAAAACTGCTTCCAAACTTTGTTGGTGATACAGGCAAGATTTTAATGGAGGGGAGTGACTTACTGACTGTTTTTCCTCTAAATGTTGTCTTTCCTTACAAATTTTCACTTCAGCACCGATTTACAGAGAGAAATCAGCTCAACGAGATGCAGAGACACCTCGCAGGGTTTTTGATTACAGGCGACTTGATCTTTTGTGGAAAAAGCTGCCAGTTTTCTACCTTAATAGAATTTCTTTTTTCTTTTGTTGTCCCTGTTCTGTGTTCTGCATGCCCTGATTTCCATTCCCTGTGCTGTTGCTGCTCAGCTTCTCGTGGCTTTCAGTGGAACCTCAGTGTTGGATTAAGACCAGAGAACTGTTGTTGCCTCCCCTCCCATCCCCTCGGTCACCTCCAGTTGCAGGGGAGGGCACACAGATGCCTGGGCAGGAACTGCTCCAGCTGACACACAGCTCACCACTGCATCTCCTTCACCTCCTCTTGGAAGCAGAGAATGCAGGAAAAACAGCTAATTCACCAATTCCTTTTCCCCTCCCAAGGAGGCTGGGGAAGCAGCAGGGAGGGAGGAATGTGATGAGCCTCTTCCCCGGGTGCCTGCTGCCTGCCTGCTCTGCAGCCTCAGAACTGCTGAGCTCCACTTTAGTCAGCCCCAGTAAGGGCTTTTCTTTTTTTTTTTTTTTTAATTACCCAACTTGCCTCTTAATTAAACTTATTTTTTGTTCGTGTCAGAGCAGAATGCGGCGTTCTTGTGGTTCCATTCTCTTAATTTGAATGCAGATTTTAACTGAAGCAGCACTTGGGAATGAATAATCTTCTTTGCTCTGTAGCAGTTATGCAAAAAAACCCAAACAGCTCTGCCCTGGGAGGACAAAGGAGCTCTCCATGGCCCTGGTTTGGAGGGTTTGCACTGGATCTGGTGTTTTTTGGGTGCAGATCAGCTGGGCAGTGCTGGTGAAGGGCTGCAGCACTTTGCCCATTGAACTGGAAGTTACAGTGCAAGGAAGGATTGGGGAATCTAGGTTAAAACGTCTCTCTGCTGGCCATTAATTGCAAGAGCTCTGGCGGTGCTGTGCCACTGTTTTCCCAAACACCCCTGGCTTGTTTTCTTTGTTTCTGGGATAAGGAAGTTGGAGAAATTGCTGCATTAGAAGTGTGTGCCAGTGCCAGGACGGCTGTGGCAATCACCTTCCTGCCTTACCACGGAGGAACTCAGACTTCTGGGGCAGGGCCGTGTGCTCTGTCTGAGCAGCAGCACGAAGAAAATGGTTTTCAAAGAAGGGATTTGAGCAAAGGGGGATTTTTGGCATTGCAAAGGCTTACTTAAGGATGCACAACAGCTTGTCCTGTAATCCTGTTTCAAAATACAACTCTAGTCTGTCTTTCTGCTCTGTCTCCTATTGCTGCAGAGTTTTCTTGATTGCATCAGTGATTCTTTCCTTTAGCCTTATCTCTGTCTGGGATTGCCAGGGCTGCTGGCAGAACCTCTGGCTCCTGCAGACTCGTGGCAGAGGGACACAAGGCCACTCGGGAAGTGGCTGGATCAGCTTCCCCTGTACCAGTCCCAGACTGAGTGTGACACTTGGGCACATCGTATACTCAACTGCAGCACCAGACTGAGAGTAATTGGCTGTTTTCTTATTTTAATAGTGAATGCTGTTCAGAGGGGGAGACAGTTCCTGTCTTCTGGAAAAGGAGAAACGTCACTATGTATAATTGTATGACTGTATGAGCAAGTTATTGAAGTAGTTTAATGAGAATTTGGGGAGGTTCAAAGCTTCCGGACAATGAAGGAAGATGCTCTCTTGGGTATTATTATTATTTATAAATAACTTAATAAAAGATCATGAAAATCAGCCAAGCAATTCAGGATTTAAGAGGTTTTTTTCCTCTAAAAATAGCTTGAGCTTCATTAGGGTAAAATCAACTATTTCTTTTAATCTTCCTGTGCTGTACTTAGGACTTAAAAAAAACCCCCTACCCCAAACCACTAAACCAAAGATTCTGTGTCTCAGTGTTTATTTCATGCTTTCCTGATAGCTGGATTGCTTTAACAATACTGTAATCAAGAATTTCCCTGACACTGATGACTGTTGTGACATTTTTATACCTCAGTATGTCTAAAGTGGTGGGGAGACCAAATGAAAAGAAAACATCCAACCCACCACACTCAGCACAAAACTTAGTTTGGGAATTTCCTGTGTAGCTTCCAGTACAAACCTGAATTATCCAGGTGACAAAGGATGCAGCCACACATTGAGCATTAAGAGCTTCACGCTCATTGTTTGCTTTTCATCTTTAGAAAAAGTGCAGGTTTATGGGTGAAATTCCATGTACCCCAGGGACAGTGGCTGTGGAAACTCTTGTAGATCTTTATGATTGCCTGCAGAAGCTAAAGAGCAAACCCTCACAGAGTGAAAGATTACCTGAATATATCGTGAGAAAAAAAGTGACTGGGACAAAACCTCTGCTCTGGTTCTCAGTTCTGGGTTTCCCCTGGAAACAGCACTTCGTTCTTATTTTGGGGAAAGGGAAGGATGCAAAGCCACACTTCAAACTTCAGGGCTTTGTGGTTTCTTCTGAAGTTTTTTGCTCCTTTCGGAAATAAACAAGTCGGTGATGCATGTTTTATTTGTTTTTAGCTTTCCTTTCAACACTGTTTCTTAACTAGGACAGCTTCCTCCCCCCTCCAAGGTCTGTATTGAAATTAGGGCTTTCACGAGTGCTGAAATCTGTCCTGCATGGGTTGGTTCTGAAAAGCAGGTGCAGCTTTTCAACAGAATCAACAATTGTGGAGTTTTATAGAATTCCTTGTGTGCAATCTGAGAATCACTTTTATTATTCTAATGCAGCATGTCATTTTTTTGTCTGTGTGGCTGTGCACTTCATTATTCTTTAGGGCCAGAAGTGCTTGCTCATTATTTGCTATTGGATCCTCCAGTAAAAACACACTGTTGAACTCAATTTGTTGTGTATGGATATGTTAAATAGTGATTATTTCCATTTTCCCATATAGAGAGTGTATCTCTGGAAAGTTACCACTCTACTGCATAAATGTAATTTCTTGAGTTTTATTTAATTTCAGCCTCTCCTAATGCATCGGAATTAGGTTCTCATCATTCTTGGCTGCTGAATGGTTGCTGTGCAGATATCTTCGTGTTCTATCAAATCCATGATGCTAAGCAGAACTAGATCCAAATTCCTCCTTATTTTAGCCTAATAATAGAGTTCTGTTTAGAACTTTTCAAGGACCTTAGTTCTGTTGTGATTTGAAAGATGCAGAGTGTTTTCCTCTCACTTGAGAGACTTGTTTACATCAAGTATAGTTGCACTTCTGGAAGAATGCATCTTGTTCAGTCTCAGATAAAAAGCCCTAAGAACACTGGGAAATTGGGTCAGAAGAAAAATGCTGAGATCTTTACCCATTAACAAATTGCATCCTGAATTTGGCTTGTGGATGGTTTAAATGTAGTGTGCACTTTACATTTGGAACCACAAGTGTTTGTTATGTTGCATGGTTAACTACGCAGCTTTAAGAATAATTTTCTGAAACTTAATTAACAGGCAGGTAGAGAGTTGTAAATCAGGTACCTCAGCCAAGTCCTGGATGGAAGCCACAGAGCTTCTCCCAAAAAGCCCTCAAAACCACAGCCGGTGAAAATGCAGATAGGGAGCAGAACACGTGTCTGTCAGCGTGGGTTTTAGGGTTTCACACTACATTAAAGTTGGGTTGTTGCCCTAGGGACACCTCTCACTTCATTTCTGTGTTAGCTGGACTGGAAATTAAAAAGGTAATAATTATGAAGTTGTTTATGTGATGGGCCTCTTCTAGAGGACATTCCCCCTTGTGTTCTCCTGGTTACTTAGGAGTGTGTGAGCAGTAGAACAGTTCTTCAGCTTTGCCAAGCTTTAGTCAAAAAACACCGAGCTAGAAAAGTGATACAATCTTATTTTGTTACAGCACAGATTACAAACAGCTTGTGTTTGTTGTAAGCTGAGCATCTCATGTCTGCGTGTGCCCAACAAATCGGCCGTGACGGGTTATCCTGGGAGAGCTCGATTTTAGTCAGCTCGGTGTCGGATATCAGAGCCCGCGCTGCTTGGTTTTGAGGGTTTTTCCCTTCAGCTCAAGGTCCCATCCAAATTCCGTGTTTTAACCCGGGGGAAGTGGCGCAGGCAGCCCTGCCCCTGAGTGCTGGCAGCTCGTGCAGGTGGCAGCTTTGAGGAAATGCCGATGGAGTGCATTAGGAAGTTACTGGAATTGTTCTGACAGCTGTGGTTGCTGGTAATGACTTACAGTAAGGCCTGCCCTCCTCAGTCCGTTCCCCTCCGTTCCTGTGGGTAAATCTGGAGCAATTACACGGGAGGGTCAGCCTCTCCAGGAACCTTCCCAAGCGTGAATCGAGGCCTCGTTCTGTGGTGCCATCCTGGCACTGGGTTTGTGCTCCACCAGTTGCTGGACTTCATGTGGGCACGAGGAGCTGCTCTCATTTTTGAAGCTTTTACCCACGTTCTTCGGGTAAACCGAACGCTGCGGGTTATTGGGAAGGCTCTTATTCCCTTATAGATTTGCTTTAAAGGAAGAAGCATTGCTGCTGCTCACCCTCCTGGGGCTCTCAGGCACTTTCCCAGTCGTCTGCATGCCAAAGAGCTTTCTTGGCTAACTCCTCTTCTAGAGAAACAGTTCTTCCACTCTGCTGATAATTCCCAGACAACTCCATGCTGTTGGTGTTCTCAGGCCTGTGAAGGTGGATCCCTGTTCTCAGGGATCTCCCTGCGAAGGGCGAAAACCCCTTGGGTACTTGTTTGCCTCCTTTAAACTGAGTTAGAACAACTCAACTTTTCATTGGTTATGTTGCACATGTAGATGTGTTTACAGGTGTTGGCTGCAAGGACGGTGCTTTTCTTAGTGTATCTAAAATCCAAGTTGCTGGAGTTGACGAGCTGTTGAGGGATTTACTTGGTGATGTAGCTGGAAGTCGAATTTTTAGCTGAATTTGTGTTACAGGATTGCAGTTGGAGGGAGTAAGTTTCACCAGATTATTTTCCTGGAAATGCTTTGGCAGATTCTTCCCCACAGTGAAAGGGCTGCCTTCTGTGTGATTTTTTTTTTTCCTCATGTACAGTTTCTTTCCATCTGGAAAGAAATTCAGCACCAGACAATGTTGGTTTACTCTTGCCTAGAGCAATGGATTCTGTTCCAGTGCCTTTCATTCTAGATTTAGCAAATTGCTCGCATTGATTAAAGGCAACATGATATTGTGCTTTTTTCTTTTCCAATTTTGCAGCTATTCCTCGTTCTTATTGAAAGTGATTTCTGAGCATCAGACTCCCCTGTACAGTGATGTGCAGAAATAAGCTTAGCTACGTGTTCAGGGTTTGTAGGTGTGATGATGTTGAGCAAATTCATACATTGATGACTGCTCGTGTTTGTGCTGGGTTTTGTGTTTGACTGTTGCCTTCTGCAACAGACAACGTGACAAAATTGCATTTCTGTGGCATCCAGATTTGTGCTTGAATTACCGCTCAAAGAAAACCCACAGAAGAGAGCAGTTTGGGTCAGTATTGGAGCCTTTCTTTGCTTTCAGAGTGGTTTCTGTGGGGAAACTGTTCATCCCTGAAAATGCCTATTTTGCCTGATTGTTTTTGGCCAGCCAGCTTTTCTCAGGCTGGAAGTGGAAGATGTGTGCTTCATAGTCAAGTATATTGGTCTTAGTCAATAAATAGACTTCTACACCAATTTTTGTCTTTTTTAGCCGCTTTGAAACTAAATTGAATCAAACTTGAGACAGGTCTTATAAAATCTGGAATATGTTGTTATCACAAGGAGGGGAAAAAAAACCGTGTTCTGCTTTACATTCTTCTCCTTAAGTATTTAAAGAGGTTAATGATCTTATGAATTTTTAATGTGATAAGGAATGTTGATAAGGCAAGCAGAAAAAATGAATTGGAGCTGGGGGTTTTTGTGCACAGTGTTTCTTTCATTATTATTCTGTTATTACAGCGATGGAAATAACTGAGTGTATAAGTCAGATTTGCCTCTGACCAGAACCTGTACATTTGTATTAGAGTATACTTTGCAGGATTTGCATTCCTGGAAGCTCCACATTGCCTGGTGATCCAGGACTGTGAAAACATGAAAGATTTATTGGAGGCAGTTTAAGAGAGCGGAGACTTAGTGATTTATCTTGCACTTAGAGAAAGAACAAAGTAAAATTCTAATTTCTGTAGTTATTCTTTATGAAAGGAAGAAAATAGTTATCAGGTGCTATATTAGTTTATTCTACAGGGCTTTCCCTATTCCTTTTAAGTTATTCCATGTGATAATATTGCCCTTAATTTCATCTGAAGGGTTTAAAGCGTGTCGTGAGATGAGTTGTGTGCAGATGAGTTTTACTGCTCTGCCTTGTTCCTCTGACAAGAGCTTGGTTTGGGTATCAGCAGCAGAATCTATGGATATGGGAGAAGCCCAGTCCTCAGCTAAGTATTCATCTATATTAATGAATTTTATTGAAGTACAGACACGGATTTGCCTTAAAAACAACATAAAACGCTTTCCTTTAGTTGTAAAAGCCTGACGTGATGGGCAGGACTCTTTTCTGTCCTGGAGGCATATTTCACTTAATTTCTCCTTCACATTAATTTACCTGTCTGCATATTTAAAAGACAAGCTGTGCCATCTTCTGCAGACAGCAGTTGCACGGAGGCCTGGTGATTTCATATGCATGGCTGCTGCTGCTGCTGCTGTTGGGTTTGTGCCATTCCTTACAGGAGGTGATTGCCTCAGCATCTTCCAGCCTTTCTTTCCTGTGGTATTCTTAAATGGCTTTGTCTGTCTGGACAGGTGAAAATGCAGAGCTTATTGAAACAGATGGCAAGTCAGATTAATAATGCCCAGAACCATCTTTTGCTTGGATGTTCATAAGGAAATGTCCTCATGACAACTGGATTTGTTGTCTTTGCTTGGACAGCAGAAGAACAAAGTCGATAGATTTTAATTTAAGAGCCTCTTTTTGGTAGTGTTTTGAATGTGTAAGTTAAGCACAATTGTCTCGTTCAGTGTTATTTTTTTATTCTGGCAAATGATTGAAATGAACATTATTTTTAATTGTGAGAACAGCTTCTATTTGTGGAGAACAGGTTATTAATAGTCAGAGATCTGCAAACTTCCCTTGCGTCTCTGGGCCCTGTTGTACTTTGTGTTCTTGATCTTCCTTAAATCTGACTTATTTTTATGGTTATGAGCTGTAAAATGAATGAAACAGATGCTTCTGTTTGGGTGTCACTGCGAGTGAACTTCACAAGCTGTGTTTGCCAAGGAATCCAAACCCGCGCATCAGAATGGCTGGAACGTTCCCGCTCACGCCGACCGCCTTTACCAGAATGTCAGGGCGTGGAAGCCGTGGCCATTTCCTGGGGGGGTTTGTCCACCTTGTGAGGAGAGATGAGCTTGGAAATCCTCTCAAAGAGCTGATTCTTCTTGGGGTGGGAAGAGCACGCTGGAAGTTGCGTTAACAAATCCGTGCTCCCTTTAGTCTGCCCTTACCTACACAGCTTCCTTCTGAAGGAAATTCCCCTGCATCTCATCCTGTTAAATAGTTGGGGTGACTCCACATAGGTTAAGAAACATCGATTTTGAGGCTTCAGATGGCTGCTAAATGCCTTGTGTTGGCACTTGCAGCTCATGCCTGCGTGTGTTGGTGTTCAGAGCTGGTTTATACATTTTTATTACCTCCTGTCATTACTGTACAGGTAGCTACATCTGCAGAGTTTATTTTTGGGTGCGTACAAACATACATACACGTATAAAAATAATGCAGTGCAATGTAATCTGAAGCTTTTAAATAACTTTTTGTGTTTATGTCTCTGACTGAGTAACAAAGCTGCCCAACTACAGCTTTCTCTAACATGAAAAGCAGTGAGTCTCTCTGCTGCAAACTGGCAAGCCTAATTTTGGTGCTCTAAAAGCCTCGGAGGACATCCTGGTTCACTTGAGGTCTGTAAAAGTGTTCCGCTTCTCTGTCATCTTCAGTTCATCAACATAAAAATTCTATAATTTCATCAGTTAAATGGACAAAGAGCTAGTAATGATTTTTTTTTAAGGTAGGTTTTTTAATAGGGCTATTCTGGCAATGCTTTCTTCCACAGAATTTTTTTTAACTGTAACCTGTCTCCAGCAAGGTTTTTAATACCTTTTCATTGATAGAAATTTTTTTTTTAAAAATTGAGCCTTTTTAAAAATGATTCATTCTTGTGCACTGCTCTTGCTTTTCAGGCTGTTTTCTAATGGTTTTGCAGTTTATTCTTATTACGCCCTGCCCACATAACACACTTGTCTGTTAGAGACCATCTATGAAAGGCACATTCTCAGCTGGATTGTGTGTCTTAGAGACTCGGCGATTACAGGAATCTTTAATGCATCGCTTTTCTGTTCTGCCTGCCTTGGGGACATTGGGAGATGCTGCGAGACTGCTCACATCATTCAGTGTACACAGCCAGGGTGTCTTCCTCCTCTGTGCCAGTGTAATAAACACCACACAGTGAATAAAACTGGTTTTATTTGCTTAAACCAACGTGCTCGCAACCGATGCGAATCTTGGAGAGCGTAGCTCTGTTTGCTGCCCCAGTTGAGTCCCTGGCAGCTTAAAATTGAGCAAAATATTTTTAGTGCTCCGTTCCGTGTCGATATTTCAAGCCGTGGACAGCCTGAAATAGCAACCTTCGTGTTTTCACTCCTCTTCACAGACAAATAAAGGCATTCTGTTTGCCTCTCCCCCCCTCCCCGGGCAGGTTACGCACGCGTGCGCTCGCTGCCCAGCGCGCTCCCCCCCAGGTGTGGGGGGCCCTCCAGAATCCCTGTGGGAAGAAGAAAAGTTCCAAATCAGGCAGCTCCGGCTGAGTCAGAGGCAGAGCTGCGCTGCGCCGGTGGTACCTTCCCTTCCCGAGTGGCAAAACACTTGGAGTGAGGAGGCCAGAAGATGGAGATGGCCATGCTTCCGAGTTTGGAAGCAATAAATTCTGATTTAACACTGGAATCAGTAGCCATTACAACACAAAACTACTTTTCTGTCAGGCCGATTTCCTCCTCCAACTGCAAACCCAATTTTTTTTTTGCAGTTATTCTCCAAGAATTCACAGGAATCTGTGGGGTAAACGGAGCGGTTGTAGGGATGCAGTTGTTGTTTCTATGCTGCAGGAATGATGCAGTCACCTGTTCCACGCCAGGGTTACAGTGCAGATATCGATTGCTGTAACGAGAGATGTTTTCCTGGCATTTCACAGCTGGCTGCAAGGCACTGATTAAAACCCTGTGTGAAAGTTGAGTACAGGAAAGGAGAAATAGCTGCAGTCCTGCAAGGATCTTGTTACTCCCCTTAATGGTGCGTGTCCAGTTTTTAAATGAAGTGTCCTCTCTGTGCCTTAGGCTGCCCTTTTCCCAGGGGTGCTGCACAGAAACTGGATCAATGCGTGCAGGGAGGGCAGGGACACGTGTCACCCAGGGCTCTCTCCGACACGTGGTGTGTGTTATGTTCCCCTAAGTTCAGTTCTCATCCAGCTGCTGTTGCCACAGAAGGGATTTGCCAGCAAAAACCAGTGCTTGGGGAACTAATACTGAGCAGGGTTCTGAGATGGACCCAAGTCTCAGCTTTTTAATCAAGTAATGACCTTTTTTGAGGGGGTGGGCAGGATTAAAAAGCAATAAAATCAGGTACTCCTTTCTCTAATACTGCTTTCCAAGCAGCCCTCCATAAATCACGGTGCCAGTTCCCCTCTTCTGTCTTCTCAGTGCTTTATGTGTTCTCCTGAGCAGCTGCTCTTGCTACACTCAGGAAATGCTGCTCCAGAGGATACTCCAGTGCATCTCCTCCAAGGCCTATACAAACCAAACCTGTGTGGTAGCAAAACGTGACAACATCCAGAAATAAAACATTCTAAGGGCAAATTTATTAAGATGATGATGGGGATCATTGATTGGTGATCTAAAGTAGTACTTAGGGCTTGTTACTGTTTTTAACTTGATTTTTTTTTTTTTTCTTTTGGCTTTCAGCTCAGATCGACTGATAGAAGAAACAATAAGGTAGGAATGAATGTAAAAATTTTCATTATTTTCTGTACAATCAGCATTTCCATTAAATTGTGTCTAAATATATCAGTCACTATATTTATACAATAACTGGATTGTTTCCAGCTCCTTGGCAGTATTACAGTGAATTGCTGGTGGGTTTGAGTTGGGTTTTTTCTATTCAATGTTGACATAAAATGTTGTTTAAATATTTTATTCACCCTAGCTTAGAAAATGTGGGTTTCTGTTCAAAGGTGAATCACCTTTGGAGCAGAGTGAGTCTCAGGCTGAGCTGTTGGGGCTTTTCCAGTAGTCAAGATGTTTCTTCTCACACTGACACTCATCTAAAACCTGATTTTCTGTAATCTTTCAATGTATTCAGAATATTCAGCACCCAGTGTGCAGCTGATAGAGGTAAGGGCTTTTACCACAGCAGCTTGAGAGGTTATTGCTGTTGTATATTTGTTTATCTTTTGGGGTTTTGACATTGTTTGAATACTCGAGTGATACCTTCTCTAACTAATTTAGACATTTTAGAACCCTAGCATCGTAAGTTGCTTTTATTTATGCCAACCTTTTGCAAACCAATAACTCAAACTATGATAATGCTCTGTTTAATGGGTTTAAATTTTAGATGACTGCTTTAAAACAAAACAGAACTAAAAAAAAAGGAAGAAAGCAAGCAAGATACGCTTTCAGACAATGCATGGGCTGACATAAGTGACCAAGAAGAGTAATTAGAGGTGCAGCAAGGCTGTGTCCATTAAGGGCTGGCTGGCTTAAGCACACACAGTGGGCTCGGGATAATTAACGTGGAGGAAGAATGTGTTAAACCCCATCAGTGTGCAGTGATGAGCCAGAAGTGGTCAGTGCAATAATACCTGAAAATATGGGTACAGTTTCACCACAGCCTCACAGAAATATTTGTCAAACTTAGCCCAGCTGTGTTTTACTTTGGGTTCTAGTCCTTTCCTCACTGAAAACCTCTCCTTTATTGCCGTGCTTGTAATCCTATTTTTCCATCTCAGAAATGCTCAGTGTTTGGTGATTTTCTTCTTTGCTGCCACTCCAAGTAAGCAGAGCATTAAACAGCATATGGTGATTTATTACTCTTAATATCCTGCAAAATTAACTTGTAATTATTTCACTGGCCTGGCTTCTTGATTCCGTGTCATCAGAGGGGCTCAGAGCTCTGAACCTTGCACCATTTGTTATCTCTAGTAAATTCTTGCTTGAGTTGTTGCCAAATATGTTCTACAGTTTTTGGTGCAAAAAGAGCTTGTTTAGTAACCACAAGGAGTAGGAAATGTAACTCCACTTTTGTCTGAGTCGAATTCTGCCTCAGTTGAAACCAGGGTGAGTTTTTTGTTGAACTCTTTTTTTTCCTGTGGTCCCCAGAAACGGCAAGAGTTTGGGTGTGACATTAATTGATGGTAAATCCTGCTGCCTTCGGAGTGAATTCACCAGATGGAAGTTTACCCAATTGCTTTACCTATTGGAACCCAAATTAAAGAGGGAATTGTGCAGGAGAAGCTGTTTGAGGACAGATTCCTTGAGGTGTAATTAGCTTAATCTGGCTACTGCTCTGTCTTCCAGGTTTACATCTGCTGCAGTTCATTACTCATTTTTTAATTAAGCAAGTCGGAGAAATCACGTTTTATTTCCTTCACACTTTTATTTCCTCAGGGGTTGTTACTAAGCAGTGATTCTAAACACTGGAAAGCATATTTTTGTGCGTGCAGAGGCTTTTGTTGACAAGCTACAGCCACTAATTGTGAGCCCCTTGCTCTGATTTTCTGTCAGGAAGAGAACTGAGGAGTCTGACTCTTCCTCTGCGTGGTCCTCCACAGAGCAAACATCCGTGCCAGGGAATAAATGGGCACCTAGGCTGAAATGATTCAGTAGCTAGAGCAGCCAGCAGGGCTGTCACTCCAGATGTGTCGTCGTTACTAAACTTTTAATCAATTTTTAAGTGAATTACGTGCCATGGGTTCTTACTGCAGCATATTTCTCTCCAGAAGCGAGTGGGAAGTGATACTTTGTACTGCAGCTCTTTTGGAACAGCGTTCGCTTCTCTTGGCCAGATTTAAATATAAGCAGAGATTTTGCTTAATATGTTTGGAGTTCTCAGGTTTTCATTTTCAAACATTATCGCTTCTCCAAAATAGCAAACCATTTATTTCTTGTTTTCCAACAACTTGTGTTTTTATGTTGGCTCAGTTGGAATATTTTTTATAGTTTTGCCTGTACAGTGTGACAAGTTCTTAAGATTTTATTGTAGTTCTGTTTCTGAGGCCTGATCTGTCAGTGTTTGTGTATTAACAGATTGGACTGAAGCCAGACCAAAGCCATAGATTCAATTTTTAAAAAATAATCTCCTTATGTGTTTGGGCTGTTTCTTTAGGTGATAATTAGGCTTTAATAAAAGGGGGCAAACTCAGCTGCACTGAATGTTGACTTTTCAGAATGGAAAGGCATGAGCCACGTTTTGAGAATTCTCTCCTTTCACAACCACCTTGCCACAGTGTCCAGGCAAAATCACAAAATCACAACATTTCTGGAGAAATGTTTCTTCTGTCTTCATCTTAGGCTTCACCAAAAGAAACAATGCTCTTGAAAGTAATTTGCGAGGTTCCGTGTGTAGGTATGCATGATACACGCGTGTATATTTAGAGATACAAATATAGAAATGTATCTCCAGACAAAGAATGAGTGATGTCATCAGAATTTTTACCAATTTAAACCAAGAGCTTTCATTTCTATGCACAGTCACAGAGTCCATTCCCTTAATCATAGACCTTGTCATGAATTTCAATGAGGAAGTATGATTCACGGCATGCAAAATGAAGCAGAAGTTCCAGTAATACGTGAATTATTTGCTTTTTAATAACACAACTTCTTTCTTTAGAGTTCTGTTTTAGCTCCCCGGCAGTGTAGATTTGACTGATGTGTCTCAATGGGCGAAGCCAGGAGTTGATTTTTTGGTACATTTCCCTCGGTGACACTGGATGGATGTGGCTGCAGCGTGGGGTGAAATAACGACAGCTTAGACATTTATTTCAGTCAAAACTCTTCGTTTCCGAGTCAGGCAGCATTAAAAGTGTATCTCTGCGTGTTAGGCTTGTCCAACTGGGATAATGCCTGGAAGTGTTGGTTACCCTGGGGTTTTTACGCCGGTGAAAACAGCAAACTAAGTACAAACACCAGTCGGGTTTGCTCTGGAGGGAAATTTGGCCCCTCGCATCCCCACGGCACCGCTGAACCATCAAGGGCAACACTTGGAATGTGGGAGAAATTTTGAGGGAAATACGGCTGCCAGCACAGGAATTTGAGATAACCCTGCTGATCTGGGGAAGAAATCAGGCGGGTGTTTTATGGCCGTGACCTTGGGCTTCGCTGGGAGAGATTTCTCCAGCAGCGCGGCGATGCCGAGCGTTGTGCTGGAGCGGGGCTTTCACATGAAATACAGAGAGCAGGCCAGATACCAGCTGGTTTTAGAAACTTGGTTTCCACCCAGCTCTGGTAGCTCCAGCCGGTGCAGCACTGAGAATAGTCCCTGCTGGTTTCCAAGTGGAATGTGAGATCGGGGCCATCTCGATCCCAGTGAGGAACGTTTCTCATCTTTGTACGGCAAACGCCGCGCGCGGGGAGCGGCTCGGGGCGAGCTGGGGAGGCCGTGGTGGGGAGGGACCAAACGGGGCCGCTGCTGTGAAAGGGAAGGAGCGATGATGAATTTTTTTTAAAGTGTGCATTTGTCGGTGAGGCAATGGCAGCAGCGAGTCAATGAACATATGTCAGGGATGGGAATGGAACCAAAACCGTCTGGTGAAGGATATGAGGGAGCTGCAGTGCTCAGGATGCAAGACCCAAGCGCTGGACTGGTCCCCAGGAGCTCTGTTTTCTGCTGCTCCTTAAATTTAAATAATCTCCTTTACAGATCTAAAGGCTTGGATAAACCAGCTCACGGTTTGAATAATCGAGTTCTACGTGAACAACGTTGCTTTTTGCTTGAATTTTGATTTGGTAATAGTAGCTGGAATCCAGTTAAACTCTTGTTGATGAATATCACAATTACATTTCATTACCAGACCGTATCATATTAAAAATGGTAATTACCCCAGGTTTTTTCCTTCAGAGCTCTCCAGTAAAACCCAGCCCTTCGAGCTAAATTCTTGAAAATACTGGATAAAAAAAAAAAAGAAAATGGTCTCAATCTCTTAACCCTTTACATCTTGCCTTTTTATATGAAATGGACAGTTTCACTCCCCAGATGTTAAAGCAGGAACCTTGTTTTCTGTGAATAATTATTTCTAAAGGCATTTTGGAGGTGGCTCAGGAGCACTTCGTATACTGGCACTCATCCTGTGTTTTCACTTCTGTAAATGAATGGCTGTTTTAATGGGTCGTTGGATGCATCTTATAAAAATATGGGGCTTAATTCAGGAGTGCTTTGAGAGACACTGTATTAAAACCTCATCTGGACAAACACCAAGTCAGTGTGGGGGTGGGAGGTAGGAATCTGTAGGTTACTGAACAAATTTTCCTCTGTGCAGATAGGAAATCTTATTTTTTTCTAACTTGATTCTTAGTAATTCAGAATTCCGTGAGTGCTCTTCTTAACAGCTCACTTGTTTTGTGAGTTTGTTGCCTTTTACTTTAGAGGACTGAAATAGCTATATTGAAAAATTGTATGTTTGTATCAGTTAAAAGCAGCATTTCACATTATCCTACCTCTGAAATGACAGCTTTGGTTTCCTTTTCTTACATTTCTGTTGTGTTGTTCCACTTAACTTTTACTCCTCCAGAACATTTCCCCTCCATATTTAAGGCTCACAAACTCGTCCAAGAACTTGTTGTAATCATTGTTATTCCTGTAGATGAAGTCAACAGCAGCAGAGGTGACTTTTCTGAGTTATTGTGCAGCCTTGTTGTATTTATGTCCTGCTTTATGTGTTTTTGAAACACAAGCCAGCAAGGAGAGCAGCATTTGCCATACTTTTCTTTCTCAGGCACCGTGTCTTCAGAGCCCAAACTTGTCAACTGAGCAATTCTTTATAAGCTTCATTTAATACCGTGTTTCTAAGAGCAGAGTTGCTTTTCTCCTGACCTCCAAAAAAATTTGAAGTGGGAAATTCTGTTTTATGTTCGCCTGTATTGTGTTCTTATATTTGGATAAAAAGTACAGCTTGGGCATGCATTAGTAAAGAAACAAAGAAAATGAAAACTTATATACCATGGGGGATATTCTTAATTAGGACCAGATCTCAGAAGTGGATTCTATCTGTGCCGTGATGGAAGCATCATTTGGGATGAAACAAACTTCTAAATTTAAAGCTTAAGCCACGAGAGCATAATTCTTACGTTGCTTATAAGGTAATACCACTTTTCACTGGGGCTGGAGGAGTAAAGTCAAACCCTGCCTGTTTCAAGAAATCTCAGCGTTTTCCACTGTTAACAGCTTGCATAAAACCGAAATCATTTAACTGCAAAGGGTAGAGATTAATGGGAAAATTGTGGTTTCATTCATGTTGCTTCACCCCATTCATTGTCCTCTGAAGAAGCGCTGCCTGCTTGTTCTCCTCTTGTGTGAGCTGTGGATTATTCTTAGCACCAACAACTCGATCCTCTTTCTTTCCCCAGCATCGCCATGGCAACTAAAGAAAATATGACTTCACAGAGAGGGATGTTGAAGTCAATACAAAGCAAGATGAATACCTTGGCAAGTATCCTTTCTCCTAAAAATCGGTGCTGCCAGCAGGAAGGGTTGTGGTACAGTTTGTCACTCTGTCATCTGGGGGATCAGCAGTGGCTGTATGACCTGTCCTGGCACCAGTGACAAACAGGCCAGGTTTTTATCAGTCTCACCTCATCACCTGCCTGAAGCATCTTGATGGGAAATTGTCGGGAATGGGTTGGTTTTGGTCAAATTTGGGCACTGCGTAAGAATGAACAGGATTTAATTTTCAGGTAGAGATCTGCAACAGCATTTTATGGCCTTCCCCTGCCGTAGGTTTTTATAGAAATATAATTTCATTTCAGTTCCTGCTTTTTGCTCTCGAAAAAGCTGAGGCTTGGTGTTCATCAGTGCTTGCTGTGGTTTACAGCTAAGAGTAGTCAGGGCCTGAGCATCCTCTTGTCTGTCACACTCTTGTAGATGTTAATTAGGGTTCTGGCTCGTTGGTTTCTGTGCACATTCTGTCTCAGGGCTAAAGATTGTGCCACGTTGTCAAGTCAGGCATGTTTGTGGTTCTCCCACTTATTCCTTCCCTTCTGTCAATGGACAATGTCAGCACTGTTTGATCAGACACGTGACATCCTGGACAGATGCACCTCGGTAACCCAGAAATTTCGTTGCAGTTCTTACCAGTTGGCAAGAACAACAAAAAAAATTTCGGTAAGCTTTGGCCTGAAGAAGATTCCTGATTCCAAAGGCACCAAGCTCTGAAGCTGCCTGTCTTGCTGGCAGTTGTGTTTTGTACACTGAAAGATGGATTTACACCCTCACGGTTTTACAGAGCTTGCACGGTGTGTGGGTCATGCAGCGTGCAGGATTTTCTCAGTCAAATGCCTTTGGTTGTTCCCTTCACCAGGAACAGAATCCCACTGAAGAAATTCCACACGTGTTTTATATAACTGCCCCATTTGGTTTTTTTTTTTTCATTCTCATTTAAACACAATTAGTAAAAGTAACTAAGCCTCACATACTGGAGATTAAAATGCTGGTAATGGAGGTGATCAGGTGGTGAATTCTGTGTAACTGGGAGCTCTGGGCTGTTCCCTTTTCTCTGGTGGTCTGTAATCGGTGAAGGGCAGTTGTGATCCTGCTCCACCAGGTTTTACTGCTCCTGCCTTCTGCAGCTTGGGAGTAGTTGCAGTGTTGGCATTTCCCCATCCAGGCTTTGGGGCTTGTTGGTGAATCCCTGTTTGCTGCTATGACCTTGACTCAGACCCCTCCAAGACCGTTTTCCAGCGGTGAACAGCCTGATCCAAAGGATCAACCTCCGGAAACGACGGGATTCCCTCATTCTGGGCGGCGTGATCGGCGTCTGCACCATCCTGCTGCTGCTCTACGCTTTCCATTGATGGCTGTTTCCCCCCCTGGACTCTGCTGAAACTCATCACCACCTTCCCTCCTCCCAGCCAAGGAAAAGCGAGTGGGGGAAGCATCAGACTTCCACAGCCTGCTCCCGTGGCTGGGGCTGTCAGCATGATGTCTGGAGCTTCTGATGGCAGACTGTGACACTGGGCTTGGGCTGAAGCCGCAGAGTTTCTCCTCCCCTGCCGTTCACCTTCCTTTGGGTTAAATTTGGTGGGATTTGTTTGTCTTTAATTCCCTTTCTCGCTGCAAGGTAAGTGCCCGTGGGATGCTTAGCCAGAACTGGGGGAACAGTTCCAGTGCTCAGCAGTGCTGGGGAGGTTTGGTGCTGGCTGGGGAGTGGGAAAGGATTAAGTTTGCCTTGGGTGGAAGCTCAGCAGGAAGGCTTTTCCCTCTAATCCCAGCCCAGGACTGAATTTCACCCCGAGAGATGAATATTGCAGCTTTAAGCCTTCAGGTTGCTTTACTACTAAATACATGTTCTGTAATTCTTTTTAACTCCTGGTTGAGATTCTAGTTATTTCTGCATAATTCGTGCTGTGAAAACCGTGCTTCGCACAAATTCCTCGAAGTTAACAACAAAAAAAGGGGGGTTCTGTTCACTTTTTGCACAGCATATGAATAAAGTACCCTCTGAGGGAGATCATAAGATTCCTTGTGGCTTTAAAGGGACTGACAAAGTCCCCCTGTGTAAAAAGGGAGCACGGTGTCCCAGCAGCTGTTTACTCAAGTGTTCAGTCATCTGAAAAGTGACCAAATGTGAGTTCACCTAAAGGAATCTTTTGGGTGCGAATACTTTGATTTTTGGCTGGCATCATAAAGATCTTTATAAAGACACAATAAGCAGTTTACAAAGTCTATACTGTAATTTAGGTAAAGTTATTCTGATAGTGCAGTAAGAAGGGTATGATCTAAACTGTTGATTGGAAGTGAAAATGATGATGGTTATAGCTGAGGCAAAGGTGTCTGTGAGCAAAGGTTTTGGACATAACTCCTCCTAGCAAAGAACTGAATGTATAAATAGTGAAACAAGTATTATTTACTATTATCTGGGGGGGGAAAATCACCTTTTTTTTTGGTCCAGACAGGCAAAAAGAACCCTGTTGTGTTTGTCTCTAAACAAAGCTGACATCTGCAGGGGCTTTGATACTGCAGCTCCCCAGATTACAGATTTTTCTGCTCTTGCAACAGCACTTTTCCATCTGTCATATCATAACCCAATAAATTCAAGCCTTGGCACTGAAATACCTTTCTAAGAACTTGATTAACTCTTTTCACAATCCACTTAGAGTGCTCCTAACAGATTCCATGTATTCCAGCACCCACAAACGTCCCACAGTCCCCAGGTTCTCCTCTGGAACAGAGTCCAGCGGGACGGACACAGTTTTTTACTTCATTTTATGGTGTCTGTGAGTTGGAGGGGGTGGAGACTTGTGCCTGTGTAGTGTGCAAACCCACACCGTCACACCCAAAATGTCTGGATTTAAAGGCTTCTTTGCAGACTTAATAACCCTGTGCTAAGAAGTCAACAAAAGCTTCTAATCAGCCGTCCTGCCGTTGGGATTTGGAAGCATTTGGAATTAATACATGTAAAACTGTGGGGCTTGTATTTTAAATAAAGGGTGATTATTTGGTTGGTTTGGGAATGTTCCCATTTGGGGATGAAGTGTTTATTAAGGGGGTTTATGAAAAAGCTTGATGGATAAAGGAGGGTTATTAATGGATCTGTGTGTTGGGAGATCAAACTTCTTCTCCCTCTTGCCTTTTCTTTGATTCCTCCTCCACCCTAAGGGACCCTGATCAGCACTTGTGCATCTGTTTAGGATTTGTAGGATTTGGTTGCTCTATAGTTGGCAATATAAGATCTGCAGTACCGTAAATAAATTCATTTATTTAATCTTATAACAAGTCTTTTTATTGGACTTAACTGATTATTTGGTGCATATATTTAATCTTATTGTGAAAAAGCTGCTATGGAAAATATGTAGATTATAATAAATATGTAAACATAATTGATTTTTCATGTTATGAAAATGTTATGGAGGAACTGATATATTTTAGTATAAAATAATGGAAATATGCTGAATTATCTCTGATAAAGCTTTACTGGAAACGGTTTCGCTGTTGGCAGCCCCTCCATGGTTTTTGTTTGTGCTGGTTTTGAGTCAGTTTTGTGTTGAAAAATACATTTAATTATCTTTGGAGTTTTCCCTTCATCATCATCTGGCAGGGTGAGTGTTGTGCTGTGCTCCCTGGAGGGGCGTGTTTGCATCTGGCCCAGGGAGAGGCTTCCAAATTCAGGAGAATCAGCTTCATAACTCATCTCCAACAACCTGGACCTGTGGTCAGAACAATGGACTGGAAAATGAACGCGGTGGATTGTAGTGTTCTGCCTCAAATCCCAAAATACAGGTTTGTGTGTCTCCTGTTGCTGAATGTGTTCTCTTGAGTTTTTCATTCTGTGTGGCTCCTCCCGCTCTGAGGAGAAAAAAGATGTGGTTCAAGTACTCTCATTCCTGCAGCTCCTGCCAAAGTGGCGGCTTCCCAACTCAACCAACCAGAGCTGTGCTAAGAAAATCATTGCTGAGCACTGAAGTGAGGGGGGGAGATCCACGACACTTCTGCAGGGCACATTTCACACACGCACACACACACACACACAGGGACACTTTGTAAACTTCTGCTCCATTCTGCCTAGCAGATAAGCAGCTTCTTCAAACCTGGCCAGGCACTGGAACACAAAGGATCGTGTTGGTAAGGTCGATGCCACACTTCACACGGGTGGGAATATTTTTATCCCTGTTCTTTAGACTGTTTTTTTCACCTGTTTATCTGATCTGCAGTCTCTGGTTGCTGCAGCAGAGCAATGGCATGTGGGCAACAACCAGAACTGTGTCCACAGCTCTGGCTTCTCCCCAGGGCAGTGCCAGGGCTTTGACCAGCCACTGTTCTGCTGCTGGAAAGATGAGTTTGCCCTTCCTGGGCAACGTTTTTTTCTTAACCAGTATTGATTTCAGGAGTTTTGCATATCAAAGTGAGGTATGAATTCCTGCTGGATTCATGACACTGAGTAATCAACTAGAATTTTCATTTGTAGCTTAGAAATCCTTTTGTTGAGTGGTCTTAAGATTAGTGCGAGAAGAGTCAGTTCCTTGCTGGATGTTGGAAATGAAAGAGCAAAAGTAGATTTTTAGGTGATGTGGAAGTGTCAGATGAATTGTTCACAGCTTGTCCTCCGGGGCTGTGTCCCAAAACTGCTGCACAGGGAGCCGAGGCTGCTCCACCACTTCTGGTGGTGCAGCTCTTTCAGTCACAGCTAAATGAGAGTTTTAACTCTCTAAATGTAGCAACTTGTTTCCCAAGATCACTTGAGGCATAACCTTTTCCTATTTTTACTGGTTTTGTCCCAGAGCTTTCATTCGAGACAGGAAGAAGAGGTAACAGCTGTCAGTGCTGAGGGAGGAAGTGATTCTGAAGCTCCTTAAAACCAAACTGGGTTATGGAATGTGCAGGACAGGAGACTGCAGTGAGAGACAAACTGAGCCATGTTCCAAGTGACATCTGCAAGTCCCCTCTGAGCCCTGCACCTCTCCTGTCACTGCACATTTGAACCAGGGGTGAGTTTAGTTCTGAGTACAGAAGCAGCTGTTGGTCTGTGTGGTACTGAGTGAGGAAAGCAGTTAAATAAACACTCTACACCCAAAACAAGGCCCTTTCTCACAAAACATCCCAGACCTTGTAAATGAGTTTCTAATTGCACTTTCTGATTTTTTTTTTCCTTTTCATATCCGTTCTTGAAACTTCTATTGTAACTGTAATTATTTTTGTTCTCACCTATTGTGCATTCTCTGTATGTATTAAAACAAAAAAAAGGCTTTGATATGTAATTTAATAATAAATTAGAATTCTAAGCAAGGTGCTTGGTTCTTTCTCCCCGTGACAATCCTTGCCTAGCTAAACTTCAGAGAAGATGCAGAGAGGATTCATCTCACCCCTTTGGAATTGTCCCTGAACACACAAAGCAGTGCGTTCTCAGGTTTTATGTCAAATACCAGATGTGATGGAGCATTTCCTGACCCAAAGTGGTTTGATGGGATGTGTTCCTCCTGCCTGCATGTGCGGTCCTGGACTCACCTCCTGCCTGGGAGGGGGCTGATTAAATCGTGGTGTTTTTTCCTGCTGTTCTTTGACAGGCGAAAATAAGGATGGTTTTCTTCAGAGGTAAGTGTGAAAAAGGAAAATCTCTCTCTGTGAATTTCTGTCTTCAGGACAGACAGGACTCTGTTACCCTGTAGCTTCCCAGCACCGCTGTGGTCTGGTCCACCTCCCTCCTCAGGTGTTCCAGCCAGGCAGGGCCGGGCCTGAAGGATCCCCCTGTACCTGGTGCTTTGCAATTGATGCTGAACCTTTCAGTGCCGCTCCACATTTGTATTCTCAAGAATACAGAGCTGCCTGGCAGTGTGATACCTGTCTGTGGCAGTGAAGAGAGGGATTTCTCCTCGCAGAGCTGCCGTGCTGTGCCTGTAAACGCTGCTTTAAAGCAGAGATACATCTCTGTATCCTTAATGCCTGCTAAATATTCAGGAGCGACCAGATGCTCTCCCAAGGGAAGGCTTTGACTGTATGGCTCAAGCTAAAGGAGAAACTTCAAAAAAAACTTTTGAAAAGGGAGAGGCAGTCCTGGTTTCAGGTAGTGGGAGGTGCAGTGAGTTTTTCCAGTGGCGGCGCTGGTAATAAGTGGTGCATAAAATTCCATCTTCGTTTGGATTAGAAAATAAATTATTAATGGCACCGAATCCTTTTCTCCAGCTCCCTGTACAGTCAATAATTTATAGTGGCACAGGCATAGGGTATATATTTTTAACCATCCGCCTCCCAGAGTACTGCTGTTGGTACGGAGAAGTGCTGTCCTTCCTGACGGGCTCCGGCGCCGTGGCTGTTCCTGCATTATGGATGAGCCGTGCTCTGCTCCCCCAGCTCCACGAGCAGATTTCCTGCCCAAAGGGAGCCGAGGGCTCCATCAGAAATTCACGCAGAGACACGGGAGCGTCTTTGTTTCCTCCCTTTCGCCGAACGTGGGCGGCGTGCAGCGCCGTGAACTTGATTTTTTGGAGCGTTTTAATAGAAAACCTCAGCGTTTACGGTTGGTACTCCCATTTCCTGAGTCCCAGCCTTTTATCCACCATCTCCAGGTAGAAAAGCCGTGCTGCCAGCGCCCGTGCCTTGGCAGCTGGGCCGTGCTCATTAAGCACTCGGGGCCTGCTGTCGCCTTCATCTTCCCCTTCTTCCCAAGCTGTCGGGGCCGCTGGAGCGTGTGCTGCAGCTCTTCCCTCGCTCCATCCTCGCCTGTCGCAGCCCTTCCCGTGTTCTTTGTTCCTGATGGGACCCTGAGGCTTTGCTAACCCAGATTCCAGAGCGCTGCGAGTAAGGCAGGAGGAGCCTGGCTGTAAATCAGAGCCTCTGCACCCCTGAAACAGCGTTTGCCGTTCTCTCACTGCGGGTTATTTCCTGCTTGCCTTGATTTTGGCACCCGGTGGTCCCTCTGCCAGCCCGTGGTGTGATTTTGAGAGGTCTCCTGCAATCGTGGCTGCTCAGATCTTACATCTTGTGCTGCTTTGTCTGCTCACTGCACTGCCCATCCACTTCTCCTCCCTTCCTTCCTGGGTGTTTGGCTTCGCACAGACATTTCAAACACACAAATTTATTTACTTTTGGTTTCATAATTTTCGTTTGTTTTTAAAAAATCCATCCTTTGAACTCCAGAAGGGTTTGTCCAGGGTGACTTGAAGCTTATCAATCAAAGCCAAACCTGAAGGAAATTCACTGATAACCATTCAGGTGCATGAGCACAGCATGGGGCTCTCCCAAAAATGCTGTAAAGAGCGGGGGGTTTAGGCGTTTTGTTTCTTTTCTTATCTCCCTTGCCCATACCCATCCGCCTGATGCAGAGTTCTTGGAAGTGGGGACAGTATTCTTCATCTTTTCTCTTTCTGAAGCTGCACTGAAAATAGAAGCTCCTCTCTGCAGGTTGCAAAGCCCCATTGAGCTGCCAGCTGCACAGTGGAAACTTCCCCAAGATGTTTGCTGGTACCTGTGCCTGGGCATGTCATCTGCTACAGAGCCCTCCGGCTCCAGACCTGTGCTGAGCTGGCTCCTTCCAGGGCGAAATGCTGCTGAAACGTCAGATTTTTAAGGGAGCCTTTTCTAAAGGCTCTGCAGGACGCTCAGGAGCGTTGCAGGTGTAAAAGGAAATCGTGAGTGGCTGGGGAAGTGCTGATCGGGTGGCGCTGTCAGGTCCAACTTCAACACCCAAACCACGATTTTTTACATTAAAAAGCAGCTGGGCCATGCAAGGACCTTGTCCCCGCTGGAGACTGGTGGGAACCTGGTGGGGTCCTGTGAGTGTCCCCCACTTCCAGTGTCGGGGAGGCTGGAATCGTCCTGGGTCTTGGCCAGCCTTGATGTGGGACAACACCCAAGTGCAGGAGGGGGGGATATGTGGATATTTCCCTGCTGTGCTATAAATGCAGTTCCCTCTAGGTCAGGCATGTATCACCAGTGCTAAATTTACTTCAAAATATTACTGAGGTGGGGAGGTTTGTGACTCAGGGCTATAAAAGCATGCACTGCTTATGTAAAGAAGTAAGTTTGGAAAGAGGCAGGAGGGGGCTAGGGTTCCAGCAGGGACCATTCCTGGTGTGTGTCTGCCCTCCCTGCATAAATAGGTCTTTGTTCTGGGGAGCAACTGCACCTTCAGGCTGTGTGTTCCTTAGAGCAGGATCTGCTGGCCAGCTCTTCCTGTGTTTCCAAACATTTCAGGAAATGTAAATAATTTCCAAGCCTACGCTCTGGCTTAGATGAAATGGGTTTAAAATAAAAACCAACAAACAACGGGGAATGATCAGTTCTTGTAATAGGTCGGGGTGACTTCAGATTGAGTTGTGCCTCTCTGGGAGGCCAAGGAGGGATAGGAGGGATTCTGCCTTGGGGATTTTGGTACTTGGAAAACTTTCATTCACTCCGGTGCCTGTGTCTGTTTGGTCTTGGAAAACCCGAGTTCCTGGGGTCAGCTTTGCCATGGCAAGCAGGCACGTGTTGGCCATCCTGCCCCACCACCAGCATCCTCAGGTCTATCCACAACCACATCCCAGGGGAATGAGCCTCTCCCACTCTTCCTATTCCTTAACTCAGCAGCCAAGTTCCTTCTGCACTTGTGGTGCCCCTGGGAGGCGAGTGCTGGGGTTGCCGTGGTCTGGGAGTTCTGGGCAGGGGAGGAAGAGCTGTTAACTCATTTTTTGGGATAATTCAGCTTATACCCACTCTGTTTTGCAGTCAAACATCGAGGCAAAAACAGAGTATTGCTTTTAAAGACAGGAGCTCCTTTTGTTTGATTGCCATGTCCCTGCGCCGGCTGCTTCAGGCCGGTGAGGAACGGCAGTGCAGGGCGTGAGGGACTGGGTTATTTTTCTGCCCAGCCGGAGTTGATGAAATGATCCATCTGCACTGATCCTTGCTGGGAGGGAGGCTAAAACACGGGTTTTATGGAATTGTACCTGAGATCAAATAATTGGAAGAAAACGCTTTGGAATCCGCAGCCTGTAATTAAACATTTCCAGGAGGCAGCGAGGTGCAGCGAGCTCAGCAGAAGGAGGCCTTTTGCTGGGAAGCCTTTGCTTTGTTTCACACTGTGTGCTATTAAAGCAAACAACTTCACAAGCTTCAGAAGCATTGGCAGCTCTTGACCAAGAATAGCATCTCACATCACAGCTAAGCTGGAAACAATGAGGGCCAGCAGTCGTCAGTTGGTTGGGCTTTTTTAGCCCGTAAACGAGGTAGCTGAGCTCATGGAGAAATCCCCATTTCTCTATTTTAGGTGTTCTAAGATGTTTCATCTTCCGAAGGATCTGGCAATAACCACCATAAAGCAGAAGCCCTCATTTAAAGCAGATCTGCTGGTACAATTCCCACTTACCTGGGCACGCCAGGCTCTCCTCCAGCACCTAAACCCTAAATCCTCACCACCTGACCCGAGCTTGTGCAAAGCCCATCAAACACGCCTTGCCTGACTGAAAAATTACCCTGAGATGTGCTAGAAGCACCCTCCGTGTGGGATCACGTGGAATCCCCATCCCCGGAAGCGCTAAAAGGCGCGTGGATGTGGCACCTGGGGGCACGGTTTGGTGGTGAGCACGGCAGTGCTGGCTTGGATGATCTCAGAGGGATTTTCCAGCCCCACGGATTCCATGATGAGCTGCTCTCCCGAGCCAAGGGCTCCGTGGGGATGTGGCAGCCGTGGCCACGTCGCTCCCGCTGCGTTTGCAGGGGAGCAGTGGCGGCTTCGAGCTGGGTGTGACATGCAGAGCTGCAGAACAGCTCCTGCCTGCGAAGGGGAGGCTGGGTGTGGGTAGGGAAATAGGAAGATGGAGCCTCTCAGCACCCTCACAAAGACAAATTCATTTTTTCTCTGCTCTTTTGTTGTTGTGTACCGGGAGTGTGTTCGGTGAGCTGCTTCAAATTTTGAAGATGTCCATGATGCATCCGAATTTCATCTTTTTTGAATCTCTGCAGCCAAGAAGCTGTTCTGTGAGCAGGGAGAATTTGGGGTGCAATCTGTTCTTTTTGGGCCCGGTGCTGGGGGCTGCAGCTCTGCACACCAGAGCCAGGATGTTCACGTGCTGCTCATCACAAGGTCTCTCTGCACCTCTGCAGCCCTGAGCTCTCCTGCTGTGGCTGCTGGGCCCAGGGCTCCAGCTCCATCACCTCCCAAATGACTTCCAGAGAGGCTTTGAGAGAGCCCAAGGAATCCCTGGGCTGCTCCCTCTCAACAGCAGCCAGCATTAGGAGCCAGAGAGAAAATGGAAGTGTTCTCACTGCGCTTTTAATTCCGAGCTCCTGACTGGAGCAAAGTCGTGGAAACCAGTTGAGGAACTGGTGGCCAACTTTTTGTCCTTTGCCTGAACCCCAAACTCATGCAAATTCATCAGTGAAGACGAACACGGGGAGATGAAGGGAGAGCCCATAGTGCGGAGCGGGGAACGTATGCGACGCGGAAATTGGATGTAAACCTCTTGCTGCTCCTGCGTGAATCTATTATACATGAGCCCATCAGAGCAGGGTATTAATAAAACAGGAGCTGGAGCACTTGGCACTGCCTCGTCTTCAGTGAAACATCAGAGCCCGGGCTGGCGGCGGCGGCCTTTGAAGTCTGGGATTGCATCTGCCCGGCTGCGGGGTGACATGGTCAGGGTGCTCCGGGGGGAATCTCGCCATGAAGGGGAATCTCTCCGCGGCGTGGGGGTTTTCATGTGATTCAAATCCTCCTCCTCCTCCTCCTCCTTCGCCTCCAGGACAAAGCCATTGCTTTTTTTCCCTGCTCAGTCTCCTGGCTTGCGGAATTCTTCAGGCAATGCACAAAGGAGGCTGAAGATGGTTTAAAGCAGCCTCAGACATCCCGTGCTGGGATGCAAATGGCATCTGTTCCTTCAAAGTTCTCCCCACCAAAACCCCTCCGTGCCTTTTGTTGCGCACAGGTACCACCAACCCCAACCTTCTCTGCCGTGCTGGATCGTGGGGAGTAAGTTACACTGGACTTTCTAAACATCTCCATTTTGTGTCTCCATCAGGACAAGCAAATGCGGCTCTTCTGACCTGCCCTGTAATCCCAGCTGTGCTGCCAAAGCCCTTGTGCAGACAGTGATGCCTCTGGCTCTGCTGGGTGAGCAGAGGCAGGGGGGAGACGCTGTGGCTGAGTAACAGAGGCTTTGTGCAACCCCAGCCGTGGTGTGAAATGGGAGTAGCTGTAGTGTGGTGTCAGCTCGGACCCTCGTGGCTGTGAGTAATTAACCCTGGCTGGTGGCTCTGAGAGGTTTGAGCAGCTGCTCTCTGAGCCCTGGGATGTGAAGCTGAACATCAAGAGCACTGATTTAGGTGGTGTTACAAGGGGAGGGCACTCAGGAGTAAGAACCAGCAGATCTAATGAGACTTGCAGTTCTCAAAGCAACGGGGAATGGACGCACCAAAGAAATGGACTTAACTTGTTACAAATGCCCGAGTGAGCTGCAGAGCTGGGGAGGGGGAAAATGCAGTGTCAGAGAAAGGCTGTGGGGTGGACAGGAAGGCTGAGCACGATGCTGGGTGTGTCGGAGGCTGTGGAGCAGCTCTGTCCCACTGGGGATGCTTGTGCCTGATCCATAGGAAACCTTAGGGACAGATCCAGTGTTGAGCCTGGCTTATAGGGGCTGGGCTTTGTGTTGTGGGCAGCAGCTGATCTAGAAGAACTAATTCCTGTTCCTTTGATTAGTTTCTGAGATGCTCGTGAGGATAACAATTCTGTTCCTCATGAGCTCACAAACATTTAATCTCCATCCTCTCTGGCTTTGAGCACCTGGGGGGTTTTGCTGTTTATTCATTTTTCAAAGCCCCAAAACCCTACAGCTTGCATCCTTAAGAAGGGGCAAGAGGTGTTTGTCAGAGTGAAAGTGAGAGGCCAAAGACTGTCACAGCAGAGGGATTTGGGGTTGGATCCCAGGGGTGGGGCCGTTCACCCTCTGGCCGTGACCACGTCCTGAAGGTGCCCAGAGCAAGGCCAGCAGCTGGATCTGCTCCACTGCAGCGTTTGCTGAGGAGTTATTTGGTGTTTCTGTCAGGGAGCAGAGTCCCACACCCCTCGTGCTGGTGGCTCAGCCCTCCAAGGCCCCTGCACTGCTCCGGGGGAAGGAGCTGGCCCTTCCTCGGAGGGAACCCCCCCAGGACGTGCTCCAGGCAGGGCCACCAAGTCCATTTGCTGCTGAGCGACGCCGCAGGCTTCACCTCTTCCTCCATCACAGGCGTGGATGGAAGTGGAAGTGCTGTGCCTGATACCAGGGGCCTGGAAGCCTCCTTTTTGATCCTTGCTGTCGGTGGTGGCACTGCCTCCTGTGCCGGGAGAGGGAAGGGGCTGGCCTCGGGAAGCTGTGGGACCGGGTCACCTCCTGCGAGTCCGACCCTGCGCTGGAGCCTGGCCAGGCTCGGGGTTTGCCGTGTGGCACAACCAATCCTCCCTGCAGGCTTGGCAGGTCCTCTCCAGGCTGGGCTGGGCTGGCAGCTGGGCTGCCACTCGTTCCCAGAGGGTGCCAGGGGTGGGCAGCGGGAGGGTTCAGCTGAATGAAGTGGTTGTGCACCTGAGCTTCGGGGAGGATCAGGAGCCTTGACTATCCAGTCACCACAAATAAACCCTGGTAGTGGCCCCAGGTGGGTGTGACACAGTCAGCAGCCTCCCAGTCTGGTTGGAAAAGCTCCTGGGAAGACTGCAGGCAGTGTTTTGGGTAAGAACCAGCACGAGGCTGCTCTGTCTGCATCTCTCCCTGCTCTGCCTTGTGCCGTTTCCTTTACTCTTTGCCTGTACATATTATTTGCAACCCACTGCACCCAAAATACCAACTGGTTGCTCTCAGAGTGTGAAGCAATCGCTGAATGAGTGGCTTGGATAATTATTTTCTTTTTTCTCATTTAGACAGAAGAAACCAGCTCAGCTTTGACCATGCATGTTACATTTTAATTTGTTTTTTTTTTTTCTCATGCCAAGAAATACAAAGAAAGTATATAAGATATACCACACCATCCTGCAGAAAAAGAAACATTTGTCAGCAAAGAGAAGCACCCGGCTGCGATCCCTGGTGTGTCCGTGCTGTGTGTGGGCTCTGGCTCTCCCAGCGAGGGGATGGACCCTGCACTTCCATGCCAAGGATCAAATCCTGGCACCTTCTAACCAGGACTCCCGGGTGGTACCGGGGTTGCCTTGGTGAATCCTGCACACGTTCCCTTTCTGACGTTTCTTATCCTGGATGGGTATTTATAGGTTTGAATTTTGCTACCTACTGGTGTCAGCAAATGCTTTACAAATATTCCCACTTTGAAAAGGCTGCTTCCCCCCCTCCCCACACCCCCTTGGCTTGTGGCCAAGCAGGGGAGTTTTCCAGTCCAAACCTAACTGGTTTTTGCCAAAATTAGAGGCTGTATACTGAAAGGAAAACGAGCTTAAATCTGAATTATTTCAGCTTGACAGTGCGACCCCGGCTGCGATTCTGCGACCAGTAACAAAGCGACAGGGCAAGGGTGGGGCCAGCCCAGTGGGTGCCTTCCTGCAGCCTCTGCCTGGGCTCAGAATGAATGGAAATGCGGATTTCATTTTATATAAAAGGCAGGATCTGCTCCCGTTGTCCACGTGGAGAAATCTGTGAGGGGAAGGTCGGGTGCTGGAGCCTGGAGGGAGCCGGGTCAGGGGTTCCCTGCCCTCTCTGACCCCTTCCAGTGGAGCCCAGGGTTGAGATCTCATTGCAGCAAGACCTGTCCCGGGTAAAGGAGAGGCAGAGGGTGGGAGGAAAGAGACTCGGGAACGCTCCTGGGGGAGGAATGCTGAGGGGACAGCGTGGTCAAACTGGCAAAGAGCGGGGAGAGAGGGGTGAACTGGAACGGGGAGAAACGCCAACCCACCAAACCCATCCTTAACACGGCAGGCTCTGAAATCCTTCTGTGGCTTTCTCTGCCCCGGTTGTGCTGGGATCCCTTTGGTCTCTGCAGGCAGAGGGGCAGTGAGCCACTGCCTCGTGCCAGACCTCTCCTGACCCTCGAGGAGCTGCCACAGAACCGAGCCAAGTTTGTTGCTGGGTCAAGCTTGAAGCTTCAATCGGGCCTTGACGCAGCCAGCAGCCCTTCTGTGCCGCCCCGCAGAGCCCAGCCGTGCCCCAAATCCTGGGAAAGCAGCCCGGGGACAGCAGTGCCACAGAGGGGCCACCAGCCCCGTGCTCTGCTCGGAGGCTCCTTCCCGTGTATTTATATCCCACCGGGACCTCGCGCTTGTCGATCGTAACTCCTACTCCAGCTTACATTTAGAGACATTTCCCACCTTCTCCATCCCTTCTGCGAGCTCTCCTCCTACCAGCTCAGCTTCCCTGGCAGGTAGGGCTGGGTTGTCACCGTGCTCTCACCTTTCCTTCACCCGGGGGGAGAGGTTGGCCCGACCCCGAGGGTTTTGTGACTGTTTTGGTGGCAAACACGGAGAACTCAGATGCGTGCGCTCAGAGGAGGCTGCAGCAGGTGGCAAAGAGCTGGGGGACAAGAACCAGGGCTGCTTGGTGGGGCTGGAGAGGAAAGGCCTCATGACACAGTTTTTGTGGTTGCCCTCCTGTGTGCCAAAAGCCGAGTTAAGCAGAGTTCCCTGGTGGATGCAGTCGAAGGAGTGACTGTGCCTGAGTGGCCTCAGGGAGAGGCTCTGCCACCATCAACCTCCCTGTGACACAGCACGGGCGAGGTGCGCGCCGAGGGCTGGGGGCTCTGCGACCTCCTCCCTCACAAACACCAGCAAATTCCACCCAAAGAGAGCCACAGAGGCAGCTGAGCTGGGATAAAACCGCGGGGGACGGGGAGAGCAAAGCGGCAAAAACTTTGCAAAGTGTGTGGAGAAGCTGGTGGGGTGGGGGGCAGCCAGAAGGGACTTTCTGGGTGTCCCTGCAGAGTTCATTCCTCCAGCACTGGAGAGGCAGGTTACAAGCAGAGCAAATCTCTTGTCAGGGATAACTGCAGAGGCTTTCCTCTGGCTTTAAATGCGGGATAAGAAAAAAAGCTGAGTTCAAGGGTGCAGTACAAATGTATCTGTTCAGGAAGATTTTAGAATGGAAGGGATTCAAGTGCCTTAGTTCTTCTCTTTTGTTACATTTACTGGTGAGGTGAGAAGCGTCACCTGAGCTGTCCAGTGAGACAGGAGGCACAAACAAATCATCACCATGGGGGTTTTGGGGGAGATCTTCTGCCTTCTCCTGCATCCAGAGGGAGATCCTGGTACCTCCACTGCTCTGTCCTGCCCTGGCCTGGGACTGCTCCTGGCAAGGAGCACTGCAGCAGCCTCACAGAGCCCCCTCCTTCCTCTGGCTGCAGGGATCCCATTTGGAACCACAGCGGGGTATAATTTGTCTCGATCCCACTGAAAAAAACAAACCCCAAATTCCAAGGAAATCTGTGCTCATACACGGCTCTGTTAAGGAGGAGGAAGAAAAGGGGGTTGATGTGGGAGCTGCTCAGTGCCTGAGCATTTGCCATCCCTGCAATTAGAGCAGTAATGTGAACCCACCTCCTGGGGGGTGGCAGGGTTTGATCCTCGGGATGCAGGGAAGCACTTTAGATGAAAGGCTTTATACAATGATAAAAGAGCATTTAAATTCTTACTTAATAAACGCTTGGCGCTCTCCAGTCCTATTACTCCCTCCAGCACTTTTCCCTGAAAAAGGGCCCTTCCTGCCTGAGGAGGAGCTTCCTGGGCTCTTCCCATCAGCTGAATTCCAGCAGCTCCAAGGGCAAAGGGCAGGAGATGCAGGGACAGGCAGCACTGCCCTTATGTAGCCCCCAAAAAAAACCCCCCCACCTGTTCCCCAGCAAGCAGCTTTTGGATCCAAGAGTTAAAGAAGGAACGTTTGGGGGATTTGATGGGATTTCAACAGCCAAAAGATGGAAGTTTGGACATCCAGGGGAGGGTTTCTGGAGGGCTCACGAGGAAAAGATGCAGTGCCTGGATGGAGGATGGAGGAGGGAGCTCCCACCCAGCAGCGCTCAGCAGTCCCTGTTTGCTGAACTCACAAAAGATAAATTGCAAAGGAAAAGTTGCAGATTTGGTCCATTTGAGACGCCAGCAGTTTGTGATGGAGTGCTGGCAAAGGGGTGGATGGGAATGGAGCCTGAGAAAGTGCTGTAGTGATGTGCTATTGCTGTGAGTCCCTGGAATCCCTTTCAGTGGAGAGAAAAACGTTGACAGCGTGTCTGGGGGATTTGGCTTTCTCACCCCCTGCATTCAAATAACGTCTAGAGGGAAAAAAAAAAACAACCCCACTTGAAAGAGGAGCAATCAAAAAGGTGACAGGAGAATTTTCGCAGTGGCTTTGCACATTAGTTACTGCAGAGTAACTACGGCATGGATTTACACTTCACCCCTACCCGGTGCTAACCCCACGTGCCCACTCAGAGCCCAGGGAAGGAGCCAGTGCCAAGCAGCTGCCGTGTTGTGAAGTTTCTTATGGTGTGTGGTGGATTCTCCACGTAGACAAGCCCTGGGAAGCATTGAATTTGGTCTGAATTTGGGGTGTTTTTCAGGAGATTGGTGTCCGGGAGCAGAGGTGCCCTGAAGGACCACATTTCTCAGCCAGCCCGTGGTTTTAGGTCGCAGGTTGTCAGCTGGAGACAACAGAAAGGCCAGGGAGTGCAGCTCTTGGTCGTTGTGTCCCCAAAGGTTGGATCAGGGAGACTCAGGGAGCAGGGAGCCAATGGACAAGGCCAGAAGTCACCAAGCCTGACTGAAACAACAGGCGATGGAGCTTTGCATAGTCTGGGTGGGTGGGGAGAGGGCCAACCCCAGGAACTCCCCGGAGCAAGGACGGGGTGAGCGGGGAGGAGGAGAAGGGCTGGGGCTGGATGGAGCCTCGAGGGAGCAGGTGGGGATGGGATCCCACGGGAATGGGCCGAAGGAGCTGGGTGGGTGTGGAAGACGTGGCAGGGCCCGTGGTACCTACAGAGTGGGAGGAGCAAAGTCTGTTTGCCTGTCATGTTAAATACAAAACATTTAAAAAATAACAACTCGCCCAACTGACCCCCAGGCAGCTCCGGAGATTTTCAGAGCTGCAGGAGAGCTGGGCGAGGGGTGTAAGGAGAGGAGCAGGGGTCTAAAACTCCTCCATGCCCCTGAAAATCTCCTGGAGGGCCCTAAGCTGAAGCCCCAGAGGGTCGGGGGGATGAGCAGTGGCAGCGGTGGGGGCTGGGTCACGCCGAAGCCTCTGCGTGATGGACGTGCCGTGACATCGGGGCGTGGGTGGGTGGAACGGGCTCTCCGTGCCTCGCTGCTGCTGCTGGGCATTAACCAGGCCCTCGTCTCGGTGCCAGGGGTGTTCACCTCCCTTTGGGGTGCACAGAGAGATGTGTGGGTTCACAGGGAACGCCTTATTTTGCCTTCCATTAAAAAGCCCACCGTGGGATGTGGGTGAGGAGGAGCCTGGGGTTCTCATGCAGCGACATCCCGCTCTGCCAGCTCTGAGATCTGCCCTAAATGATAAAAGAGCTCGTAGGAACAGACATGGAGAACATTCCCAAAGGCATGCAAATGGTCATTGTCTCTTTTTTTTTTTTTTTTCATCAAAAATACAAAAGCACCCACCACATCCTCCAGCTCTGGCGGCTGCGTTTCGCTCGGAGCAGAGCCGTGGTCCTGCTGCAGCTCTGCTCTCCCTCCTCCTCTGTGGAACAGCTCTCAGCTCCTGATGGCAGTTTGAGCTTTGTTTTGTTTTGCTGTTTTTTGTTGTTTCTTTTTGTAGAGACAGAGAATTCGACGATTTAAAAACCAACAACCCCCCAAAAATCCGGTGACTCGTGCCAAAACTCTCAGGAGGACTCCCCAAAACGTCCCGTTCTCGCCTTGTACGTTTCTTCCAAAGCCAGCTTCCTTCTGGAGACTCTCTCCTCCTCCTGCACTTTAGTTGTCTCCCCACTCCGTGAGTTCTGCTGGAGGGGAATGAGGTAGTGGATTTCCCCCTTCTCCTCTCCGCGTGGCCTCTCCCGTTCCTTCTCAGGGCGATTTTTATCCCATCCCTCGCACAGGCTCATCCCCAAGAGGCGGTGAATTGAAGCATGCGTTCCTTCCGACGGCGCTCCGGAGCAGGCTGTCTAGGGCTGCCCACCTACACTGTGACAATTTTTTGTTTTGTTGCAAGGCTGAAAGTAAAAACCCCAAAAGGAAAGTTGTCTTCCTCCTCTTCAAGGTATTTGCATGCTGAAACGTCTTCTAGGAAACTGTGAAAGAAAGAGAGGCTCAGGGCGGCTCCCAGCAGTCAACAGATGTTCCCCTTACGCTCCTGGCTGGGCCTTTGGGTGCTTCTGGGGTCCCTGTTTGCCCGAGCTGCGCTGGTTTGGCAGGTGGGCTTGTGTTTGGGAGGTTCCCAAGACATTTTGGGATTGCGTTTCTGGGCAGGTTGATTTGTGTCCTGAAACCCTCCTGTTTTTACAGCGCTCCCCTCTTCTAAACCCACCCCGGCAGGCTTTGCCAGGGCAGGACCTTTCACCAGGGAGACCTTGTACGGTCACCAGGGCACTTTGGACAGCACAGGGAGGGCTTTCCACGCTGGGCATTTGGGCAATGTGTGTTTCTGCTGGAAGGAGCCCGTTCTCTGAGGTTTTTCTGTGTCTGTGTGCCCCTGGTGATGGTCAAACCAGCCTGGAGTCGGTGCCCTCCCGCTGCGCTTAGGCTGGGAATGGGGTGGGGGTGGACTGGGGGCAGGTCTATCCCATCCCCTGGGCTGGAGCTGGGAGCCAGGTGAGGTTGGTGCTGGAGCTGGGCCGGGGGAAAGGAGGAGGAAGCGTTACCTCTGACGCTGAGTGAAATGTAGAGCACGATGATGATGGTCCCCAGCACGATGGAGACGATGCTGAGCAGCCTGGCCATGCGTCCCAGCCGCCGGGCTCCGTCCGTGTCCCCTTGCTGGCCGCTGTTCCTCGACTGGGGAGACACAGAGAGAGTCCCTTGAGAGTGGCAGCAGCTCTGGGGTGACTCCCTGGCTGCTGTGGAGCCCCAAACCGAGCCCCGTTTTCTTTTCCTGCTCCTCTAATTGGCAATCACGTGGTTCCCCGAGGGGGAAATACTGGAAGTAAGGATTCCTGGTGAGGGAGAAGCACCACTGCTGAGAGCAGGGCCTCCTGATCCTGCTGGAAAGGGAGTGCTGGGCGTCCTGCCCTTGGCTGAGGGAGCACCCAGCACTTAGCAGAACGGCAGCTGTGCGAGGAGTTGTGGTGGAATTACTCAGCATTTGCTGCCCGTGCGGCAGAACTGCCACCAGCCCGGCTCTCCGGACCGAAAAGCCTCCCCAAATTCGTGCAGTGCCCTTCTGCCACCCACAAAACCCATCGGGAAGCGGGTTTGGAGGGAGGAAAAGTGGGTAAGGGGTTTTAAGACCCATTGGTGATGTTTTCACCTGGTTGGGAAGGCTTGGAGTGAGGAGAAAGAGAAGCAAGGTAGGATAGGGGGAGAAGGGAGCCCAGCAGCCTTGGCAAAACTCCCCTAAACTTCACTGGGATGGGGTTTTATTGATGATTTAACAACTTTGAAGCAGATATTCCTCCTTTAGGGCTGCTTTGAAGTATTTAACACTTTAAAGTGGGTTAAGGGCTTCTTCCCCAGCCCTGTCCATCTCCAGCCATGCTGCCTTGGAGGAGAAGAGGGGGATGTGGGGCAGGCTGTGGGGCCAGCAGCTCCCACAGCCCTGTGCTGTGCGGCAGCTCCTCCCTGCTAAAACTGGGGAAATTCTCAGTTAAAAAAAAACAAACAAGTGTACTAGTTAAAAAGAGTTAAAGGTGGAAGTGGATTAAAGCAATCCCAGTTTCTTTTCAAAGCAATGTGTATCTCAGAAATAGCTGGGCTGGAAAGGGTCCCCTGCCACATGTTCAAAAAAAAATTTAAAAAATTAAGAGCAGGGAGGCCTAGTCCAGCTCCAGCGCTAACCATGAAGCATCACCGAGAATCTGAACAAATACTGGGTGTTACTGCCCCATTCCCCATTCACCCTGCTTTAATACCACTGCCTCTTGGCAGCACTGTGACCAGAACATCCCCAGCCCAGGCTGTGCACGGGCGGCTGCTCCGTAGGGAAAACGCAGCTTTGGAGGTTTCCCTGTACCTGTTTTAGTTTGTGTCCGCACGTAAATAGCACGGCAGAGCCCCAAACGGGCGGGTGGCTGCTCCCACTGCCCCCCTGCCAGCCTCCTGCTCCACTCACGAGCCACCCTGGGCATCGCTGTCCCCACCAGTGGCACCAGCAGAGCTCAGGACCTCGTTCCTCCTGGTTTGCCAGACCCGCTCTGAAAGCGATGGGATGCAGCCAAGATCTATTTTCATCCCAGAACAGGAGGTGACAAAATGAAGCCTCATGGGTTGGTGGTGAGAGATGGGGAGGATGCGGGAGCCCAGGGATCGACAGGATCCCTGCCCTGCTCACTGACAGCTCCAGCTCTGGGGAGATGGTTTTTCAGTCTCCGGTTTTCGTGACAAGTGTAATATTTTGGCAGGGTGTGGGTTAGATTGCAGTGAAATACGCAGCTTTAGCTGTCTTCTAGGCAAAATATATAGGCTAAGGGATTCAGTATATTTATCACTACAGCTTCTGGAAGTGTTTATTGCTCATTTTTCCCGAACAATTATGAGAAACACATCAGCACTGGCACGGGGTGTTCAGCAAGCCTTTGGTGCTGTACACATATTATTCATCGGTGTGGAACGGGTTGATTACAGCTCTCTAGTATCACTAATCCCGTGTTTTGCTTTCCACCTAAAAACATTAACATCTTGTTTGTTAATCGAGGCTCACCAAGGCAGAACATCTCCGAAAGGCTCGAGGGGGGAGTGAGTCACTGTGGGAGTGCCAAGGGACTCCCCGGTACGGCCCCGAGCTGGGAAATCTGCAGGACCCGGGGAGTGGGTGCTGTTCTGCAGCACCCGTGGGCCAGGTAGGTCTGGGTGACTCAGGAGTTATTAATCTTACCTGTTTCCCACCGCTATCTGTTCCTGTTACTGCTCAAAATGGGTTTTTTCCCTAAGTGGCCTTGTTGCAAATGAAGGCAATTACTTTCCTGTGCTAGTCCCAGGGATGGAGAAGACAAATCATCACATCCTCTTTCCTGCAATCCTTCCCGATTTATGAACTGGCTTTGGATGCTCTCGGCTGCCTTCCACCAATTACTCAGAATAAATCATTAATCCTCGACACTTGGTGTTTTTGTTGAAGGAAACATTCCAAGAGAGGCATAAGTCAGCTCCAGAGCGAGCCGGATGACTGTGGCACTTAAAATGGGTGAGGATAGCCTGACTTCTCCCACATCTTTTGGGAATGACAGAACTTATTTTGGATACCAAGCGCTGTGCAGAACTGCCCTGGATGTTACTACGTGGTGGTTCTGGCTGGATTTTTTCACTTCCCTGCATTTGTTTGGAGTTTTGTACCCTGGTACGTGGCTCCTCTGCTTCCTGCCCCGGTGTGGCTGCACTTTGGTGGGAAGAGGAGGGGATTCAGAGCAGGAATGGAGGGGGGTGTGTGGTACCCAGCCCTGCCCTGCACTGCTATGAGGTGGATCCCATGGGATGGGATGGACACACCATCCTTGTGCCCACCAGTCCCACTCTCTGTCTTGGGGAGCGACCTGAACCCCTTAGAGCAGCCAGATCATCGCTTGGTGAGGAAAACACTTCCAAGAAGCCTCCAGGTAACTCATTTCCATGAAACCATCATTAGCAGGAACAGGCTGGGGGCTAGAGCAGGGTTTTTTTCCACCTCTGGCCAAAGGCCCTGCTGGAATCTGAGAGCAGCTTTTGAAAAATGATTTATGAGACACTAAGCTCAAAAGCATTCATTTACTTTCCTCTCTGGACGCTGCTTATTACCCAGGAAAAAAAAAAAGCTTTCATGTGCAAAAGCTTTGACTCGGGAAAGAAAAGCACAACTGCAGAGCTAAAGGAATGTCAGCACATTGTGGAAAGGTCCTCCTGTTTCCCCAGGCGATGGGAATCACAAAAACCTGGTTCCTGCTCAGATTTGTGCCCGATCAGGCACACCTGGGCTTTACTCTGTGAGAAGACCTAAGCCTGGAGGAGCCTTGGGGGTCACTGGGAGCTCAATTCCTCCCTGCTGTAAGCCGGTGAAACATCAACCCGTGCCCTGAGAGCTGCTCCTGCTGGCAGGGGGACCCAGCCAGATGTTTCCTGGTTCCCCAGGGAGGGAGGGAGTGAGGAAAGATGGATCACTCCTCAGACATCTCTGCTGGTGCCGTGTGGAGCTCCCTGGCTGGCAGGTGGGTGTGTGGAGGGGGTGATGGTGCAGGCAGGGCCAGGACTAGAAAGGGCTGTAATAAATAAATTAATTAAACCACAGGACAGGGAGTGCAGGGGTGACTGTGCAGGGGCCAGGGGATGGGCACTGGCTATTAATGTGCCGTAAACCTTGTCCTGAACACAAGCCCAGCTGAGTGCACCTTCTGCCTCCCCTTCCCCAGCTCTGGATGAGCCCTGGTCAGTGCTGCCAGTGGCCTTGGAAGCAGAGGGCAGGCAAATAATCCTATTGCCTTGCTGGTCCTGCCTCCCCTGGGGTGTGACAGTCACCACGCCCCGGCCCCTCTCTGCCTGGCAGGATTGATCAACTCCTGCTCTTTTTCCGCTGTTTACTCTTCTCCTCCACAGGGCTCGTGTGGCCCAAGGCACATCCCCACCACCCTGGAGGCTCTGATGCCTGCAAGGGACAGTGTGAGGATCTATTTTGCATGAAGGCTAATGTGGCTGGCAAATCCCCGTGAGAGACCTTGTTTATTACCATGGATATGCAATACCCAGCTGCTTTCCCTCTCCTTGCAGTGCAAAGCCAAACAAGGCTGGCTGGCTTCCCTGTGTGCTGCCTAAACAGGCTCTGCCACACAACTGTACTACGCAGATGACAGCTGGCACTGGCAGAAACGATGATTCCTCCTCAAAATGGAAATTGGTCTCTCCAGAGGGCTTTTTGTGGCAAGTGCCCGTGCCTGCCTTCAAGTTGTTGGTGGTTTTGGGGGGAAGTGCTGGCTGCAGGTGCCTCTCAGTGTATTTCTGCGTGGTAAGCAGGTAACTGAGCTGATTTTCAAAGAAAAGATTTGCCTTTGTTCCAAATCAAAGGCATAGAAGATGCTGGGTGTGTACAAGAGAGCAGCATCTGATGGGGAAGGGGGTGGCTCTGCTTGTAGGGCTGTGCTGACTGAGCCACCTGTACCCGAGATGGGTGGGAGGCCGGCTGGCTCCATTCTCCCCTGCTCGGCTCTTGGTGTATTTGCTGAGGTGTGGGGGATGTTAAACGGAGAAAAATTGCTTCTCCGAGGCAACTAAAGAGCTGCAGGTGCAGCCGGTCCCTTTGAAGTGCCTGAGGCCAGGCACCAGCCTCCCGCCAGGGTCTCCCCAGTGCTGCAGGGCTGGGCTAGGAGGGGCGGAGGGAGATCCCTTGTCAGTGCTTCGCCTCGCAGCTCCTTCCCGGGGAAGCCCAGCAAGTCGTTCTGGACCGCTGCCTGGGCGGCAGGGACCGCGCTTTCCGGAGCCACCGGGCTTCCCGGAGCCCTGCCCTGGAATCCCACCCCCCTCTCCATCTCCATCCCGCCGCCTCCCCGCATCTCCATCTCCATCCCGCCGCCTCCTTTTCCATCTCCATCTCCATCCCGCCGCCTCCCCGCGCGCTGCCCCGGGCTCGGCGCCGCTCCCCGCCCGCCTCCGCCCGCCCGCGCTCCCCGGACCCGCACCGGAGCGCGCTGCGGG
>VXAZ01007802.1:592785-695646 GCA_013399875.1 Gymnorhina tibicen
AGCTCCGACGCGGAGGACGCTTCCTCGGCAGGTGGGTGAGGGGGAGCCGTCCCCAGCCCGCGCCCCAGGGGACGAGGGTGTCCCCAGCCCCTGCGCCGTCCCCGCCGCACGGTCAAGGGCGAATGTGCCGCCGCACGGCCGAGGGCATCCCCGGCCCTGGCGCCGCCTGTCCTGCGCTGCCGTGCCGTGCCCGTGGCGCCCCGTGCCCGTGGCCCCATGCCGTGCCACGGGTAAAGGCAATCCCGAGCCCCCGTGCCATCCCTGCTACACAGCTGGTGCAGCCCGTGCTGTGACTCGGCATGGGACCCCCAGGGTGTCCCCATCACGCGGCCAGGAGCACCCCATGCTGTCACATAGTAAAGGATGTCCCAGCTCCTTCTGCCGTCCTCATCAAACAGAAGATGCCACCCCAGCCCTTGTGCAGTTCCTGAGCCGCCACTAAAGTCACCCTGTCTCCTCCCTGTCCCACTCCCAAGGACATCCCATGCCAAGGCCCCATCCTTGGGTGTGCGAGGAGGGAGGGTGCCTGGCCATTCCCCTGCAGCTGGCTCTTGGTGATGTGCCAGTGGCCCACGAGCCACCTCTGCGGCTGGGACGGTGCAGAGGAGTCACTTCCTCCCGGCGTGACCTGGCTCATGGGAACACCTCTGCTCAGGTGACACCCTGTGACCTCCTGTGGGGAAGTCCTGGAGGCGCTAAAGCAGAAGCATGGGGTGGTGACATGTCCCGGGCGCGTTCTTCTAGGCGGATTGAGGACAATGTTTCGCAAGTGCCTGGCTGTGTGGTGGCACTGAAGGCACAGCCAGCTAGCGCTGTCAGCCGTCACACTGTCCTACTTCCAGCGGCCTGGAAGTTGTTATTGCATCAGCATTAAACCCGGTTCAAACATAGTCCTGGCAGCTACAGAATGTCACTTTTAATGCTGCTAATTCTGCAGCTGACTTGAGTTAATTTCGTTCTTGCTCGATTGTTTGGGGTGGTGGTTTTCCCCCAAGGCTGTATCGTGCTGGTTTGAGATTGCCTGGAGAGCAAGTGCTCTGATGTCAAATTATGCTTAATATTTAGTTCATTTATATTTATTGCATTAGTCTGCAGTGCTGGAGGAGGTTTCCACTTCACCTTCCTGAGCTGTCTGGAGGTGAAATGTCCAAAGTACGTGGCTGCTCTCGGTGTTGTCACCGTGCTGTGCCGGGCTGCACGTGTGAGTGTTTGTCCCGCTCCCCAGTGGGCCGTGGGACCCTGTGCCCAGCCCTGCAGCCGGGACCAAGGACATTGGGAATTCTGCTTTCAAAGGGCTGCTCCAAGCCCCTTTCCAGCTCCCACGGGCTGTGGTTCTTGGAGGGCTGCTCTGTGGAGGAAGTGGCTCAAGTGCATCGGAGCGACCAAGCGCAAATCCTTCTGATTTACACTCAGACCTGTGTTTTGTTTATGTCTGGGCTATGCTCCTGGATGTTTCCAAACCCGGGATGGTGCAAGGCTGCTCTCAGGCTGGTGGGTGTTGTTAAAGGGGCTTCCCTGAGGCACAGCGTAAACCCCTGAGGGTCCTGGCTTTGTAACGTGGAGGGGTCCAGCCCTGCACCAGCCTTTGAGAAATTTGCAGCTGGTGGGGGTGAGTCTTTTGGCAAGACTTTGAAGGCCAAGGTTGTGTCTGCTGTGGTTAAATGTGGCCTTTTCCTCCTCCTCTTTCTCCTCCCCTAAATGGGTCTTCCTCAGGGTCAGCAGCTCCAGCACTCATCAGAGGAGGAAGCATCCCCTCTGCCTGGCTCCTTGCCCCGTGACACGGCTGGGCTCTGCACGGAGGGCTGGGCTCAGCCCTCCCCAGCCTTGTCCTGAGCCTTTCCCAGGCATCAGCATTTTCTTTGTTGGGCGTCATAAGGGCCCCTGTGTGCGCTGACTGCGCTGACATTTAAGAGCAGAGTTTGAGAGTGCAGTAAGAGGTGTGCGGTCGTTGCCTGGATCCCCCTTTCATGGACAGTTGCTTAACCTGGTGCTCCTGTTGTTTTCTTCTCACTTCTCCATGTTTCAGATGTAGTTGAAAAGTCCTGATTGTGGTGCTGTTTGCTCTTCCTGCCAGCACTCTGGCGGCGTGTGACCTGGTTAGTGCTGCTCTGCCTGGGTCCCTCAGTATTTTAATGCGAATTTTGGAGCTTAGTGGTGCTGTGGCTGTGGCTGAGCGGAGTCACAGTCACCAGCTGTATCAACCTATGGAAGCACCCTCTGGGCAGCAAGTGAAGGAGGGTTGAATATGGTCTTTATGGGAGTTACCAGGGAAATACAGTGTTTTCCTTTAAGTAGCTTGTGATTAATCTGATTTAAAGCGAGGAAATCTGCAAGATGCCCCTGTCTGCGGCTATCGCACGAGAGTGGCGCGTGTGACAGCCAGATACATGATCCTGGCATCTGAGATAACGCCTGTGCCAGCTCACCCGGGACCAACAAAATCTGAGCGTCAGCGAGCAGATGGCTAAAAACGAAGCGTGGAAAGGACTGAAATTCCCCTCATCTTGGCCGTCACCTGTCCCTGTGGCTAAACATGCAGCTGGCCTCGCAGCTGAGTATGCGCGGTGCCGGGCTGTGCCAGGGCTGGGTGCTGCTTCCATCTCCTCCCGTTCGCCATGGAAGGGACAGAGGGCTGTGGGCTGGTGCCAGCCAGGAGAGGGTGGGCTGAGCAGGAGATGGTGCTGGTGGCCGAGAGGAGGACGCGGTGATGCTCGGCGGAGATGCTTTGTGCCCGGCAGCCAGGTAGCGCGGAGGTGGAACCAACTCGGTGCTGGGTTTCCTCGCTTTGTCCTTGGGAAGCAGAGAAAGAGGCCGGCTTTGCCGTGGAGCTGAAGCTCCTCTGGAAGGCTGTGGGGTTTGGGAGTGCCTGACCTGCCCTGTGCAGCGCCCTACACCCCAGAAATGTGAGCTCTGGGGTGGGGAGCGCTGGCATAGCTGGAATAGTCCGTGGTGGCGTGGGCTGGTGGATCTGGTTACGGCAGGATGCTGCGGCTGCGAGATGTGCTGTAAGTGAATCCCCAGCCCTCTGTTTAGCTGGAATTACAGTTTCTCTCAAGGAAAGGTTCTGGAGTCACGTGGGCTCTTCTCTTCGCTCCGCTGCACTGCCTTCACTGGTACCTGGGGAAATGGGAAGGGAGCTGCCGGCAGCAGCGGGGTCCTGCCTCGGAGGGCGGTGAGCACAGAAGGGCGGCGGTGTCAGGGTGTGCAGCACAGGGCTGAGATGGGGAAGGGGCCCTGGGGCATTTGGAGTTCCTGGGGCATTGGCCACCTCATCCCTGCATGCCCAAGTGGAGGGATGAGGTGTTGTGCTGGGGCATGGGTGTTGTGCTGGGGGCTCCTGACATGGTTTGGGTAAAGACAGGGCTTGTTCTTGCTACTCCACCCCTGCTTTCAGCTTGTGTTGCTGCTGCTGCAAAAGTGGCACCTCTGTCTGTCCCAGAAAAACTCCCTGTGGCCGTGGAGGTGATGGGGCAGCTCTGTCCTGCTGTCTCAAGCCATGCTTAAACCCTGCTGGTTCCTCGTCCTTTTTTTGGGATATTCCCTAAAACCTCAGCAGAAGGAGAATGGAAAACAGTGAGCGAAGTCCAGAGTTTGTCCTGGTGCATCTCTTTCCACCTGGGGAAGGTCACGGTGTGTAGGAGGTGAAAAATGGTGATTCCACAGCCCCAGGAAGGTGAAATGTTGCATGGTCTGTGCATCCATCTCCCCTCCTTTAGCATCAGGATGGGATCTTGGTGCCGAAGCAGGGAGGTGCAGTGGGGGCGGCTGTGTCTCCCCAAGGGCCCCTCTACCACGTCTGTGTCCTCATATTTAGTTTTTAAATTTTTACTTCGTCGTATTTCCCCATTGTTAGAAGGTGCTTTTTTGGCTCTGAAGAGGCTGGAAGTTCCTCCTCTGGCCAGGGCAGGCCAGGCAGAGTCTCAGTGTTTAATTTTAACTGCTCAGGCGAGGACAAAACCGCAGCGTGTGTGTGTGCGTGCGCCTGCTGGGGACCTTTGAACTGTCTCCATCTGCTCTGGGGCCCGACAGCATTTGGGGAGGTGATTTCTCTCCACAAACCCCCCTGATGGCACTGTGACAGCAGCCCCTGAGTGATGTGAGGCTGCTTCCTTGGAGAGCGGTTCTGCCTGAGATGGGGACTGCAGGGTTAACTCTGGGACAGGTTGTCACTGAAGAAGATCATAAATGAATGCAAAGTTTATGAGGCTGAAAAGCCTTTGAGTAGGAGAGTTGATGTTTAAAGCTTTAGGTGAGAGCAGTAAGTGCTGCTTGTTGGAGTTTGCCCTGTGATGGGCAAATAGTGGAGGGCTTGTAAAGAGCAAAGGGGCAACCTGTGATCAGCTCTGCCTGCGGGCACCACCATGGCAGCAGCTGCATCTTCTGGCGGGGGAAACAGCCCTTCCAGGTGCCAGGGCCCTGCAGACAAGCAGGATGGGTGCACAGAGGGCTGGGGATCCCTGTCTGTCTCACCAGGCAGGGGTAGTCCCCTGGTATGGCAGTGGTGCCTGCTCTCGTTGGCACAGAGATGCCGACATCCCTCCTGGAGGAGCTGGGTCTGGATGCAGCATCCCTGTGCACCCCTGTGTTCTCTCAGCTGGGCACAGTCCCACTGGCTGGGTTTGGCCCCCAGAACTCGGGGCAGAGCCGATGCTGAGCTCCCCCAGCTCGGCAGCAGTCAGGGCTGGGCTGCACCTTCCCTGCGGAAGGGAAGGAGGGGATGGAGTTTGCCTTTCGGTGCCGGCAGTGCCGCGGGCTGTGTCCACCGTGGGGACGAGCGCTTCAGCACGGAGCTGGCCCCCAGGCTGGTTGTGGGTGATCAGTAGCCCCAGGTAGAAGCAATGGCAGCAGCAGGGCCGGCAAGAAACCCTCATTAGGTGGCTGGATAGAGCCAGAAGTGCCCTGCGGGGCCTGAATTCATTTGCATTGTAAGTCTATTGAAATCTGGTTGGGGTTTGTTTTCTTCCTATTTCCCTGGAAAGACACTTCTGTGCAGAGGGGCTCTTTGTTCCTCGGGTTCCTCCTCCCCTCCTGCCCATCCATGCCGCCAGTTGGGATCCCAGTGGATGGCTCTGCTCTGTCTTCTGCTGGATGCTGTCTGCTGTGGCCAACCCTGCAGCAGCTGAGCAGCTTTCCTCTGTGCCAGCAGGGAATTCATATTCCCTTGGGTTAGAGACGAGAGCCTGGGTCAGCCAGGGCAGCTCACCAAGTGTCCATCCATCCCAGGAAAGTGGCACCTATGCCCCCTTGGTTCATGCTATTGCTGGGGTTTTCCTCCCACTGAGGTCAGCTGGAGCAGGGGCCGGGAGCCAGCCCGAGGGAACACGCAGAACTCACCCCATCCCCAAGAGACATCTTCGAGCAGGCGTGGCTTTCCCACCCCAAATTACTTTATCAGTGTTTGCTAAGCAGGATAATTGGCGTGTGTAGATCAGTAGCAGCAGCACTTCTTGGCTCCCTTGGCTGCAGCCGGAGCGGAGCCTGGCCAGCCTAAGCAGAATCCCAGAGGACTCCTGCAGATCTGCCTCCAGATAAGTCCCAGCTGTAAAGTTCAGGGATTGTTTGAAGATCTGGCAGATAGGGAGACCTTTGTGCTGGGACGGGGCTTTCTGCCATGGACGGGTTTTGTTCCACGGGCGGTTTTTGTTCCGAGGCTGTGAACCGACACCTCCTCCTACTCCGCAGCTCCGGTGCTGGGAAGCAGAGCTGGCCCAGCCAGCTCAGCACCGGGGCTGGGGGGAGAGAAACAGCTGGGGGCTGTGGCAGATGCAGCCACGGCTGCCTGCCTCTCGGAAGAGAACCACGATGCAGTAGCTGGCCCAGGCCTTCAGCTGAAGCTAAAGGCTTTTTCTGACCAGCCAGCACCTTTCATTCCTTCTCCATCTGGTATTTTGAGAGGCCGGGGGCAGTGCTGCCATGGCCGGGTCTCTTGCCCTCCTCCCTACGCTTTCTGAGCCCTGGCACCCTGCCTGGCACTGCCCTGAGGGCAGGATGCTCCAAGTGACCGCCCTATGCTCCAGATGCCTCTCAGCTGTGCCCCAGTGAGTGCAGCTTGGGGCCGATGCAGCACAGACCTCAGGGTCTCAATGGCACAGGGAAGTGATACTGGAAGAGAAGTTCAGTGCTGGACTGAGGAGTAGCATGTTTAGGACACCCAGCAGGAAGGACCTGCTGTGCTCCCTGGCAGGGTGGCTGGAAACATTTTCATTTATTCCTCTCTTCCCTCTCTGCAACCTCTGGCAAGGGGAGAGCCGCTGCTCTGCACCAGCGAGGGAGAGCCTGGACCTCCTGAGAGCCTGGCAGAGCAGGCACTGGAGGAGCTGGGGAGCCAGGCTCTCCTCTGGCATCTCCCACCTCAGCCCCAGACTCTGCAGCCCTGGCTGTGTTCCTGCCATGGTTCCGGGACACAGAGGCATCCCCTCTGCCAAACCAAAGCACTCTGGCTGCTCTTTTAGTCCTTAGCTTCTTCAGCCACTTGCGTGGTGCTCCCCAACCTCTTCTCCCATTCCTCTCTCCCTGTTGGAAAACACCCCCAGTGTTGGAGGTGCAGGTGGCTCCGGAGCTGCTGTCTGGTTACTGCCAGCCCTGGGTGCCCATCACCAGCTGTGGGTGTTCACCACCAGCTCTGGGTGCCCACCAGCAGCCCCTGCCTAGCCCTGGGTGAGCGCTGGGGCTCCTGCAGCTCCTGTGGCTGCGACTGGAGGACTCTTGCACAAGAGCCCAGAAATAGCGATGCGTGGGCTGGCGGGCAGGGGCTGGGCAGATGCCAGGCAGACAGCCAGACACCAGGCAGGCTGTGCAGGGCTGGCTGGTGGTGGGGAGGAATCGTGGAGCTCAGCTCTCGGCTCTTGCCGCAGGGATGCTCCCAGCTGGAGCTGGGGGCGGTTGGCGGGGGTTGAGAACATGGTTGGCAGCATCTCCTCACCCAGGACTGGTCTCTGTCACCGAGGACTGATGGGTGCCAGGGTGTGGGTGGGTGCTCCCCCCAGCCACAGGGAGAGGAGGAAGGTTCAGCTGCTTTGCAGGTTTTGAGGTTTTGTTGTTGTTGTTTTAGCAAAGGTGAAAAGAGTACGAAAACCAAACTAAAAATACAGCCCAGCGGTTTGGTGGGGCTGCTTGGTGCGGGCTGTGCATGGACACCTGCCTGGCTTGGTGGTGCAGCACAAGCAGGCCCTGGTTTGGCCTTCCCAGGACACTCACCCAGCTGTGGGGCACTTGTCTGCCTGGTCCTCCTGGCCATGGCACTGCCAGGACCTGCTGTGTGGTGTCAGGCTGGGGGTGACCAGCCTGGGGAGGGCTCCAGGGGGTCTGGCGGCTCATGCAAGCGCTCAGCTCCTGCGCTGTGTTGGATAAAGAGGCGGATGTGCAAAGGAGGCATGGTGGCATGGAGAGGCTGGTGCCGTGCGCGGGAGTGGCCAGGAAGTGTATCCGGCTGGGGGAAGCATGTGGAAAAGCCCCTGCCTGTGTGCAGGGAGCTGTGCGTGGAAAACCAGCTGCCTGCTGCCCCCGTGGCTCTGCAGCCGTGGCGCCGAGGGGGAGCAGCTGCATCTTGTGCTGGTGCTGCTGCGGGGCTCCCCAAGGCATACACGGAGTGTGGTTTCCTGCCATGATCGAGGCTGATGCTCTCAGCTGAACCACTGTCACCTTCCTGGCAGGGCCTCGGGCTCTGAGGGGCTGTGGGGTTTGCTGTGGAGCATGGAGGAAACTCTCCATCAGAACCTTTAAGGGACAAAGCGAGGACGTGCTCAGCTTGAGCCAAAGCAGGAGTGAATGGGGGAGTTGGTGGGGGATGGACAGCAGCATTGTGGGCACCCTTGGGCAGGGCTGGCACTGCCTGTGCCAGTGTCTTGGGGACAAGGGGAGTGTTGGCTCCCCAAAGTACCCGGGAGCGGGGCAGGGGAAGGGTGGGCAGTGGCAGCTGTAGGGCTGCACCCTGTGCCCCTGGCTCAGCACGGGTGACTCACGGCCCGTGGGTGCAGGGGGTTCTGGATGTCTTTGCCACACCGGGGCTGGATGCAGCCCCCAGGCAGGCAGGGCTGTGCCGGGGGCAGCAGTGGCTCCTCATCCCGGATGCCAGGTGCCCACAGCTCCCTGTGCTCCAGCCGTGCTGAAGCACAGCGCTGGCATTGCTGCACTCCCCCGAAATGCTGCGTCCGAGCCTGTCGCGGACATCCCTGGGAACGGGAATCAGGTGGTGGCAGTGCCCTGGCAGGGTCCCCTCAGGTCTCCCACCCGTGTCTTGGCACTTCACGCTCTGATGGCTCTACCTTCCCCGTGTGCCCGACAGAGCATTATCCCTCCTGTCCGGCTCCCATCTGGTCCCGGTGCCCGGTCCAGGCCCTTCCCCGCACGCTGGCCCCGCGGGCAGGATGCGGCCGAGGGCGCTGGCAGGGGATGCTGCCCGCACTGCCCGGACGGGGCAGCGGTGCCGGCACAGGCTGAACCAGGGCAGTCTCTGCACTTGAACGCTTGGCTGGCGCCCTGACATATTGGGGTTGATGACTCTGGCACTTCGTATTTCCTTTGGCTACATGCAGCTGGGGAGGGCGGTTTAACCCCTGCCTGCCCACGTCCCGTTCTGCCGGCCCCAGCTGTGTGCGGCAGGGCTGCTCCCGGCTCCTGTGGGCCCTGGTTCCCAGAACCAGGGGGAGCAGGGCTGGGAAGAGCCTGTGTCCTTCAGCCGTAGTGGCTTGAGGGGCTGGGGAGGTTTTGCTGTGGAGTGGGCACAGCATCCCCAGGTCACAGCAAGGAGATAAGACTGTGGTGGAAGGGGTGATGGAGCCAGCTCCCCCTTTCCCCCCGCTCTCCTTGGGGTGGCCTGGGGGACAGCCGCATGTGCTGCTGTGCCACCACCATCCTCTCCTTGTCCTCCTCCTCCTCGCCGGTCCCCAGACCCCTGCGGAGGGTCGGCGTGGCTGCGTGCGGGGGGACGCCGAGCTCGGCTCCCCCCGGCGAGGCAGGGGCGGGAGGCGGGACGCGCTGCCATTGCCAGGCGGCACCTCCTTCCCTGGGCACCCTTGGCAGAAGCGCGGCCGTGTGCCCGGGCAGGCGGCTGTGTCCGGCTCTGCCATCCAGCCCCCGCCTGGGCCCGCGGCCCCCGCCTCCCGCCCGCGCCCGTCGCCTTTGTTGTGAGATGAGAGCGGGCTGAGCGCCGGCACAGCCCTCCGAGCATGGAGCCGCTGAGCCACCGCGGCCTGCCTCGCCTCTCCTGGATCGACACCCTCTACAGCAGTACGTGGCCTGGGCTGGCGGGGGGGCGAGGGGGGCGAGGGGCTGGCTCCCCACTACCTGTTGTGTAACGCTGCGTCGCGCCGGGCAGGGATGCTGTGCCGGGGAGCCCGGGCGGGGGGTGCCAGGCGGAGCCGAGCCCGGGCAGGGGGCTGGCGATGCTGGCGGGGGGTTGCGCTCCCCTTCGTGAGCATCCCGCATGCCCCGCTGGCAGCACGGCGCCGGCCGGAATCGGTCCGGCATCCCCCGGGCTCTGGGGACCCGCTCGCATGGGCAGGATGGGTGGCGGTGGCCCCAGCGCGGCGGGGCTCGCTGAGGCTGGGGCAGCTGGCACTGCCCGCAGGGGGCTTTGGGGACCGGGATGCGTTTTTGTCCCAGGTCCCACTCCCGTCCCCGCGTGGCGGTGGGAAGGCGCCTCTCCCTTCCTCCCTCCCTCTCTCCATTCCTCCCTCAGCCGTGATTTTCGCAGCGAGCTCCCGGCGCTGTGCCGAGGGTGCTGTGGCAACGCGGTGTCGGTGCCGGGGGCTGGCAGCCGGCGGGGCCGGGGGCGTCCTGCAGCAGCCCGGGGGGTGCGAATCCCCGCGATCCCACGGACGGGCGGCGGGGAGGAGTGAACCCCGCGGCCGTGCCCGTCCTGCTCCCGTGGCAGCTGTCTCAGCGGCGGCTACGGCAGCCAGGGACGTGGCCGGGGGATGAGGGGGCTCGGTCACAGGGTCCCCGTTGTTATTTTGGGGGAGCGCTGAGCTGCGTGGGCACGCCGGGGTGGGGTTTGGGGTGCAGTGTTGAGGTCGGAGCCTGGTGCTGGTGGGGCAGCGAGGTTCGGCACGGGTGCGTGGGAAGGCGGGATGCTCCGGAGCATGCTCCATGCGTGGATCTGGCATCTGTCATGCCCTAGAGGGACCAAGGGCCGCCGAGGGGCACGATGTGTAGGGCTGAGTCCACCCCCCCAAGTTTTCCAGCCCGAAGCCTCTGACGTCCCCAGGCAGAGGCCGCATCCAGCAGCGGCAGTCCCGGGCTCTGGGGGGGCTGTGCAGGCGTTTGGGCTGGAGCCCGGGGGCCACATCCAGCCCCAGCCTCTGCACCCTCCTTCCCAGCCACAGCATCTCTGCAAAACCATGGCTCTGCCATCCCAAATCCTGCTCCAGCTGCCCTCCCCCGAGGCATGGGGGAGGCTGCTTGGCATGCCTGCGTTTTGGGGGTTGCAGGGCAGGGTCCAGCCCTCATCACACTGGGCAAGGCAGTGATGGTGTGGAGGAGATGCCGTTTGTGTTGAGCCACCCTTTAGCAGAGGCCCACGGAGGCAGGTCCGAGGCCAGCTCACACATCTGTGTTGTCATGGTGAATTTTCACCCAGGCGCAGGGAAACCATGGCGTTTCCCCAAAATCTCACAGGCTCTGTGTGGATGTTGGGCTTTTCTTGGAAGTGGGATGGAATGGCTGAGCACTGGGGTGTGCCAACACACTGACAGGGTGTCGGGGAATAGCACGTGTCCAGCTGGAAATGCCACTCTGAGCTTCTGTGACTGTGCTGCCTCCGTCCAGGCTGGGCCGGAGCCAGCTGCTGCCCTTGGCTGAGCTCCCTCATGGAGACCATCGTGCTGGCATGAGCCTGGGTCAGCCTGGGAAGATGTGGCAAAGCAGAAACATTTTCCTGGGGAAAATAATCCCTCACGAGGATGTGTTTCTGGCTCTGTCACCCCGCTGGGGCCATGTGCCAGCCCACAGGGCCTCTGCCCTGATGGGTGTCAGCATCCCGTGGGTGCCAGCATCCCTTGGTGCAGTGTGGGCTTGGATCCAGCTCAGGGCCCCGGGGCTGTGTGTGGGGTTTGGGCTACAAGGCTGTTTCAGGTCGGGGTGTCCTTGCCCCCCAGAGTGGCTCCCCTGGGCCGGGCTTCCTCCCTCCCCTCGGTCTCCATGCCTGGGGTGCAGCAGGAGGATTTCCACTGCTGCTAAAAATCAGGAGCAAAAATAGCACTGGGTTTTGGCACGGGCACAGAACAGGCTGCAGGGGCAATGCAGCTGTGGGGGAGGAGGAAGGGAGGCGCTGGGTTTGGGCTGCCTGGGTGGCACGAGCACCCCACAGGCAGGGAGACGCAGGGCACAACCTCTCTGTGTCCCCTCGCCCATCAGTGTCTCCCTTGCCTGTCCTGGCTGCTTTGTGGTGCTTGGTTCCCTTCCTGTAGCAGCTTCTGGGGGTGCTGGGGAGGTTCCTCTGCTTTCCCAGGTGAGGCCCTTCAAATGCTGCCCAACCATGGGTGGCACAGCTGGAGCCATGGGGACATGGCTCTGTCCTCCCTCCTGTGGGCAGCACAGGGTCCCTCTCCTTGGGTGCCTGTTGGGGCACTGCCTGTGCATCTCATCCCCAGCTCTGGTCTGGGACTGGGATGTAGATCTGCTCCAACTGGTAGCAACAGGAGCCAGGTCATTCCTGCACCCCTGCAGGCCAGTCCCTTCCCTCTCCATGCCACCTGCTTCCCCGCACTGCTGTGGGTGTCACCTCCCAGGGTCCCCAGCTGCCTCATTAACGCTGTGTTCCTCGTTACCTGGCTGCTGAGCCACCCTGCCAGGACTGCCACGGTGACAGTGCCACTCTGGGTGTCCCTGTGGTTCAGCCTGGAGCTGCGGACCTTGGCCGTGGTGGAGGGAAGGCAGTGGTGCCTGGTGGGGCCTCCAAGCTGGTGGGGACCATCAGCTTTGGCCTCTCTCTGCTGCCTTGGCTCCCCCTTAGACCCCACCTGATGGGGAAAGGTGCTTGGGTGAGAGGTTCGGGTTGCTCTGGGGCATTCCCAGCCTGGGGACAGTCCCTGGTTGAGGAGGGCTGTGTGGGATGGGTGTCCTGCGGAGGTGGCCATCATGGGGGACATGTGCTAGTGAGCCCTATGCTGCCATGCTCCTGGATGGTGCTGGAAGCATCACAGCTGGGACCCGTCCGAGACAGGAGGGATGATGGACATCCCACCATGAGGAGGCAGGACAGGTTAAAGCCAGGGATCCTGTTTTCCTGCAAGCTGAGGACCCGGGGGTGTTATGGGCACCCCCTTCTCTGCCCATCCAGCCAGCTCCCGGGTTGAAGGTGGGCTGTGCTGGCCCGCTGAGGGTGGCCCCACAGCCTCTGAGGGATGGTTACTAACCAGTTGCTAAAGAAGTAAGGTCTGAGAGAGGCTGTGGTGTCCTGGCAGAGATGGGGTGCCTCTGGCCCATGTCACAGCTCTCCTCCAACCCCCGTCAGGTGCAGGATGGCACTGCCCATCCCTCCCCACTGGCACTGGCAGGGCACCTGGCCTGAGCATGCTTTGCAGTGCTCTTTGATTTAAAGATTTATCCACTTTCCCTGGGAAGCAGGATGTAATATTAATGTGCTGAGCGGTGTTGGTGGGAGCCAGGGGAGTCCTTGTCCAGGATGGCAGGGCCGTGGGGACATGAAGTGGCAGCGGTGTGGGGTTTGGTCTGGGATGGCTGCTCCGACCCCAGCGCACCCCGTTTTGGCCAGGTTATCAGCTCGGGTCTTAGCTGGGGTCTCCCCGGTGTCTGTGCCCAGGAAGCCTGTGGGGATGTGGCTTCCAGGGATCCATGGGGCCGCTGGATGGGAGGGGAGCAAGGGGCTGGCGTGGGATCGGGGTCGTATTGGGTGAGCCCCCCGCCTCTTTGGGAGCTGCCGAGGGGGGCCCTGGCCGCGGGCATGGGGGGGGTGCTGGCTGTACCCCACGGCCGCCCCTGCCGCAGCCGGGCTCCCTTCCCCCTCCCCTTTGTCAGCATCTCGGGGCTGCTGCAGCCACCTCTTCCCGCCGCCACCGAGCCGCTGCCGTTCCCATGGTAACAGGTTAGGATGTACCCCGGTCCCCCGCTGCGCCCCAGGGACCCACTGCAGACCCTGGAGCCCCCCCTCCTCTCCCACTTGGGACTCTGGCTCCCCGAAATGGCTTCCCCTGGGCCACGGGTGCTGGGGGGTTGTGGGTCAGCGTGGGGCACCCAAAAATGGGTGCTGTTCTGGGGGGGGGCGGGGGCCTCATCCTGCGCTGGGAATGCGGCCCCCTTCTGTCCCCCATCACGGAGGCGGTGGAGCCCTTGTGCCAGGGGGGTGGCACTGCCCTCCGTGCTGTGGATCCAGGCGGCCTGGCACTCATTCCCACGCTCCGAGGAGCGTGGGCATGGGCAAGCGGGGAGGACGGCGGCTGTGGCTGCCAGCCCAGCTCATCTCTCCCCGGGGATGGCACAGGGATGGTGGCCGGCGGGCAAGCAGGGCACGGCCGCTTGCATGGGGCTGGAGCGTCTGGCAGAGCAGCTGTCCCCGCGCAGACGAGGCCGGCGGCCTCTCGGTTCCGTTAATTATTCAAATATAGGGAAGTGTGTCGAGCAGAGGGTGCCTGCGGGGCCGGGGATGCTCGGTGTGATGCGTGATGTCTTCTTGCCTGCTTGGCTGAGCAGGCAGCGAGGCTGGGCTGGGCTGTGCGGGCACGCGTGGCCGTGAGTGGCCCTGGGACGCGCGGTCAGCTGGACAGGCTGGGCTGGGGTGGCCGTGGTGCCACACGGTGACCCCGAGCCGTGCCCGGATGCTCACGGTCACCCTCTCTTACCCCGGCAGACTTCAACTATGGTGCGGACGAGTACGACGCCGAGGGCAACGAGGAGCCCAAGGCGCTGCCGGAGGGCTCGGAAACCATGCCCTACATCGATGAGTCGCCCACCATGTCCCCGCAGCTCAGCGCCCGCGGCCAGGAGAGCGGGGACGGGGTCTCGCCCACGCCCACCGATGGCCTCGGCACAGGGGTAGGTGCTGGGGGCGCGAGGCTCTGCACCGGGGGCGGGGGGCTTCGGGGCTCTGGGTGTCCGGCTCGGGTGTCAGTGCTGTCTCTGGTGCTCTGGTGGTGCTGTGACCCGGGGGACTGTGCCCGGCAGCCCAATTTCCGCTGGCCGTGGCATTCTGGGCTGCGGGGAGCAGCAGTTCGGGGGATGCCATGTCCGTGGGACACGCTGGGTCCCTGCCCCGCCGTGCCATGCCGGTGGCAGAGCCAGGAGGGGATGGGGTGGGCGGAGAGCGGGGTCCCGGGGCGGGAGCACGGCCGGGCTTGCTGGAAGCGGGGAGTTCCCGGGGTCCCCAGCTCCGGGAGCCCTTGGGGACAGGGCGCAGCGGCTCCGCCGGGCTGCCGGCTCCATCTAGTGGCACTCGGGGACCAGTCACCAGCGGGGGTGGGGACACAAGGTGCCCCCTTCCTTGCTCTGGACAACTTAGATGTATCCCCTGCTGTTCCCAGCGCATCTTGGAAGCCCTTTGGCTTTCCAAAGGAGGAGGGATGCCCGGAGAGCTGCGGGGCGGGATCCGAAGGGAAAAAAGCGGTTTTTTCTCCAGAATGAAAGTTTCCACAGAGCCCGGGAGCGGTGGGGTCCAAGCAGGCGCCTTGGCCCCTTGGGGTTGGTGCGGGGAGCAACCACACGGCCCCGGGCTGGGGGATCCCCTGGAGCTACCGCTGCCCGGGCTGGGAAAAGGGAAGTTTTATTTTTGTCGTGGAAAGAGTTAAGCTCCTGACCCGGATGCTGAGGCAGAAGAGGGAGAGGTGTGGCTTCCTCCCCAGGGTCGCTCTGCGCAGCATCGTCGTCCCGGCACCCAGCGCCCTTGGGGAGGGAGAGGAGGGTGCTGCCCTCCCGGGGCTGTCTCTAAACCACTCGGGCTCAGGGCTCCTTGTGCCCCAGCACAGCCCTTCGAGCCCCAGCCCTGACACTCCGGTGCCGGAGCTGTAGGCGCTGAGCTCTGTCCCCGAGGCCAGCAGGGACAGCAGAGGGTGGCTCTGGGGAGCAGGGCTGGGGGGAGATGCTGGCAGAGGGGTGTCCCTGAGGGCTGGTGGGGCCCGCTCGGTCTGCGCACAGGCAGGGACGTTGACTTGGTTGTCACTGGCAGGATTGGGAAGCGTTGGAGCCCGGTGCTGGCTCTGCCTCCACCTCTTTGTTTGAAGCTGCTTGTGCTGGGGCTTGGCAGAGCACTCTCCAACACCGGCACCGTGTGTCCAGCCCCGCGAGGGGCAGAGGCTTGTGCTTGTGTGGCAGGACCATTGCTCTCCTCCAGTGAGGCAAGACTGGTGTCACTGCCTTTGAGAGGGCTGGAGGAGGTTTCTGGTGGGGCATCTCATCTTGCAAGCTGCTGGGGCAGCTCTAACCGTGTCTGGGGCCCGCGACTGCTGGGTGCAGACACATCTTAACCCTCCCTCTCCCACCTGGGAAACACGAGGTCGTGCTGTGGTGTCCCAGCCCCTGCTTGGGTGCTGCCGGGGTTGGCACTGTGGGTAGCATTCCCCTGGACAGGGACCGTTCCCCACTCTGGGGTTGGGCAGGGTTGTGGTGCCCTGGCAGGGCAAAAGCTGAGCTGTGACACGGACACATGGCTGGACACGGGCTCTGGAAAGTCCCTGTGTCTGTGTCCCTGCCCACATCCCAAAGCAGGAGTTTGTTGCAGGCTCAGATGGGTGCAGGGAGAAGAGATGGCTCCTGTGGGCAGAACACACGCAGCCGCTGGTTCCTCTTTTGCTTCTGAGGAGCCCGAGGGAAACTGCTGAAACAGCTCTTGCGTTAGTGTCCCCTCCTCCAGCCTGCTCTTGCCCCGTTTGACAAGGCCCACAGTGTCCCTCGCGAGCATCACAGCACTGCTGGTGTCCCCACGTCCCGGCTGCCCCGGGGTTGTGGTCAGGCTGGGGCAGCGGTGGGGCAGATCTGTGTGAACACAGGCGGTCAGCTGTGTGACACTGCCCCAAGTCTGGGACAGGGAGAGGTCTGGCACCTTCTGGGGGTGCAGAGCCAGGTCCCCACGTGGGACCTGGTGATGCTGCTGCCCTCCAAGGTCACTTCTCGCTGGTGGCAATCCCCACGGTCCGGCTCTGCCTTCCCGCGGGACGCGGGGGTCCAGAGGGCTGCACCAGAAGGGATGCTCTCCCATTGCCGGGGGAGAGCGCGGGGGGCCTGGCAGGGGCCCCTCCCCGCGGCTCTTGCTGGACACACGTCGGGAAAACCGGCCGGGGAAGGCGGCTGCCGCTCGCCCCAGCCTTGACCACAGCCCGGCTGCGGCGGCGGAGCAGCCCCACCTCCATCGCCGGAGAGCATTTCCTGTAGGAGCGGCAGGGCGGAGCGGCGGGGCCGGCTGGGGCGCAGGGCGCGGGCAGCGGCCCCTGCAGCGCCCGCGGCCCCGGGNCCGGGGGCTGGGAGGCCGGAGCTGGGTCAGGCTGGAGCACCGGGGATCCCATAATGGCTCCTTTCATCCCGCGCTGGTGGCCGGCGTCCAGAGCTGAGTCAGGCTGGGACAGCTCAGCCGCGTGAGCCCCTTGCCTGGAGCTTTGTGGGGTCCCCTCTGCGCCCCGCCGCCCGGCCGGCCATGGAGGAGGAAGAGGAGGCCATAGGGTACCTGGATAAAGTGCTGGAGGATGAAGATGACTCTGAGCCAGGAACCCCCACCAGCCCCGTGTCTCCGTTTTCGGCCGGCGAGAAGGTGGGCAGCGGGGGGACCCTGCTCCCGTGCTGGGCAGTGGGTGTGGGACGAGGGGCTTCCTGCTGGTGCAGGTGATGCCCAGGTGTTGGGACGGCTCCTGGGGCGATGCGGTGGGTGCTGGCGGGGGGCAGAGCTGGGGGCAGCGGGAGCATCACTGCGGCCTCACAACTCCCCCAGGAGCGTGCCCAGGGGCACAGGGCAGGGCTGTGCCAGGCTCCAGGTGTGAAGGACTCGGAGTGGGGTGACCACCCAGCTGTCCTCCCAGCGGGGAGTAGGGCCACATGTGCTGCTGGGTTAGGGCTGTGTGGCTCAGCAGAGCCGGCACCGGATGCTCAGGGAAGGGGCTGGTTTCACACTCTGCCCCACTTCTCGGCCACCGGAAACTCCTAAACAGTCCCAAAACAGAGCTGAGGAGTGGACCTGGAGAGACCCCTGTGCTGGCAGGTGTAGCTTCTCATGCCTACCCTGCCAGGGTGCCTGGGTGCTGGAAGAGGGCTCCTGCCCTGCTCTTCCTGGGGTCTCCTGCACGGGGCAGCCGCAGGGCCCTGAGTAAGAGTCACTGCTCTGGGTCACAGGGGTCCAGTTGACATCGTCCCCGTGGGGTGTGCGGGCCCCGGGCGTGGGTGGGCCCCTTATCTCCTGAGCTCCCGCGCAGGGCCCAGGCTGGGGGAAGCAGGAAGAGCCCATGACTAATCTGTGGCGAAGAGCCCACGAGCTCCCAGTGAATAAAAGCGGCCCCCCTGCGCACCCTCCTGCTGCGCTGGTCGCCGTGGCCCAGCCTTAATGGGGCAGCCTGGCAGGGTGGACACTCCGGTTGTCACAGCAGCACCCAGGGCCGGCTGATGGACACTAGAGTGGGGCGGGGAGATGCTGGTCCTCAGCCATGCCCACCCTGGGGCTGTGACCCGCCACGTGTTTGCAGCTGCCACCTCCCCTGGCACAACAGCCAGGGCTGGCATGGGCAGAGGTGAGACGGGACCACTGTCCCCCCTTAAACCATCCTGAATGGCCCAGAGTGATGCCCCCGTGGCTCTGCTTGATCCCTGTCTGGGTGGCAAAGCCTGGCCCTCAAGTGTGATTTTTAAGGGGAGAGGCCAAGGCGTGACCAAGGATGGTCCAGGGGCTGGGGTGTCCGTGCCCGGGCACTGGCAGAGCCTCACTGAGGGTCCCAGAGCCCCCCAGCCCAGCCATCCCCCTGCCACGAGGGTCATGCCACAGGAGCATCAGCGCTGCAGCAGGCCTGGGCGCTGGGACCTGCCCCGGTGCCACTGGGCAGTGCCTGCTGGGGTGGCACTTTCCAAGGGAAACCTCAGCGAGGGAAAGGGTGGTGCCGCGTCACGTGGTAGCACCATCCAGCGCCAAGCATGATTTCACTGGGCGTCACTGGACTCTGCCCTGGGAGAGTCCTGCCATGCCGTGCGCCATCCTGGAGCGCTGCCAGCGGCGCCGGGCTCGTGGCCAGCCCGGAGCAGGGAGGGGAGAGAAGCCAGCACAGCTCGTGGCTTTCCCAGCTGGCTCCCGACGGGCTCTGCTGCCCATCGGGCACATGCCATGGAGCTTCCCCGACACTGACAGGGAGATGTGCCCGTGTGGGGATGCCAGGAATGGGCTGGTGGGATGAGGGGGTCTCCTCCTGTGCCACTTGCTGGCTCAGCCAGGCTCCTTGCTGTGTTCCACAGGGCGAGCGGGATGCTGGCAAAGGCCTGGAGATGCGGAAGTTGGTGCTCTCCGGTTTCCTGGCCAGCGAGGAGATCTACATCAACCAGCTGGAGGCCCTCTTGTTGGTGAGCACAGCCCCCAGACTAGACACCCCCAGCAGGGATGGGTGGATGGATGGATGGATGGGTGGATGGATGGAGTAATTTCTTCCTGGACAGCTTCTCTCAGCCACAGCAGCCTGGGTGGGAGCAAAGCCCCAGAAGCCAGCCCCAGAGCCAGCTTTGCTCTGTCCTGGCTACCGCCATCTGACCTCCCCCGCTGCCCATGTCCCTGCTGGGGACATATTTATAGCCCTGCTTCCTCTTGTGGACTTGTTGACCTTCATGGCGAGACGCTGTTGCACAACACAGGGTCACCACCGCCGCGGGGAAGTCCGGGGATGCACGAGCCCAGAGTGCCCCTAGGTCCAGCTGCCAGCCTTGGTCCATCTGTCCTGGGCAGCCCTCGCTGCCACCTCAGATCCTTCTCATCCCCAGCGTTCCCCTCTTAGCCCTCGTCTCAAACTCTCCCTTCTTCGGCAGCCCATGAAGCCACTGAAGGCCACGGCCACCACGTCGCAGCCTGTCCTCACCCTCCAGCAGATCGAGACAATTTTCTACAAGATCCAGGATATCTATGAGATCCACAAGGAGTTCTACGACAGCCTGTGCCCGAAGGTGCAGCAGTGGGACAGCAACGTCACCATGGGCCACCTCTTCCAGAAGCTGGTACGCACCTTCCCTGGGGCTTGCTCCACTTGGAAGAGGAGAAGGGCTGGAGTTGTGATGAGTGTGGAGTTGTGATGCCAGCAGGGGCTGTGCCCATGGATGCCATGACCGTGCTGGGGAGAGGAGAAGGAGAGGCCAGGTTGAAGGGCTGTAGCTTCAGCTTCTGCTGTCCAGGCACTTGCTATCTTTCTGCTGGATTTTGGAGGTTTATGGAGGCACAGGGCTGGGCAGGAGCTCCACCATCCTGCCCTGAGCAGGAGCCAAGCATGTGACCCCCAGCTGGCTGAGTGTCCTGCCAGGAGGGGACAGCTCTGGGCAGTGTCACCTCAAGGGCTGCCTGACCCCTTGGGTGCAGTGGGGGGCTTCAGCACCCTGCTGGTGCCCAGCTAACCCCCACTCCCCACAGGCCAGCCAGCTGGGGGTCTACAAGGCCTTTGTGGATAACTACAAAATCGCCCTGGAGACGGCAGAGAAGTGCAGCCAGAGCAACTACCAGTTCCAGAAGATCTCTGAGGTAAGCTGGGATGGGGCTGTGCCAGTGGGACAGGGCTGTGCCCGGGTTGTCCCTGCACAGGGCACAGAACACTGTCCTCGTGGCTGAGCTGACCACGTTTGCCCTGCAGAGCTGCTCTCCCTGCCCTGGGGACGCGCAGGGACTGTCCCCAAGGGCTGGGCCACAGCGGGCTCTGCTGGAGGGCCGTGGTCTTTGGGCATTGCAGAAGTTTGTCCCCACCTTGTGCAAGCTCAGGTTGGGCTCGTCCTGTGCTGTCACCACCCCACCCGGTGTCCGTGGGTGCTGGGCACCTGTGGCTCATCTCCTACTGCCTGCATCTCCATGCCTGGATCCCCTACAGAAATGGGGACCTCTGTGGCTACAGCCTGGCCCCCCCCTTCTCCTGTTCAGATCAGTGGCATCACCACCATGCCCCAGCTGCTGGGCACAGCCAGAGCTGCTCCCAGCCAGGCAGCGTCCCCCACTCCTCCACCCAGCACCCCTGTGTGGCCTCCGGCACGGCCAAGCCGGGGCCGGGAGGAGGTGTCAGGGTGCAGGAAGGGTGGGGGGCACCCCATGACCTTGAGCCATGACCTTCCCCCCTACCCCAGCCCCCCGCGGGCTGCGCTGATGGGCCTTTCCCTCCCTAGGAGCTGAAGGTGAAGGGCCCCAAGGACTCGAAGGAGAGCCACACGTCCGTCACCATGGAGGGTACGGCGTGCGTGGGGAGGGGGACGCGGCCTTTTGTGTGCACGGGACCGGCGTGGGTGAATTCCCGAGCCCTTTGTGTGCCCGCAGCCGGCGGGGAGGGGGGGGTGTGGAGGGGGTCGCGGCTCTTTAGGATGCCGGGGGCGTGCGGCAGCCCCCCAGCCCCTGCCCACCGCTCCTCCCCGCCCGCGGCCGTGCCGGGAGCCGCGCGGAGGGGCCGGAGCTGTGCCGCAGCCGGGCTGAGCTGCNGGTGGGGGGGGGGGGGGTGGGGAGGGGGTCGCGGCTCTTTGGGATGCCGGGGGCGTGCGGCAGCCCCCCAGCCCCTGCCCACCGCTCCTCCCCGCCCGCGGCCGTGCCGGGAGCCGCGCGGAGGGGCCGGAGCTGTGCCGCAGCCGGGCTGAGCTGCTGCGGGGCGGCAGCGATGGCTGCGCGGAGACGGGGCTGCCATGGAAATCCTCGTCATTGTCCGGCTCTGCTGTAACTGCACCTATGGTGAGGCGAGGGGGGCGGCTCCGGTTTGGGGTGCCGGTGGGGGAGCGATGCCGCGGGGTCTTTGCCGGCGGGTGGAGGCTGCGTCGTGCTCTGCGGGCTGAAGTTGGGAGCGTCTTTGTTCCAGGCTCGATTGAATCATCTTGGCTCCGGCACACGCAGCCACGCGCTCGCCGTCCCCGCCGGGCAGGGGCCGTGGGACGGAAGGAGCTGGGGTGGGCAGGGGGATCCTGGGCTGGGGGACCCCCTCTGCCCGGGCTGTGCCGTGGTGGTGATGGGGAGGGGTCCCCATTTGCCCCAGCATCGTGGGGATGGAACGTCCATCTCTCCATGGCTGGGAGGAGAGGCACCGGGCATCCCTGCCTGCTGCTGCCCGTGGGTCCCAGGCTGGCGGGACTGGGTGCACAAGGGGCCGGTTGCTCCTCCCATGTGCCGGGACAACCCCTCCCGGGGCTCCCCAGAGCTTTGCGTGTGCCTGTAGTGCTGGCAGCAGGAGGGTCCATCCTTCCTGTGGGTCTAGGGTGGTGGAAAAGGGGACACCCTGGCTGCCCGCCTTTATCCCAGAGCAGGGTTCTTGTTTTATCCCTCTGGCACGGAGTTGTGGGGGTGCAGCCTCTGGTTAGGGTTCAGGCTGGCATCCTCACCTCCTGAGCAGAGACCCCCTGCTCACCCTCTCTCAGGACTGGGTGCCACGAGACAGCACCCTCTGGGATAAAGGGGATGGGAACTCCCCACGACTCAGCCCAGGGTGAGGAGGTGGCACCTTTCCCTCCTCTCCCACGTCCTGAAACCTGGCTCCTCTCAGCCCTGGCAGTTTGGGGAAGTGCTCCAAAGTGAAGGGAAAACCCGGAGGCATCAGACTGGCTGGAAGCAGCCTGGGGAGACATGAATGTGGCCAGGCACAGGGAGCAGCACTGTGAGTGGGCTCTGCACCTTTGCCTGCTCAAAGAGCTGGGCAGGAGGAGAAGGGTCTGTCTGCTTCCACTGAAATGTGCCTCTGAAGAGCCTCTGGGGCTGTTTCCTGCTGGGAGGGTGCGTGGCAGGAGAAAGGGGTTGTGTGTACCCCGGTGTGAGGCACCTCTGCCCCCCTGCCCTAAGTGGGGCCTCACATGCAGTCGTGGGGGGGCTGTGGGGAGGGACACGGTGTTGGGACGATGCCTTGGCCCCGGTGTTCTCCGTAGGTGGGGGTTTTGCTGCTGCTGGAGCAGCCTGGCTCCCCTTTGCACCCAGGGCTGGCTGGGGTGGTGCACAGAGGTGGGTACAGGGTGTCCTGTGGGGTGGCAGAGCGTGGCGAGGGGTGAGACCCACTGCTGAGCCAAAAGGGAAACTGAAAAAGCTGCTGAGGGTGATGAACGGCTCTTCCGCTCCTCAGCCACCACACAGCAAGCGTGGGTGCACCCCTCCCGGGGAGGCCCTGCCCTCCAGAGGGCTGGCACAGGCATGGTGGGACATCCCCGAGTGGTGTTTGCCACCCATGACCGCACACCAGCCCGGCCGTGGTTCCTCGTGCCCCCAGCACAGCAGGACACGGGGCTGTGGCACTGGTGGCTCCCCGCTGCTCCTGGCACTACCATGACTGTTGATCCCAGATGCAGACCAGGGGGGCTCTCTGGGCATCTGGGCCCCCCTCCTTGCCCCTGTGCTGTCTGCGGCAGGTGGGAGAGGGGCCAGGGCTCCAGCCACAGGTGGCTGCTGACACTTTCTCTCTCCCCTCAGCGCTGCTGTACAAACCCATCGACCGGGTGACACGGAGCACCCTCGTCCTGCACGTGAGTGTGACACCAGTCCCGGAGGGGTGTGGGGGGGTCTCTGCTGCTCCTGGGGATCCGCAGCTGTGGGGAGTGCTGATGAGGGGTCTCCAGGGTGGGTGCTTTCGAGCCACTCACCTGTGCCTGTCTCCTTCCAGGACCTCCTCAAGCACACCCCAGCTGACCACCCTGACTACCCGCTGCTCCAGGACGCCCTCCGCATCTCCCAGAACTTCCTCTCCAGCATCAATGAGGACATCGATCCCCGGAGGACAGCGGTCACTACCCCCAAGGGCGAGGTGAGCCCATGGGGTGGGCAGTGGCTGGGCACAGGGTGAGGCTTGAGCTCTCTGCCAGCCCCTGGCTGGTGTCTCTGGCCAGGAGATGGAGAGGTTCCTCCAGATACAGTTCTAGGTACGAGATTAGGGCTCTACCTGGTCCTTGCTGCTTGCTGGTACCTTATTAACCATAGAGGACATGGACCTTCCCATGCTCCTGGTGGCTGAGCCACAGAGAGGGACAGGATTGTCGGCCTTTCCCCATGGATTGTTGGCCTTTGCTCCCTGCCTGCTCTCACGGCAGCCCCTCTGTCCCACAGACCCGGCAGCTTGTCAAGGATGGCTTCCTGGTGGAGCTGTCGGAGGGCTCGCGGAAGCTGCGGCACGTCTTCCTCTTCACCGACGTGCTGCTCTGTGCCAAGCTGAAGAAGACAGCGGTGGGGTAAGGAGGGCGCTGGGCACGGGGGGAATGTGCCAGGGAGGGGGTCAGGCATCAGTCAGCATCCTCCATGCCCTGCTTGCAGGAAGCACCAGCAGTACGACTGCAAGTGGTACGTGCCCCTGGCCGACCTGGTGTTCCCCTCGCCGGAGGAGTCGGAGCACTGCCCGCAGGTCCACGTCATCCCCGACCACGAGCTGGAGGACATGAAGATGAAGATCTCAGCCATCAAGAGCGAGGTGCAGAAGGAGGTGAGAGAAGGGTGTGGGACTTGCTGTCGGGGTGGGCACCTTGCTCTGGATCAGGGATGGGACACGGGGCACAGGGGCACCTGTGAAAGGTCCTCTCTGCTCCCCGTGTGCAGAAAGCCAACAAGGGGCAGAGCCGGGCCATTGAGCGCCTCAAGAAGAAGATGTTTGAGAACGAATTCTGGCTGCTCCTCAACTCACCTGCCATTCCCTTCCGCATCCACAACCGCAACGGGAAGGTGAGGAGGGCGGGCTGGGGCCGGGCTCAGCCCCGCCTGCACACAGCCTGCCACATCCCCCGCTCTCTTACAGAGCTACCTCTTCCTGCTCTCCTCCGACTACGAGCGGTCCGAGTGGAGGGAGGCCATCCAGAAACTGCAGAAAAAGGGTAAGTTTGGGGCTGCCGAGGCCCTCTTGGGGCTCCTGGTCCCCCCAGAGGCCACAGGGAGGTCCTGTAGGATCCCAGCCTGGTGCTCTCCAGGCTCCATGACCAGCACTGGCTGTGTTCCTCTGAAGCTTCTGTCTTCTCCCAGACCTCCAGGCCTTTGTCCTGAGCTCGGTGGAGCTGCAGGTTCTCACGGGATCCTGCTTCAAGCTACGCACTGTCCACAACATCCCGGTCACCAGCAACAAGGACGGTGAGTGACCGCTGCGTCCTGCTTTGCTCGGGATGATGCCGGGCAGGAGCTGTGGGGTCCCTGGGCTGGAGCGGGGACCCTGCTGTGCAGGGGACAGCTTCCCACCAGGTGGCACTGCTGGAGCAGCGTCGGGCTCCCAGGCAGCGTGATCCCGGCTGCAGCATGGGGCTGCTTTTTGGGCTCTCTCCAGCAATGCCATGGGCTGGGCAGGACCAGTGTCCCCAGGGTGAGACCCAGCCAGCCCCCCTGGGAACCTCCCCCAGGACTGTCCAGCAGCAGGAGAGCTTGGGATGTCTGTCAGTGGGGGATACAGAACTTAGGGATGTCCCTCCAGTGGGCTGGGGGCATTTGGGTGTCACTGCAGGCACCGTGCTTGCTGTGGCAAAGGTGGCAAAGGCCGCCTTGGGGATGGCCAGCCCCAGGCCCTGGCACAGCCTCTGCTCTCCTGCCACAGATGACGAGTCCCCAGGGCTTTATGGGTTCCTGCACGTCATCGTCCACTCCGCCAAGGGCTTCAAGCAGTCAGCCAGTAAGTGTGGGTGCCCACCCTGCTCAGAGTGGGCTCAGAAGACTTGGGGTCCAGCATGTGGCCCCGCTCTGCCCACAGTGGTCCCCTGGGAGGTGGTGGGGATGTTCCTGGGGTGCTGAGCAATGTCTGCTCCCCCAGACCTCTACTGCACGCTGGAGGTGGACTCCTTTGGCTACTTCGTCAGCAAAGCCAAGACCAGGGTGTTCCGGGACACCACGGAGCCGCAGTGGAATGAGGTGAGGGAAGGTGGGATGCAGGGAGGGGGCTGTGCTCCCCATTTCCCTTCAGCCCCAGTTTTGGAGCTGCTCTGGGGTGCTGGGGTTGAGCCACGCTGCCTCCACGCCCCAGGAGTTTGAGATCGAGCTGGAGGGCTCCCAGTCCCTGCGCATCCTCTGCTACGAGAAGTGCTACGACAAGACCAAACTCAACAAGGACAACAACGAAATCGTGGACAAGATCATGGGCAAGGGGCAGATCCAGGTATGCTCTGGGGCTTTTGGGCATCTTCTCTCCCGAAGGTGGACCCCTTAGGGCCTGGCACCTGGGCTGGGAGGTTGTTGCCTGGGGTGGGCAGCTCTGCTTTTGGGAGTGGGGTACAGCTATTGTGGGGTTGAAGGCAGTGAGGTGGGTGAGCATCAGGCATGGGGGTGATGGTCCTGGGGCACAGTGGCTGCAGGAGAAGGTGGGGCAAAGCGAGAGGGGCCCTGTGGAGGTGGCAAAGCCAGACCTACCCCACAGAGGTGCATCCAGCCCCAGCTGGGCTGGAAGTGTTTCCGATCCGCTGCTCTCCGTGCCGTGGCCCCAGGGGGCTGCGGGGAGGGGTTGGCAGCTGCCCCAGGGAGGGCTCTGCATGTGCAGCCCCCTGTCCCTCCTGTGTCCCCCTCTGCCACCATCTGCCTTCCCTATGCCTCCATCCGCTGCTGTTATGGCAACAGGGGTTTCCAGGGCAACGGCTCAGCCGCCTCTGATTGGCGGTTGCCAGGCAGGGAGGATGGAGGCCTGGGCTGCCCTGAGATGCTCCCAGGTGAGCAGGACCAGGAGGATGGAGTGGGGGGCAGGCAGCCCCCAGACCCCACATTCCCCCTGCACCCACCTTGGCCAGGCTGCAGGGAAGCCCAGGGCAGGGCCTGGGGGTTCAGGGTGGAGGTGTCCCTGTGTTTTCCTGGTGGGCACCGCAGCCTGGCTGCCCTCCTGGCAGTGCTGGGGACAGGGTCACGCCTGCGACACAGCCCTCGACCCAGGGCCACTTCAAAGGGCCCATCACGGCTGCCTGCTCCGTGGGAAAGCAACTGAGGGCAGGTCCCAGGGGAGCAGGGAGCCGCATGGAAATGCTGCTGGGAAGGAGATGCTGTGGGGAAACAGCACTGGAGGGGGGCACAGGGAGGGAGGTGGGGGCTCAGCTTCACCAGTGGCTTGTTCATACCTGAAATCGCCCATCTGTTGCTGTCTCCCCCAGGAAAGAGTGGTGTGGGGGTGGCATTGGGCCAAGTGGGAAGGCCGGGGCAGGGAAGGGGCTCGGTGTCCCGCGGGGATCAGTCCAGCTGTGCTCTCGGAAATAGCCTGGATCAACAAACATGAGTCATGCTGGGAGATGCGGGGGTCGGGACGGGGACAGCACAGCTTGTACCCGCTGTGCAAAAGTTGGGGAAGAAAGGGAAAGAGAGAAGGCCCTGGGGCTGCTTATCCCAAGGAGGATCTGGATGGATGGATGGATGGATGGAAGGAAGAGTGTCAGGGTTGGGGCTGTCCTGCCGTTGCCCAGAGCCACAGCTCAGCCCAAGGGTGGGCTGGGTGACAGGACAGGACAGCTGTGAGCAGGATGGGCAGTGCTGCTCCTGGGGCTGTGGGTTGTAGTCAAGCCCCAGAGCCCTCCCTGCCTTCTCCCTGAGCTGTTCAGGCAGAGATGCTGCCCTGGATGTTCCTCACCCTGGCTGGTCCCTGGGCTCATCATGAGCTGCTGCTGGTTCCACACAGCAGCACTGGCTGCTCGGTGGAAAGGTGTGACTCCTGGTTGGCATTAACCCTGTTTTGTTGTTGTTAACCCCATTTTGTCTGCAGTTTTTAAAGCTGGAACATGCTGTGGACAGGGCTGCTGTGTTTGGTTCGTGTCTCCGTGAGGGTCTGGTGTCCCCTGTGCTGCAGGGCTCAGCCCTGCTCTGGGCTGTCCCAGTTGCTCCCAGCAGCTGGGCTGTGTCTGCTGGGTGCTGGCAGGGGTGCGTGGTGCTGTGCCAGGATGGCAGGCGGATGTTGTGATGGGCAAAGCAGGCTGTGAGTGCTTGTACCCACACTGAAGAAGACAGAGGATGGATCTGGCCCCCATGCCCTGGGGCACACGAGGAGACAGGCAGTGGGTGCATGAAGGGGGTCTCAGGAGCCCCTTCCTCAGCCCATTTGATGCCCAGGGGGGATGTGGCTGTTGGAGCAGAGCCTGTGTTGTCATGGGCACGGTGCCTGCTGTACCCTCAGGGAATAGCTGCCTGTCCGTCTGTCCCCTTCCCTGGGCTGGCAGGGACTCTGCATGGGGGGATTTGTGATGTTGGGGCGCCCCAGACCTGCAGGGAGCCGTAGTGACCCATGTGGACTCCAGGGGCTGCTGAGGGATGGACTGGGGGGCAGTGCAAGTCCCCCCAAGCCTGCACCTCACCGTGTCCCTCCCTGCCTGTCGGGAGAAGCAGCGGGCAGGGACCCTTCCAGGGCTCCCCTGCCCACATCACCCCCTGGCAGTGGGGCTGACAAGGGCCAGGGCGCGCAGAGGGGGACCTGGGCGTCCCCAGCTGTCCCTAGGCATGCCAACAGACCCCAAAAGCCTCATGCCCGTGCCCCTGGCTGAGAGCAGGAGAGCCAGCCTGGCTGCTGCTCGGGGCCAGGAATGCTGCAGCCGCCGGCGGCGGTGCCTCGGGGCCGCGGCTGCCGCTGGCGCTGCGGGGCGGATAACGGCAGGGGGATAACAGCGGATAACGACGGATAACGGCGGCGGGGAGCCCGGGCCAGCCCCCCCAGCGCTCCCGAGCGGCGGCGGGCGGCAGGGCGAGAGTTAAACGCGTGGGGGCCGCCGGGGGGAGGGGGGGGCTGCCTTTGAGTCACTTCCTCGCAGGGGGAGGGAGGTTTTTGGGGCTGCCTCGCCGCCTCGCCAGCCTGGCTCACACCCTGAAGATGAGCCCTGCCCGCTCGCCGCCCCGCCGCCCCAGCAGGGCTCCCCTGGCCGGCCCCCGCTGACCTCTCCCCACCGGCAGAAGGGATGCGGGTGCTGCGCTAACCCAGCCGCGGGCACGCTCCCGGCCACCCTCGTGTCGCCTGCCCGGAGCCGAAGCGGTCGCCGCGATGACGGAGGTGTTGGTGCAGCCGGAGGGCAGCACCGGCCCCGGGGGCGAGCAGCAGCCGGAGCGCGGCGTGGAGGAGCCCGAGGGGAAGCGACCCCCGAACACGGGCGCCCGGCTCTGGGGCAGGGTGCGCAGCAAACTGCTCCGGCAGAAGGTGCTCCGGGTGCGGGGGGTGGCTGCAGGGGACAGTGCTGGGCTCTGGGGTGGCTCCGCCGGGCTCTGCTGTGCGTGGTGACCGTGGCTTTTTGGTGGGGGGCTCGGATATGGGGGGCTGTGTTGTTTGTGGGGAGAGTGAGTGCTGTGGGGTCTGTGCACGGAGCAGGGAGGCTGTTCGGGTGCTTCGGGAGCTCTCCGATGCAGTTGGCAGCCTGTGAGGTGTTTGTTTTCCTCCTTCCCTCTTCCTCTGTGTGCTGGCAGGGTTGGGGAAGCTGAGCTGTTTGCACCGGGGGTTCTGCAGAGGCAGGGCAGGGAAGCCCCTGCCCAGCCCTGGAGCCTGCCCAGGGGGCAGCGATGCTTCTGGGCTGGCTGGGGCCGGGTTCCTGGGGTGCCACAGCACCCAGTGCCTGCACCCCCCCTCTTGCAAGCCGGGTCGATCCAGGCTTTCCCCAGCTCACAGCTGTGTCGAAGCCACATCAGCCAGCGCTGCCCATCTTAGTGGGAGCACAGAGTGCAGGGATGTGCGACAGAGGTGACAAAGGAGGGGGACAGCACCCTTGCAGGCTGTGCCAAAAGCCCCATGGGGGACTCTGGGGGTTTCCCTCGGTGGCGTCCCCCTGCACGGGGAGCTGCTGGCCCGGGGCTCAGCTGTGGCCGCGGGCAGGAGCTGCCTGGGCCCGTGGGGGTTCGCTTTGGCAGCGGCGGGGCCGCGTGTGACGCAGCGGCATTAACCTCGATTCTGTGCCGCACAGGGGATTAAGGGGCAGCGAGGGCTCTGTGGGGAGGCTGCCCAGCGGCTGTTGCTGGGTCAAAACATGGAGGGGTTTCATTTCCCGTGCCCGTTGCGGCCGCTGGCTTCCCTGCCCGCTGCTGCCCAGGAGCCCGGGGGCTGCAGGGCAGGATGTGGCCCCGGCAGGTCTTTGCGGGGTCCCAGCAGGCTGTGGGTGCTGCTGCTGCTCCTTGGGTCGCTCTCAGTCGGGGCTGTGAATTGCTGCTTTTTTGGGGGGCTGTGCTTTGCCTTCGGCAGCATTTGCTGGTGTGGGGGCTGCTCTGTCCCATGGTGCCGGGGTCTCAGGGACTGTCTGTTCCCTGGGGAGGGAGCTGCTGGCATGGAGGTCTGGTGAGGGATCTGCTTGCCAGGGCAGCCACGGGAGGCCAGGCTGGGGAGTCTGTGGGTGCCACGCTGATGGGAAGCAACGCTGGCTGTAGCAGCTCCTCCGGGATCCTGCTCCCCAGGGCCCTGGCAGAGATGACCTCGCTGACTGAGTCACCAGTTTGCTCCCGATGGCTTCACCCAGGCTGACGGCTGGGTGACCTCATGGGCCTGAGGTGTGAGGAAGGGACATGCCCAGCCTGGCAGCCCCTGCCCCACCACAGCATCCCAGTGCTTGGGGCCCTGGGGAGCCACCATGAGGGTTTGGAGCCCTCCCAGCTCCTCACCTTGGACCTCTGCCTGGGCCTGTCACAGTGCCATGACCTGGAGGTGTCTTGAGGACAAAATTCCAGGATGCGGCCTCATCACCTCAAGTCCGGAGTTGCCCCATGGACAAGACAAGCAGTAGGATGGGGGGAGCCAGCACCAGCAGGACCTCCCCAGGACACACAAAGTGCTGCAGGGCTGCCAGGATGTTCATCGCCTGTTCCTCCACAACCCGGGCCTTGTCCTACAAGCAAACACCTTCGGATAATTTGGGAAACCATGATCATGGCACATCCCTGTGGCAACGAACAGAGGGTGTTTCACCTCGCCGTGGATGAGAGCGACACCGCAGCGGGCATGGATACCACCATGGCTGAGAGTCCCTGAGATGCAGGAGGGAGCAGCCTGGAGACATGCTGGTGACCTGGCTGAGATGTTTCCCCAGGCACAGGGTGGTGTTTGAAGCTGTCTGACCTTCCAAAGAGGAGCTGACAGCTCATCCTGCACACTGCTGGCTTGGGAGCTGTTCCCCAGGGCTCCCAGCCCAGGAGTTCCCCATTGACCTGGGATGTCCCTTCATCCTACTGGAGCAAGGCAGCTCCCTTTGGAGGAGAAGGAGGTGGTGGTGGGAGCTGGGACGGGGCATTTGCCAGCGCTGTGTGGGCAGGAGCTGCCTCTGGCTCTGTGGGTGGATGCTCCCGTCCACCCTCCCACGCCTGGAGACGAAGCCTGGAGACGAAGTCCTTTAAACGGCTTTGCGTAAACAGGGGAGTGGCAGCGTCGTGTGCTGCTGCTGCTGCACGGGGTGCTGGCCAGGAGGGTTAGAGAGCACCAGGGCCAGGCCACAGCCAGTGCCCCAGGGGTGCACAGGGACCTGACCCAGCTGAAAGGGGGCAGCCCAAATTCAGAACTAGCCCAAATTCAGGCCCTGCTGGCTGCTGTGGGATGGTTCTGCCCATGCAGGGGGAAGGGGCTGCGGGGAAGTGACGTGCTCAGGGTAAGGTCTGCGGCACTGGCGGCAGCCAACCTGGCTTTTATTAAAGCTTTCTTCAGAGCTCTGTTAAAGCCCTTCCAGATGTGAGCTGCCAGGGCCATCGGAGCTGGAGCGACCCGAGGGGTGGGGAAGGGGAAGGGGAAGGATGTGGTGGCTGCAGTTAAAATCGCGTTGCAGAGCAGGGAGGCTCCTGACCTGGCTGGGGGACAAAGGGGCTTTGCTGTCGCTGCCATGAGTGGGACAGGGATGGATGGAAGTCCCTGGGACAGGTGGCACTGGCCGTGGTGGCTGCATGGCAGCGCCGCGGGGGATGCAGTGCTGGGGGGGAACACAGAGGAGCTGGAGCAGCAGGACTGGGGTTGGCTGTGGTCTGGCTGCAGTCTCGTGATCCCAGTGTCCAGACCTGCTGCAGGGTCCCATGGGAGCCCAGGGCAGCTGCAGCCTTCCTTCTCCTCCCGCTCTCCAGCAGCCGCAGGGCTGGCACGGAGGAAGCAGCGTGGCACTCCCCGGGCTCGTCCGTGTGCTGGGCTGGAGCATCAGGGAGGGCTGGAGCCATTCCTGGGCCATGCTGGAGACAGCAGCATTTCTGCCTTGCTGGGCACCACAGTTTTCCCAGGGCTGAGGAGCTGCTGGGGCTCACTGTGACACGGGGCTGGGCATGTGGCAATGCCACCGTGCTGGGTCTGTGCCAAGAGCCAGGGCAGCTTGGGACTGTGGGGTCTTGGTGTGCAAGAAGGGACATGAGGGACCCCAGAGTGCCCCCCATCATGACACGCAGTGACTTTATGGGCAGGGAACAGCAGCTCTGTGGCTGGAGCAGCAGCTCTGGACATCTTTACACTCGCCCAGAGCATCTCCTGACCCAGCAGCTGCAGGAAACTCCCGTGTCCTTGCGGAGTGACCCCGCGTGCCTGGCGCAAGTGTGGCCTGGCAGCTGCGTGTCCCCAGCCCTGGGAGCCCCCACCAGCTCCCACATCCCATCCCCTTCCCCAAGGGGACATTAGTGCCGGGCTGCCTGCCCCGTGCATTACAGGGATCGATGGGGCCGGATCGATACAACCAGTTGGGGACCAAAAAGCCCCAAAAGGCAACTGCACCCGCCTCTGCCCAGCCCTGGGGCCCGGAACCCACCGCGGCACGTGCCGGGGCCTTGGGAATGCCAGCACCTCGCCGCGGCACCCGGGCACCGGGGCAGCGTCACCGAGTCCCCCGCTAGCCCCAAAGCCAGAAATAGCAGAGCCTGTCATTCCCAGGGGTTATAAATAGCCTTGGCTATGGGGAGATGTTGTTTTTCTGCATGGAAAACGCTGCCCTAGTTCTGTTTCATCAATCTGCCGCCAGAAATAGTCCTAATTTCTTGGAAGTTTCTTGCTTCTTGGGTGTGGGTTAAAGCACTGCTTCGCAGGGGCTCTGGGGAGAGGGCAGGACAGGGGGGCTGAGCCCATCTGGCTTCAGGGCGCAGCCAGAGGGACCCCAGACCCCAAAGGGGAGCCTCTCCATCCTCCAGTTATGAGCAGCACGTTGCCCAGGAAAAGAATGTCCTGTGCCCTACACCATCTACAGATCAGGGACTTTGGGGGCCACCAGGTTGGGATGACAGCGCGGCTGGCGTGGGGCTGTGTCCCCACAGAACTCACAGACCATCTCTCCCCACAGCTGGACCCACAGGCCGTGCAGACGAAAAACTGGCACATGGACGTGATTGAGATGAATGGGGTAAGTGGGGCCAGGGGACCCACAGCCCCTCGCTGTGAATGCAGCCCCTTCTCGCCTTCAAGACTCACTCCCTGTGTCCCACAGATCAAGGTGGAGTTCTCCATGAAGTTCACAAGCAGGGACATGAGCCTGAAGAGGACCCCATCCAAAAAGCAGACCGGTGTCTTCGGGGTCAAAATCAGCGTCGTGACAAAGTAAATGCAGGGCTGTTGGGGCTGATCTGCTCTGGGGGTGTGGGGCTGCACCGTGTCCCCTTGCTCCCACCAACACTGGGGAGCTTGGCCTTTGCTCTCTGCTGGGGACTTGCCCGTTCCCTTTGCCATTCCCATCCTTCCCACCTGCGTGCCCATCGTGCCGCTGGCCCGGGGTTCACAGGGCTGGGCTGGCTCCCGCGGGTTCCCCTGGCAGTCTTTGCTGACGGCTCCGCTTCCCGAGGCAGGCGCGAGCGCTCCAAGGTGCCTTACATCGTGCGCCAGTGCATCGAGGAGGTGGAGAAGAGGGGCATCGAAGAGGTCGGCATCTACAGGATCTCTGGAGTCGCCACTGACATCCAGGCGTTGAAAGCTGTCTTTGATGCGAGTGAGTGTCCTGGGGGAGCTTGATGTTCCCATGGGAGGGTTCACAGGCACCGAGACCCCCCCAACCCCCTGCAAGCCCAGGGTTTGGTTATTGCACTGCACGTGTGCCAGATGTGCTGCTGTGCCCAGGGAGGGGCCGGGGTGAGGAGGGACAGAAACACTCAGAGATCCCAGCCCTGTTTGTGCCTCGATGCCTCTGAGCTGCCGCCACTGCTGGCTGGCTCCTGGGAAACACTGAGTCAGGGAAACGTTGCGAGTGCATTTGCAAATCGTTCTGCGTCCCTTTGCCCAGCCAGGCGGGAACCACTCGGCTTTTCCCAGCCTCAGCCTGGCTAATGGGGCTGTGAACCCAGCAGTGCTGTCCCTGCCCTCCAGCTGGCAGCCTGTCTGGATAGCTGGAGTGACACAGAGGGTGGAGACCCAGAGGGGAAGGAGGGCAGGAGGCGTCACATGTGGGTGCTCTCTGGACAGATAACAAGGACATCCTGGTGATGCTGAGTGACATGGACATCAATGCCATCGCTGGCACGCTGAAGCTGTACTTCCGTGAGCTGCCCGAGCCCCTCCTCACTGACAGACTCTACCCCGCTTTCATGGAGGGGATTGGTAAGGGCTCGGGGACGGGGAAGGGGCTGATGCACAAACGTGGCTCTGTTTGGCATTGCCTGCTCTGCTCTGGGATGCGAGACTCGCAAGGGTCCTTCCCAGCACGGCCCACTCGGTCCTGGCTATTCTTGCCAGCTCCAGGCCAGCTCAGGGCTCGTGGTGCTGCTCCCCAGCGCTCACACACTGGCTGCCGGGAGGTATCTGGCTGTGGTGGGTCCTGCTGCTGCACCAGACCCTGTCCTGAGCCCTCTCCGTCCTTGCCTGCAGCCCTCTCGGATCCTGCTGCCAAGGAGAACTGCATGATGCACCTTCTCCGCTCGCTGCCTGACCCCAACCTCATCACCTTCCTCTTCCTGCTGGAGCACTTGAAAAGGTAATGGCTCAGGGGCTGCCTGGGAAAGGTGGGAGGTGCAGGATGGGTCTGTCTCACTGCTTGGCCATGGGGATGGGACATGAACGGAGTTAGAGCTGCTGTTTGATTCCTGTGGTGCCTGCACGGCTGCAGGCTGATCCCAGACTGGAGGCAGATGGTGCTGTGCTGGTGCAGAGCAGTGCAGCAGCCAGGGCCAGCAACAGCAGCTTGGGGCAGGCATGGAGTGGTCCTTTCCCAGCCCTTCCAAGAGGTGTGTTGGCTTCCCACATCTCCTCTCCTTGGGCCCTGTAGGATGCTGGGAGGATCCTGGAGCCATTCTGCCCCTCCAGAGCAGCCCCTGGTGTCCCAGGACCACCGGCTGTGGTGCCAGCAGGGCCTGAGCCGTGCCTGGCCAGTGATCAGGGTCAGCTCTGCAGGGAGCACACGACCTCTGGATACACGGAACTCTTGGCCGCTGCAGCCGGTGCGCAGCTGGTTGGATGAGCTCTGCAGGGAGCAGCTGGCCTCAACACAGGACAGGAATCAGCTGGGAGCTGTGCAGTGTCCCCCTTAGCAAGAAAACAGCTCTGTGTCCCTTCCCACCAGTCCAGCAGTAGCCCTTGCAAAACAAGGTGCCACAATCCCTGTCACCTGGCAGCAGCGGGTGCCCAAAAACCAAGGATAGTCAGCTCAGTGGATGTGTCCCAGAGCTGCAGGTGACACCCCGAGTCACCTGTCCCAGAGTGAGTGCAGCAGTGTGTGGTTTGACAGGCTTTGTCTTGGCCCACATGAGGCGCATCCGAACCTGGGGACTCATGGAATGGGGCTCTCTGGGGGCCCAAAACCCGTGGAAGGCACAGGGCTGTGGGAGGGCAGCAGAGCAGCACACAGAGCCTGGCCAGAGCTTGGGACTGGGGCTCACGGCTCATGTTACTTGCATCACGAAGCTTTTTTTTTTTGTTCCTCTGGTTTGGCTAAAACCAAACAGAAAAAGTGATTGATGCTGGGGGATGGAGAAGGAAAAATCCATTTCCATCCTGAGAACCGGGCACAGCCAGTTCCCACATCTGCTCCCCTGGCCGGGGCTCAAGCGAGCAGCCTGTGCCGGGGAGCACAGCTGCCTCCTAACATGGCAATGTTGTGGTCCTGGTTCCCTCGATGCTGGCAGGGCTCCCACAGGGTTGTCGGGGCAGGGAGCCTCGAGGGGAGTGGGTGCAGGGGGCACGGGTTGGTGCAGAGCTCCCCGTACCCGGCAGGCTCGGGAAGGGTGGAGGCCCCGCAGCTCGTAAGCGAGTGAGGGCTTGGTCGCTGCCACATCACACCCGGGGCTCCCGGCCAGGCCTGGCGGCTCCGGCGGAGGCCGTGAAGGGGGCAGAGCTCCCTGCCCTGCACCTGGCTTTTCTGAGGGCTGCAAAAGGCAGTGGAAAGCTGGAGGTGCCCTAGTGGGGCTGGGAGAAGGGAGAGCAGCCCTTGCCCCGCACTTCACCCCATTGCTGCCCCACTCCTGAACAGCATCAGGGGCTGACGCTGCCTCTCTCTCCCTGTACCCCACAGGGTGGCTGAAAAGGAGCCTATCAACAAAATGTCTCTCCACAATCTGGCCACGGTCTTTGGGCCAACACTGCTGAGACCCTCAGAGGGGGAGAGCAAGGCGCACCTCACCTTGGCCTCTGACATCTGGTCCCACGATGTGATGGCCCAGGTAAGAGCTGGGTAATGGAAGGGTTCACCTGCCTGTCTGGCTAGATTTGTTACTCTTTGCTGGATGGGACAAGCTGGGAGGGGCAGCTCTTTCCCTTCCTGGAGTAACACCCCCCATTTGCCTTCTACAGGTCCAGGTCCTTCTCTACTACCTGCAGCATCCTCCCATCTCCTTCACCGAGCTGAAACGCAACACACTTTACTTCTCCACGGACGTGTAGCCTGCAGGCAGAAGGCACCAGCTGCAAACACTCCAGCTCCCTGCTGGGGGACACGGACTGGATCACAGCCCCCCAGGGAGACCAGCCCAGACCCAGGACGGTGCCGCCTGCAGCTCCTGTACAATTTCGTTCCAGTGGCCCGGTCCCACCAGGTGCCAGGCCCTCTCTGTAAAGTAGTCGTGTCTTATGTCCCTTCTTGTGTTCAAGAATTGTTTTTATGTATATTTGCTCAACGGAAGAGGTAGTGACTGACAAGGGCTGTGGACACCGGCTTCCCCCTTGGCTAGTTTTCTCCTGGACTCCTTTCCGCCCGCTCACTCCTACCAGGCACCCCTCACCTGAAGCCTGCAGTGCCCCACGAGTGCCTGTTTGCTGCCCAGCTCCCCTGCCCACGCCTGCATGTGCAGCACCGGCTCGCTCCGAGGCCGGCAGCTCGCGGGCCTCCCTCCCCGGTGACGGTGACGACCGGCTCTGCTTTGGCTTCGCTGCCTGCGCAAATGTTGGACCCTGTGCCTGGATCCTGCTCCGGCCCGAGCAAACCTGCGACCACGAGAGCAGAGGAGCAGGGTGCTGCTTCCTCCCTGCCACGGCTCTTCTGGGTGTTTTCAGGCCAGTCCCCTCTCCAGCCCCAGCCCTGTGCTTTGCCTGTGCGTGTGTGGCGTGGCGGTTCCTCCCCTTGCTGGATTTCGCCTCCGAGTAGCGTTTTGGGGTAACCCCTCACACAAGGCTGGAGCCAGAGGTGCTGTGCTGGTCTCGATCCACAGCAGGCTGAAGGGACGGCCAGCCAGGCAGGTCTGCTTCCATCACCGTGGGCTGACCCCATACCTGCTCTGGCACTGATGGGGTCCCAAATTTCCCCAGTTTGGAAATTTGGTGGGGAACAGGGTCCCTGCTGTACAGTTCTATCTCTGCCATAGTGAGGCACTCAAGCCCCTGCCAACCCAGCACTGCCATGAGCACTGCATGCACCCCGTGGCAGAGCCTGCCGGGGCACCAGCATTCCTGCCACGGCCGTGGGGACGAGGAGGGGTTTTTTTCCCTCCTTGGCCTTCCCTGCTGCACCGGGCACATGGCAGCATGTGGCCCCGCCTCGGTGGCAGCCTGGCTGCCAGAGGCAAGTGCTCTGCAGCAGCTGGATGGTCACCCTGCCTGGGAACCAGCACAGAAGGATGGGAGGAGGAAAGCCTTCATGGCCCTCACGACTGAAGGCAGAAATGCTTTGTTCTGTCTTTCTCCCAAAGCAGTTGCTGCTGGATTAGCCGTGCCCGGCCAGCTCAGGTCTGTTCGTCAGTGGCTCCAGTTCTTGACCCCTCCCAAGCTGATGGCTGGAGTTATCACGCCATGTCCCAAGGCAGGACAGGCTGCCCGAGTGCCTGGCTCCCCGGGCGTCCCCCACACTCCCACGTAGGTGTTGGTACCTGTTGGGACACAAAACCTTTCGCTCTGTGAGCCGAGTCCGTGTTCTTGTGGGAAAAGCCCCCCCACCTCCCCGACTGCGTTGGCCCTGTGCTCTCCTGTGCCAAAAGGAGATGGATGAGAAGCGACCAAGCGTGTCCCTCACAGCGGCGTTGCCTTTACCCTCCCAGCTAAGGGACTGTTCCAGGTAGAGCCCGGCCACTGATGCACCAGGTATGTCCTCAGCCACCTCCCTGGGGAAGGCAGCACCTGCCAGCCCTGCACCAGCAAAGCAACCAAGGAGGGGAGGTCTCAGTCCCCCTCCAAAGGGCTCACACTCCAGACCCTGCTCCTCTTGACTACCAGCTAAACAGAAGGGAAACAGCACTGCAGAAAATAACCAGGCGTCTGTCTTGGCCCTGGACCCAGTAAGGAGGCCGAGCTTTAGATCTGACTGCACAACGGACCCCTGTGTGTGTCTGATTTGTTACATGTGTCCAAGTCTCTGTCCACGACACTGTCATTCCAGATGGAGACTCTGTACAGCCAAATCTCCCCCCACGACAGTGGCTGGAGGCCCGGTCCCCACAGCCCAGCACAACAGGCTGCGGCTGTCCCCATGACTGGCTTTTGCTTGTCCCTACAGGAAGGAAAAGAGGGGGGTGGACTCTTGCAGCTACAGGTAGAATAGAACTGTTAATTAATATTTGACTTTCAAAAGTTGTTAAGGATATATTTTTGTTTGTGTTCTGTTTCAATTTCTGTAGATTATAAACTTTAAATGGCTGTAAAACCTCGTGAGGAGAAAAAAAAATGTTAATAAAAATGCAAAGCCCCAATATTTGCACAAAAGAAGCCCTGTGGTGTTGCTGTTTGCACTAACTGATCACCTTGGCATCACAGCTTCTTCTCTTTCTGTTGTGGACTTCTTGCTAGTTGCACTTCAAGCCAGTGGTATAAGCACAGGCATTGAGCCAGGCAATCTTTGAAGAGACTTCTTATGGTTTGGGCTACATCCTTGCATTTTGGAGGAAAAAAACCTGGACTGTCTGGAGCCAGCCTGTTTAATCAGCCTAGAATTACTCAAGCTTAAAATTCAGCTGACTTGCACAGCTTCTGGCCTGAGGATACTGAACAGGCACAGCAAGGGACGTCAGGAGATCTGGAAACCTCATCTGATAGATCACATGGTGCTGTCTCCCCACTTCTTTCCATGTGGGAATGGGAGCCAATGTGCCTCCAAGCTGACCACTGACCACCGTATCAGCCAAAACACACTGCTAGTACTGCTCTTCCAGGTAAACAAGGGCTGTCACTGATGATATCACATCCACTGATGTCAAACTGTGGATGCAAAGGAGGGGAATTGGGTGGGAGAAACCCCTATCGGGTGTGTGCACTGCACCTGAAATCCCACTGCCTCAAAGAGATGAGAGGGAGTGCTTGCCTTTATGGAGTGGCTCAATGCAGGTTAAAAATGACCCTCTGAGGTCTGAGAACAGAGCTTGGTTAGAAGAGCAGGAGGGCAGATAGGACCACCAACCAAAGAGGCAGCAGCTCCTTGAGCTAACAAACAGATGTTTTGATTTTAGCACCAGCATTGTGCAGAAATAACACTTCACTTCCCCCTGTGTAACACTGGGGCACAGAGGTGGGAAGCAGACTGTGTGCTGAGTGAGTGCCCAGTTATCTGTCAAACACTGGTTTATTCTCACAACTCTGCCTCCTAAGTCTCACTACCAAACTGCTGGAACTAATGGGGTGAGCCTGGGGCAGTTAAAGCAGTAGCAAGATTTTTTGTACTCCCACAGTGAGGTTAAATCAGGCTAGCCAAGTGGCTACAGAGAATTATACTTCAGCAACAACCTCTTTTTTTTTCCTTTAAACTGTTTTGTTCATCTGCCAGTAACCACACAGCTCTAAGGCTAAGGATTCCTTTCTGCTTTTCCCTTTAAAACATGGTAAAGAAATCTGGCGCTCATCTCTGTACTTGAAATAAGACAAGTTGTACAGATGGTGGTTTGTCTTCAGATGGTATTTTAAGAAAAGCCTGGAACAAACTTATTTCTCCACAGGATCTTACCTCTCCCCAGCAGAGTAGCAAGCCGCAAACTGGTGACTGTTAAAACACTTGCAGCACCTTCAAATATGCGGTAACCTAAATCGGTGCATTTCTCTTCGAAGATCATCCTCCTGCCTTCTTTTGATGCTAGCAACAGACTTAATCAAAATCAGCCCCAAAGGATTGAAAGAGCTCAGAGTCCAGGCGTGTTTCCTGGAAACTGACAGTCAGCTGATCTGTCCTGGAGATGCTGCTCTGTGCCTGGCTCCATCCTCCCATGCTCCCGCAAGCCTGCCTGGAGCAGCTCGCCAGGGCTCGCAGCCAGATTGCTGTTAGTCATTCAGAAAGCGGCCAGCGCCGCCCCGCTCGCGCTGACCAGGACTCCAGGGGCAGTGGAAAGGTAAGCCTGATGGTTGTGCCGTGATGCAGGCTCTCAGCAGCAGCACTGGAACGGGGAATGTTGCTCCCGAGGGATCCGGCTGTTACCGGAGGTAGTAATCGACTGCGGCGGAGAAAGCGGCGAACCCTCCGCAGCCGATCACCCCGGCCTTCAACCCGGCTGCAAGGCAAGGGGGGGAAACAATGAGGCAAAGTAGGAATAATAATTTTCTTCCCAGTAACTTGTGCTGGCTCAAAGAGCTCACACTGGCAGGAACCTGGCAGGCCCTCCCAGGGAACGCTGGCACTGCCACTGCCTGATGTACAACCCTCGGCGGGGCCAGCAGGAGTTGCTCTCTGCGTGCTGAGCCCTCAGCCTCCCCTTCTGGGGGACAGAAGAGAACCCTCCAGTGGCCACTGCTGATTTCAGTGCGCTCTGATCTGAGCCCTGCAAGTGGCTTGGTGGGACTAGGGAGGGATAGGAAGAGCAGCCACTGCCCTGACAACTCTAAGAGGATTAGGTCGAGGACAGACACAACTTAACAAGCTCAATTAGATGCACTTTCAAGAGCTTTCTTTTCTTTTATGCTCCATGGACAGATTTTTTTCTTAGGGAGAGGTGAGAGAAGTTTGATATTTCTGATGAGCAGAGCAGGTCTCTCCTACTTGGGGATTTTCCCAGATGTTGTTACCACTGAAGGAAAGTCCCCACTAGTGCTGCTGGACTAAAACCCCTGTGCTCCTTCTGTTTCACAAGTAAGAGGAATTGTCTGTTTGAACTGACACGTGAGAAAGGAGAAAAGCATTTTACACATGGTACAAAAGAAGAGAGTAGAGTTCTTTAGTTCTAATTTCAAAGGAGAGTAGCAGAGACAGTGAAATGGGAGATGTGTAGAGCTCTGTTAACACAAGAGCTTCTGAGTTGCTCTGTATTTTTGGGTCTCTCCCATGACACCACAGAAGAGTGTGGACAGCCACCATCTTCTGATTTTTCTTTCAAGTGAATTTTGCTGATTGTCCTCCAATCCCACTGTCTTGTATGACCAACCCTTCCTTACCCACACTTATCCTTGGAGCTGACAGGACAGTGAGGGTGCAGTTCTGCCAGTCTGGAGCACGCTCTCACACTCACCACAGCCCCACGCAAAGAGGTTTGCGGCGTTTGTTCCTCTAAGAACACTGTGTGCTGCATAACCAAATTCAGTTATCACAGAAAACAGTTCCCAGCAAGCACCACCAACCTCTGAAGCCGATGGCTCCTCCCGTGATGCAGCCGCTGATAACGCTGTTCTTCCAGTCCGACTTCCCACGATACTGTGAGATCGGGAATCAGAGTCAACAAGCAAATACGGAATAACCACTCAGTATCTGTGCTAACAGCAAGAAAGATTAAACGACCTTCCACCCCCTTCTCAGCTGAGGATGTTCTTCCCTCTGCTCTCAGCAGATGGCCCTGCACTCCCAAACTTGCAGGGCCAGGAAGGGAGGAAGGAGAAGGTAAGTGGGAGAGGTAAGACAAAACCATATGGTGCAATGCAGTGCTGTGGGAAGGATGCTCAGGTGAGCCAGCACAGCCCCCAGATGACAGCCCTGAGTTTAAAAGGGCAGTAACTACATGGGAGCAGCCCTGAGCCTGGCTGTGCAGCTGGTCCCCGGCACAGGTGAGAGTCACAGCACCTGCTGACAAAGATGGACTATTTCCATAGCCAGGACACGCTGGGTTTTCACCAGAGCAGAGATCTCTTTGTTCTGCCCCATTGTGCAAGCAGATACGCTTTTCTCCTGGATGAGTTAAGAAGTAATTGTGCCTTTCAATGAAAAGGCGGGACTCAAAATTTGTAACAGGGTAATTTTCCTATTTAAAAAAGCAGATGATAGATTTACCACTGAGCTGCACAAGGTCATTTCTGGCTGTAGGGGCCAGATGAAAACCAGCCTGTTACCCAAGAACTTTCATCAAAGGATCCCTTTCTGCATATGGAATTTTTAGACACTCAAATTGCCACGTTGCAACTCACAGTTTGACGTTTTACACGAGCACTTGTAGCTCGGGTTTTAAAAAGTAATGCCTATGCTTGCCAATACATTCAGGACTTAAACTGAAAAGGACTTTGCTCTTGCAAAAGAGTTCTTCATTCTGTCAGAGAACAGCAGCTCTGAGGACAGATCTCAAAGCTGAAAAGCTTTGCTGGCCAAGAAAGAACACAGCAGCCTATTCCACTGCCCTATTGCAAAGAGGATATACATACTTATTTGGATCTAGTAAAAGATTTTTAAAGGGTACCAGAAAACATTTCTTAATGGTTGAGAGGTTCTTACTCACAGATTCTACCACGCATTCCGTGCAGGAGAACATGGCACCCACAATGGCGAAGTTCTTGGCGTAGGAGATGCCTCGCTGCCCCATGTCCTTGAGCACCTCTTTGGCCGTGGGCGTGCGATAGGGATCCTTGGGATCAAACCCCACGTTGGTGTCAATGCCAGCTGTGAAGATACCAAACGCACCTCCCAGAACGAACCCTGTAAGAGATAAAACAGTATGAAATGAACTTGGCTGGATTTGAGCGGCACGTTCCCCGCAGGCAATGAAGCGGCTCTGCTCCCGCTGCCTGTGAGCGCTGCACTGTGACAGCGGCAGGAATCTCTGGGTACTATGGACACTTTGTGACAGCCTGTGCTGTGCTGAGGAAAGGCCGTGAGCACCTGTGCCTCTCCAAGGCAGGCAGACAGAGATCCCTCCCTGGGACGTGTGACAGGCACTGGAGGAGGCTTAGAAGGAAAATCAAACACGGGGGCTGCAGCCTCTTCTCCATCCGCCTCTTTCCCGACGCCACAGGGACCCCCGAGCCACCCCACAGCTGCCCGCCCCGTCCTTCCAGCCGCCGCACCTCCCACGCAAGCCAGCGCCGCCTTGAAGGGGCAACTCTCCATGACCCGCTCCACCATCTTCTGCTCCTCGCTCTTGGGCGGGCACGGGATGCCGCCGAGGGCGGCGGGGTCCCAGACGCGGGGCTGCCGCTTGTCGCCCACGAGGTGCTGCAGCAGGAGGCTGTACTGCAGCGGCGGCGGCGGCGGCGCCGGCTCTCCCGAGCCTGAGGGCGGCGGAGCCGCCATGATGGGCTTGCACACCCACGGGCGCTCGGCGCCGCGTCCGGGCCCGCTCCAGCTGCCGCTGGCGGGGGCGCACGGGAGTTGTAGTTCCTCGGCGGAAAGGTGGCGGCCGTGCACCGCCGCGGTGTGACTACATCTCCCGGTCTGCCCCGCGGCGGCGCCTGCGGGACGAACTACCACTCCCGCTATGCTCCGCGGCGCGCAGCGTGGATTGGCCGCCCCGGGCAGACCGGGGACTACATTACCCGGCGTGCCGCACGCCAGCCCCCTGGCGGCCGGTGCGGCCGGTGCAGGTGAGGTGAGAGCTCCGGCTGCGGAGCATCCCCGAGCGCGGCGGCAGCGGCTGCAGGTGAGCGCGGGGAGGCGAGGGCAGCGCGGGGGGACCGGCAGGGCTGGGGAGAGCCGGCAGCCTCGCGCGGGGCATCCCCGTGCCGAGGGAGCGCTGAGGTGCCGCAGTGCGGGACCGAGTCCCTGTGCCCTGGCTGAGGTGCGGGGAGGGGGCGGGAAGCTCGGAGGTGTCGCCGCCGTGTCCCCGCATCCNGCCGCAGCCCCCGCGGGGGCTCCGAGGGCAGCGGGAGCCCGGGCGGAGCGGGTCGTGCCCGCAGCTCCGGCGGGGCTGCACAGCCCGGGGCACCTGAGCCTGGGAAAGGCGGCCCCGCTGTGCCACGGGCCCGGGCGGACGCACCGGGGCACCCCCGGCTGCCTCCCCGGGGAGAGCTCGGGCTCCTCTGGCACAGAGCAGCGGCGTTACTTCACACAGGACGTGTGTAGCTCGAAAGGGCTCCGACAATACCCACAATCAGTTCTTCCGTCACGAAATGCAAACTTGGCTCGTGTCAAATCGTGCAGGAAGCTTGTTGTGCTTGGTGATAAGGTGAGAAATGTTGCTTTTCCCTTCGGTAAACAAGGTGCAGGGAGCATTAAAAAAATCTACATTCCTTGCTTGTGCTGCTTTTTTCCTTCACCTGTTTTGTTTTCTTGTTCTTGTGGACTAGAACCAGTTCTCGTCTTCATAAGTGATGATAGGTCTGCCTTAAAAAAACCTTTCTTCTTATTTGGTATTTTTCTGTTTAAATTTTAAGTTACCCATAGGTTTTAAAATCTATGAGAAATAGCTGTCTTGGTTTCAATAGCTTGCATGGAATTACTGTATTTCAATAATTGATAATTACTTAAAAATTTTTATAAATGATGCATTGGTATGAAATCTTCCTGATATCCTGAAACACAACTTTTTAGAGGTCCCAAATAATAAATTTTCTTTCCTGCTTTTGTCCTTTGCTCTCTGTCCTGCTTATGTCTTAGTATAGGTAGGTTCAAATAAGGATTTAAATGGATGGTTTTATCACTTCAAGCACTTCATTAGACGAAGTTCAACAACTTTCCTCTAAATCCCACTGCCCTCTACTGGCTGCACCAGCAGAGCCCACCTGCCTGCTGCTATTCCCTCTTTTTTTATGTCCTTGGGGGTTTTTTAATTGGTTTTTTTTTTGGATGTAGAGGTGGTTTTTTACCCCTTTTTTTTTTTTTTTTTTTTGGTCAAAACCCGTGAAAAAGCACGTCGTTAAAAAGTCTACTACAACAGGATCTTTACAAGGTAGAGGAGGTTGCTGGCAGGATGATCTCCCTAAGGAACCCTGAACTTAAGATTTCAATCTTCTCCTTGATCCAAAATAACCTTGCTGGGGTGGTCTCGAAGTCACACAGCAAAGCCTAATTTCCAAAGGCCTAAAGGGAAAAAACCCCATATATGTTGGATTGGGAATTTCAGCAGCGAGAGTTTATATCCGTAGCTGAAATACTGCTTTGACTTTCTTCCCCCTTTTCCCGAGTTTTGGAGAAAATGCTGGGTTACTGTTTGTTTGTAAATAAAATATCTTAATAAATATTTTGTAAATATGATTATATAAAATATGCTTGCTTGTAGATGTTAAAATGGAATTATACGTTATTTCCCCCCCCTTAGATGTTTCACAGCTTTCTCCTTTTCCCATTCACTCTGTTCCGTGTTCCACATACAGACAAATTCTTGTGCCCGAGCATCTGAATAATCTCATCTGCCTGAACAGATTTCTCGTGTGGGTGAAATCAGATGGAGGATTAAGGATTTGAGGAGGGAATAATAGGAGAGTTCAACACATCTTTGATAAACGAGTTGTTCAAATGAAACTTTCAGCTGTTTCTTTTTTCACAAGCCTGTGAACCTTCGTGACTGCAGAGCGTGCAGCCCATTGCATCCGACCCTCTTCCTTCTGCTGTCCCTGGAGCCCCTCTTTTATCCCGGAGCTGTTCGGTCCGCTGCAAGAGCTTAGCTTATTTTTAACCTTGCCCAGTCCCATGAAATGAAACGTTTTGAATTCGGGTGAGTGTGACGGCAGCGGCGGGTGCAGATGATGCCGAGCTTTTTGTGCTGCTCCGAGGAGCTCGGTGTCTGTTTCAGCAGAGGGCAGCACATGGCGACACTGAATAATTGCGTTTCACTTGACCTTTACGGTGACTCAGTGACTCCCACGCTTCGGTATTCTCCAGACAGGGTAAATCTTGGAAATAATGCGGGGTTTGTCAGAAATCCTGGTTTTGCATATATTTTTGGTCTTGGTTATAGAGTTCCCAGGTTTTGAAGAGACTCTAGCAGTGCTATTAAAAAATTAAAGTAAGTTTTCACAGTCCTCAACTTTATTTTGTCAGACTGCCAGTACCACAGTCTTTTCTGAAGTTATCCAGCTGGGCAAGAAGTGACTGAGGGTGGAAGTCAACAAGAATTAGATCAAATCCATTCTTTTTCACTCATTCCCCCTTTTTTTTTTTCTTATCAGAACTGCCATGATGTAGGGCTGAATGAGAAGAAGATAAATTAATGGGTATTTTAATGAAAAAAAGGAAAAGCTTTCAATTACCACAAGCAGATGAAGGCGTGGCTGCTTTGCAAGTGGTCCCACTGCCAGTCTCACCTGGTGTGTACAAAGAGGTTTCCAGTGGCTGCAAAAGGAGAGGTGCTGGGACCTGCTGGGCTCTGTTTCCACCCTGTGGTACCCTCATCTCTACATTAAATGTGATCCTTTCCTATTTCTCACTGAGCTTGTGAATGTAGTGTTTTATCTTTTGCCTTTAAAAGACTTCAGGTTTGGGTGTGCACTGGAGAAGTGAAGTGCTTTGTGAAATGGATCTAAATTCAGTGAAGGAAAGCTGCTTCGGCTTCTGGACTTTCCTTGGCTTTTGAGTTTAACAAACTTACTTGTTTGAGAGTGCAGTTGGGTTTTTTTTCTTCTAAGGTAGCTTTCAGTGTTGGAGAATACTGTCACTACCATGGCAAACAGCTAAAATACTAAAAAAAAGGTTAGATCATAGGTAGGTGGCAGGTATATGGGAGTTCAAACTCAAAAGGCATCCTGACTCACTGATTCTCCAATTTTTTTTTTGCTTTAGGTCAATATAAAATAGACTGCAGAGAGACATCTTTGACTAAAACCTCTTTTTAGGATCAGCAGACTTGTTCCTTGTGACTGTGCTCTGTAACGCAGAGAGAAGGAACAGGATGTGGCTTTTCAAGATGAGTGTTTGATCCTGTCTGCTCTCCCTAATGTTTTAGATCTCAAAGTCTGCACCCCTTTTGAAAGTAAGGTGGCTTCTTTGTGTTTGTTCCACTTCGGCAACGTACTCCTTCTCCTCTTCACAGTTTGCCCAATATTACGCATACTTTTGTTTTCACCTACAACATTTGAAACACACTTGTGTGGTCTAAAAAAAGATCTGGGTAAAGTTTCAGGCATCATCATCTCCCAGGGCTTTCAGCTGTTGCTATAGAAGCCTAAATTCTCTTTGAGAGACCTTTCCAGTATAAAGAAGTTGATACTGCAGGAAAGTTGTCATGGAAATATGCAGCAAAAAGAGAAAGGAAATCTCAGTTTGATGACTCTTACGCAGGCTTAGCCAACCTGGTGAAGTGGCTCCCTATCTGGAGATCTGATTCTGCAGATTCTCTTGGTTGTGTTCCAGTGGATTGGAAAGCTGTGGACTAGAACCTAAAGAAATAAATTATTTAACATTTATATAACCAAACATACCTCTTCAACTCGGAGAGCTTCATCCGGATTCGAGTTTCCATCGAGCAATGGCAGACCAGGAGATTCCCAGCAGCCTGGTTCTAATGAGGGATGGAGATAGGGCACAGCTATTTATTATATTTCTGGCAATGACCACTCTGAAAGGATTTATTGAAGTACCACGATTGAAATGAGGCTTTCAGAACCAATTTTGAAATGACCGACTAAAAATAGTTTATTCTGCAAGCTTCAGTGCCATTCCAGATTTGAACAGCAGCCCTTTGTGTCCAGCTAAACGATGGGATAAGCAGACCCCTCCCCATAAATTTCTTATACCATCACCAAGCCTGGTTGGCTCCCTGGTTTCAAGCTTTTTGTGCCTCTCTTACTAAAGCCTCCTGGTATCTAATAGATGTGATTATGAGTGAGCTGCCTTTAAATATCTATTACCAGTGTCGCCATGGTAACTGCTGGAAGAGTTTCTTGCTGGTAAAAGGTTTCCAGCTCCCCGAGATACGGCAGGGCAAAATGCTTAGGCTGTTGTTTTCACGGTTTGAATGAGATCAAAGAGGACAAAATAACATATTTCTGATTTTTAATGGCAGTGCATGTTCGTGGAACTGAAAGGAATAAGATTGATTCTGGAGCCTGTCCTCAGATCAGGGGATAGAGGATGGTTACACAGGCAGGGACAGCCCACGCTTTCCTTGGACAGAGGCTCCTGCAGGAGTGGGAATATGTCACTCTCTCTGACTGAGCCAACACTTGGCCTTTCTTTCAGTACTGTCAGCAAGAGAACTAATTAACCCTAATGAAGGATGCAAAATTGTGATATACCACCTGCCACAGGAGCAGGCAGAGTTGATGAGTGATCCAGTGCAGAGTAGAAAGAATTGAACTGGCCTTGTGTGTTTTCTTCTTTCTTGGTTTTCTCAAACTGCTCCTTCTTTTACCTCTCGGCCCTCAGCTGCTGTGTCCCAGGGCAGTGGTGTTAGTGGGCAATATTCAGAGTGACTTCCCTGCTGTCCTGATTTCCAAATCTTCCTCTTCCCTTCTCTCACATCTGCTTTCTTTCCCAAGTTCCTGTTGTGAGGCCAATCAATCCTTTGCTCTGCAATGACAGTTGTTTCTATAGGCTCCCACGTGACAGAGTCACTAATGTCCCTCACATAAACTCTGTCACCTCAGGGGGTTGTTTTGCTTTCATTTATTTATTTACTTATGGTAAACGGGTCACAAACTCCATAGGGCACTTCTTCCTTTTCATGCAGTCCATTCTCTCGCGTCATTGCCCTCCTGCTTTAATATCTGCTGGAGATTTTAAATTATCACTTGCTTTTATAGAAACGTGGAAAGCTGAGCACCTATTCCTGCTGCTTTCCCACTTCGTTGCCTGTGCCTCCTGCTTCTGGCGTTTAGGACTTTCGGTAAGGGAGGCTTCTGCCCCAGTAATGAGCTGGTTGATGTGGCTGTGCTGCACGAGGAAGTGAGACCTTGAGGAGAGGAGCAATTTGCATCCACTTTCTGTGTGTGTGGGGACAACTGGCACGGCAGAGCCAGCACGAGTGGCACTGAGCACGCTTGATGGGAAGACTGTGCCTGCAGGATGAGCTCATGCTGGTGAAGTGTTGATATTTGTCCTTACCTGCCTCGCGGGCAATGTGAGCCACATACCAAGATCTTTTTTGCTGAGCTTCAAGACGCTTATAATTCATTTTAGTTACAAGGTTTATGGAGTGCCAGATTTGCACGGAGGGTTTAAAACCTGAAGCGATTATGATCGCCAGCCAAGAGATCCAAGGGAATAATTTCCTAAGAAGTCTTGAAAGCAGGACCTGGGTCTCAGGATGGAATTTGCCTGCATTATACCACTACTTGTTTCTTAATGGTTCTTCTGTAGCACTGTGGTTAGTGCTGGGAGGATATCAGCGTTTGGGCACTTCAAATTTCAGCTGCATGGTTCAATTTCTCAAGCCACCTAAGCTGATTTAAAAGTTTAAGCAGTAGCAAACCTGTTTGTTCATACAAGCTGTCTAGAAGAAAGGAATTGTTGAACTTTAATTTAGATTCTCCCTTTTTTCTGGATTTGATTACATCATCAGAGCCAAACTTCTACGCTGAGTTTCTGGGTGCCTCTGTATAACAGTGTGCATGTCCGTCAGAACTGCTGATTTATATGGGAGCGAAAAATCAGTGGGCACCGTAGACCCTTGCTAATTTGTGACATTTGGTCAGTAATTCAGGTGCTTTCATTTCCTGACCTGTGAAACAGATGAGTTATTAAGCTACTGCAATGATCAACTGATTCTGATCGAGTATCTGTAAAAGAGGCAGAGAGGAAACACGAGATGGGAACTCCAAGGCTTTGCTGCGTGGGGAATCAAACCTTGCCAAGAGCCTTTTTTCTGAAATCCTGACCTGCTTTAGAGGGCTTGTTCCTCTCCTGGGACTTGAGCTCCTCGTGCTTCCTGAGCTCGCTCTGTGAATTTGTCCTGGTTTGGTCGCTGCTGGGCTCCCCGGGATGCTCCCCGTGGGTCCGGGCAGATCCCACAGCTCCGCTCCCGCTCCGGCTGTCAGCGCTTCCAGCGGGAATCCCTCGGAAACAAAGCCGATACCTCAGGTCTCTCATTTGCATCCCCCTGAAAACGCACCGAGAAGTTCAAAGCACTGGGACATTGCTCCAGAATCCCGTCGGGGTTTTTAATTCCAAGGCAGCCTCCGGCACACATCCTCTCCAGTGCTTAATTTTGCCGTGCGGCTCTGCGTTGTCAGTGATTTCATGGGATGTTTTTCTGTTCAGGGCTCCTTGGAGTTTCGAACCTGTTGGAATTCCTTTCCCGTTACGTGATAAAATGCCAGCTTTTCCAGCATGGGATCCCTCTGGGACAATAAGTAAAGGGAGCAAGTAGGGCTGTGCAGTATTTTGCCTGGGTAGGTAGTAAAAAACTTGCTGTGCCACTTGAATATGGTAATTCTCTATGAATTGTTAATGAGTGCCACATTATAACCTACATAGCAGAAAACTAACAGCGAGGAATAATAAAATAGAAAGTTACTCCCTTTCCCTTAAGTGTCTCTTTCTTTTAATCATTGAAATGAAAAAAAATCAGTTGGTAAAAAAGAACAGTATAAGTCTTCCTCTTTCAGGGAGCACTGAGTATTGCCTTTTTTGCATGTTTAGATTTATCCACATTTTGAATAGCAGGGTGACTGCAGGAAAGCTGTCCTTGGTTTGTTGATGATGCCTAAGGAAGTAAAGACATTTGAAAATTGCAAAGAATAATAAACTTCGCATAAATGCGTGCAAAAGTGATCAGTGATTTTTATTTTAAGTGTATGAAATATGATGAGTGTTCCTTTGCTACACAGATTTCCTTTCTCATTTTGTGGCTTGGTTGTTTTTTTTTTCTTGGTAGATAAATGTGTGTTAACTCTTGAGTGTTCTCCTCGGAAATGACAGAAATACTGAAAAATGCTGGCACATCTTACAGACTCTTACTTCTAAAACAGGCAGTTTCCTAATTCTATTTTTGACTGACTCAGTGGCTGTTCCCTTGGAAATTCTCAAGTTGTTGTCTGGTCTTCTAAAATTTTGGCAATAGGCACCAGAGGAAGCTGTTTTCCTTGTCTCCTATAGCACTCCATGTTCCATAAAACATTATCTGCCTTTTTTCCCCCCCAGTTTAATTATTTTAGTCTCTTCCAGCAACAAGCATTTTCTCCAGTTGCAGGTCAAAGCTGGTAGGCACAGGCTGAGCCCCTCAGGTGTTGAGTAGGAACACGAAACTGCGAGTATTCCCTTAAGAACAGGGAAGGAAAAATAAATCCCCGTCCTCCCAGCCAGCACACACAGCTTGCTGGTGCCGGTGGAGCCTTTTTGGCAGCAGTTGCAGGAGTTCCATCCACCCCTTCGATCAGCAGCATCTTGTTGACTGAGCAGCAGTTGTTTTTGTCCAAGTGGAAAGTGGTGCCCCGTGATTCACTCTGCAGACGTCCACCAGCGGCGTGAACTTCCTGACATCTGCACTGCAACTGAGAAAATAAAGAAGTTTGTATCAGTTATGTCCAAAAGGGAAGAAAGCACAGAGTAAGTGCTGTCCCAAAGCCATGGCCTGACTCCACTAATACCCACTGTCTGATGCAGGCTTGCCTTTGTAATTACTTTTGGTTTTATAACCCCAGACAGCAGTGTCCCAAGCCTTATAGCTGAATTAGAGGCTTGCTTTAAAAAGACATTGTTATTGACATAATAGCCTTGTTTATGGAATTTCTCTCCTTTGTAATTAAGATTGTTTCATGCACAAAAGCAGTTAAATGTGGCATAAATATCTGTAAATGCAAAGATATTTTAAACGTTGTTCCTTGTGTGAGCCTTTTTTCCACATTATGCGTTTGCTTCTCAAATGAGTTGTGCCCCTCCAAATTCTGCCCCTTGCCCATTTCATTAAGTCCTCATCCATATTTGTTCTTGTGGAATTGTACCATTAATGCAGTTTGCAACAAGAAGCCTTTAAATTGCTCAAATGCAATATTTTAAAGGTGTATGAATGGTGAGGTTTGATCTTATTCTCTCCTACCTTGCTGGGAAGTTGTGGGAGCAAGTGCACTGAGCAGAATGCAGGCAATATGTTCACTGTTATTTTGTCTGTCAACCAAGTTTACCAGCTGGGTGAGAACCTGGCAGATACTTGAAAAAAGTTTATATTGCTACTTGAAATTGTTTTCTCACCCTGGCTGTGTGAAAGTAATTATGGTTAAGGGCCTGGCTTTCTTTGAGCCTGGCCAACTCATTTTAGCTGTTTGTTTCTGGGCTGTTTTTTTCATTAAACAGAAAGGCAATTTACCAATTCAGAAGGTTTTATACTGAATAATTCTTTGGTCTAAGTAAAGAGATCAGATAATTATAGCCATAAGTGCTACCAGAAAACCTCTAAATAAACAAATATACTGTCTGGTCTTGTTGGGTTTGGGGAAATTCTCCACACTATTCCAGGCTGTCTACCCAAGCTGAAGTATGTAAATGTTGTGACTGTCTCCTTCCAGCCAAGGATTTCATTTTTAGGTTTCGGTCAAGTTATATTTATCAAACGTATCCCAAAGATATTTGAGAGTGCAACGCAGTAGCTCATCTTGCCTCCCCACTCCCTCATTTCAGTTCTTTATTTCTCTTGGCTGAAGGACAGGAAAACATATCAAGCTGCCAACACTGCTGTCCCTCTGAGCCCAAACAAACTCACCAGCAACGGCAGAGGGGCAGCACGCTGCCGTCCAAAAAGGGCTTGGTTTCTTCAGACAAAGAAGCTTCTCAGCAAGGTGTCTGCACCTGATGTCCCCCTCGTTTGTGAGCTCCGGGTCCAGGCACCTGCAGCTGTTTGCCTTGAGCTGCATCTGTTCAGTTTTGAAGGTGGTCCATGCTGAGAGCAGAGGGAGTGAGTTGCAGTCCCTCCCCCGGGTACCTAAGTGACCTCATTGCCTATGCATGCATCATGTGTGGGGTCACTTCCTCGGGGAGGAGGAGCACTGCATTCAGATCAAGTATCTACAAGAACTTCCTCCTTATCTGAGCTGCGAATTATCTCAAGAACTCTAAATGTGGAAAAATACAGAATGGGTAAGTTCTACCAGTGGTCACACAGCCTGCCCTTGGATATTGAAGAACTGTCAAAGTGGGCTGGACAGAAGGATTGGTACATTGTGGATGCTGGCAAAGTTGGAACAGCACCTGACTGAAGGTTTAGGGACTTTAAACTAATGATGTCTGCTTGAGACCTGCCAAACACAGAGCTTTCTCATGTGCTAAATAAGTCATGGTGTGCTCTTTTGTCTTGTTCTGGCATTTTAAGATAAGGCAAGAGTTCGTTACTCTTAAGAATATCAGAAAGTTGGATCCCAAATCCATAATCTTCAGAGGAAATTTGGCTTGCACTCAATGTGTTTTTAAGGTTTGGTTACTCTATGATAACAGTAGTGGTGCCAACACTGAACTGAAACATAAATTTACTCTTGGCGTAACATCAGCTTCCTTCAGGCCCCTTTGGCACCTGGTGTGAGGAGGGTGCAATAAGGTTGGACTATTCAGATCCAGCAACACTTTTCAAATATTAAAAATCTTCCCTATTTCTCTACTAGAAACTTCTACTGTAGTATCAACGTGACTTATACACCAGGCTCCCACTGTTGGGAGGGAGAATTCCTGATCTGTAGTCACAGTCTGAATGTCTTTGGTCAGAGACACCAGAGCGTGATCAGACCATCTCTAGACAGAACTGGACAAAAAGCCCTGTTTTAAACACGTTCGTTTTCTGTTTGAAGTTTGGATTTCATGTCTTTGCATCCCCTCTGTCTCCTTCAACTTGATACTATCTTTGCTTGCTTTAGCTCTGTAAGGCCTCTGGCCTTTTTCTTCCTGTTTTCAAACATGAAATCCTTTTCAAAAATCTTAAGAAAGAGGAACGTTCTCAAGCATTCGTTCGCTCTTGTCCTTTATTTGCTGTCTTCTAAATAAAGAACAGATCGACGCTTCTTGGGCAGCTCGAGTCGCTCAGGGCTGATTCTGGTTAGTTTTGTAAAAGCTTCTCTCTTAGTGCATCTTCCTTCCCTACACCCACTTTTCCACTTTGTTGGAGAATGATGGAGGCAAGGGAAATGTCATAAGGTGTCCTGGCTGTGATTGCCAGCACTCTGGGGGACGTGTTATCGTGGAATAGAAAAGCTTCTGAAAGCTGCTTCTGTGTTTTCCTCTGAAAATGCCTTTTTCCTGTGCCACCTCCCTGCCCTTTCTCCGTGGTATGTGCCACATGTTTTTGCTTGATTGGATCACCCAGACCAATCTGGGGTTTTTTGCTCTGCCCAGCGTCCAGTTCTGCTCTTGGGGATGATGGGACCCTGAAAGAAACTCTTCATCTGCTTTAAGGATTGAAGCATCTCAGTGTTTTGGACGTAGGCTACAAATTGCTTTCTTGCATAAATCCTCCTTGCTTTGATGAAAATATAATATTTGTCATTCCCCTGAGTAAGCGAGTGCCTGTGTGTGTGTGCTGAATGCCGAGGCGCCGGTGGAGCCAGCTCGCTTCCGTGTGTGAATCATTTCTCAAGCAGCTCTCTGTGTCTCTCTGCAATGTGGTTTTCCTCTCAGGGAAGCACTCAAGCCCTGAATTTTCAGTCTGGCTTGCACATGCTGTCAGAAGCTAGTGGGAGACACTTTTCTTTTTAACGCAGAAAAGAGGACAAGCTTTTACTGTAAGTATTTTATTATCTTTTATTTTTTTTTTAATGTGGGGACTGTATTATCTCTAGAAGGATTCTTGGGTCAGTAATGTATTCACTAAATGAATGAACCTGCTTTGCTCAACAGCACTTTTTTCATAGCATCTCAATGTAAAACTAAACCGAATTAATAAAAAGTGTAGTGTAAACAAGTCTGTGTTAGCTGAAAATGGGCTGGGGGTGGTCTAAAAGCCATTACAACCACGGAAAGAAATCCCCTCATGAGAGCTGGCTGCTGTATTTTCTGCTCAGCTACATAGATTTAGTGGCAGAAAGGATGAAGCTCTTTCTGTTCCTGCTTTCTCCTCTGGCAATTTACGCTCGTTCCCCGACAGTGAAACGAAGCAGGAGCCCAAGCAGAGTTTCCTCTGCTACTGCATGTGCACACAGTCCAGTCAAGGAAGGGCAGAAGGGAACGGGCTGCTAAGCCAAGAGCTTTGGCAGCTCGTGTCTGTGGGAAGCAGGGAAAGCACTGGGGGCACTCGAGCAGGTACCTTTTCCAGCCCCACAGCACAGAGCTGGTCAGGTTCTCAGCAGGACCCTTTCATTATAGCACCTCGACTGTTGTCCTTAAACTTGTATTGTGGATGAAGATTGGTCATAAGAACAATTGTAATAATAACAGCATTTACAGAGCAGGTAATACGGCAAAGTTGTAGAGATGTTAATTAAGCCCTGTGTGTGTAGCAGTAAAGGATTAGTGGTAGAACTGGTTTGAAAACAGGGATTCTCTACCTTTTTCTCTTGTGTACAGTTCTAGATGTCCCCTATTAATCCCTTCTGTTTCTTTCTAAATGAAAGTGTTCTTAGCCCCTGTAACCTCAGCAGCAGAGAGGATACTTGATTTGCTGAAACAGGGTTGTTTGCACAATTTGACAGGTAGCTACCACAGAAATTCCTCATCCTACCGTGCCTGTGGGTATGTGCTACCCCTTCCCTTTCTTGTGCAGTTCTAAACCAATTTAATTTCGTTACATAGCCCACCAAGGTGGGTCATTCAGTCCATCCGTGGGCCCCAAAGTCACAGCTGCAAACTGTTGGTACTGTTGCTTTGGTCTGTTCTGTTCCTGTTCGTTATGAATATTTTTAAAATGCAGAAGTCCTCTGGTTTGTCCTGTAGCTTTGGAGTTATGTCCTCATCTTTGCAAAGAGCTCTTTCTGTCAGAAGTTCACACTGTTGCTCATAAATGCTCAGAAGCTCCCAGTTTATTAACTTCAAGTGAGCTATTCTGCACTTTAATGGGAGATAAATATCTCCTTAAGGGATAGCTTCCAAATCTCAATTATTTCTCTGCGCTGTGATGGATGGAAAACGGGAGTCAGGGAAACATCCCAGCATGTGGCAATCTGTGAGGCTGCTCGCTTGCGTGCTGCGTGACAGATGTTGATTTATCTAATTTTTGCTTTTTTTTCTGTGGGGTTCCTTTCCAAGGCAAACGAATGAGTCCATCTTCATAAATATCCTATTTAGCGAGCGATTATCATCCTGTTCTTACAAACAGAAAAACTCAGGCATAGGGAGATTGCGTGGCTGAGGGGGTGTGATGACTCTGTGCTGAAGCTGAGGGTGGAATTCCATGGAATGCGTTGCCTGTGGTATCATCCCTCCGTGCTCTGAGGGGACGGGGAAGCTGCTGGTCTCTGTACCAGTATGTACCGGTCAGGTCTACCGTGTAGCCACATGCTGTGCATCTCTGCTATTCCAAAAAACATCATCATTCCTTTTCTTTCTTGTGTTTGTGTCTACCCTCTATGCTACAGAAAAATGCAATGACAGGTAATTATCAGGCAAACCACTTGTAATTATTCTTAATTTCTTCAGCAGTTGTGTAGCTCTTGCTGTATCTGAAATGGAGCCTCCTTTTCTTCCTTCTTGTGGGTTGGCAAAACATGAAGTGACCGTGTGTGTCACTTGCTTTGTGCTGTATTCGCTGGGACAGCAGTTCAAAGAACATGGATTAATGAGCAATAGCTGCCTTGGAATGGCTCTAAAACATTTTTGTTCTCCACCTGCAATATACTGAACATGAATTAAACCCATCTATTCGGGACAGAGTCATATTGGGGAAAGGCCAGAGTGACCTAATTCTTCATGATTATAACACGGTTGTAACTTCAAAAAGGGAGTTTGGAATCAATGCATCATTTTTAGCCTTCCTGAATCTTCCTGTGCATCCTTCAGTAACGTGATGTTTGTGATTCAGAATTGCCACATCATTGCTAATGTGTAGAAAATTACAGCTGGGTTGGGATTTTTGTTTCTTTGTGCTCATGTTTATAAGATCAGTGGTCATAAGGAGGTAGCAGAGTTTCTCTTCCGAGCTGTGCAATGGTGACTGGTTAGATAATCAGCGTGAGGAAGGAGGAGGAGGAGGAGATGGAGAATCCATGTACAAACAGTGTAATTCAAACTACAGGATGAGCGTGTTCCCAGACATCTCCAAGTACAGCTTTGGCTCTGTTTTTCAGCATCAGTCACTGTGCTGGATGGCAGCAAGGAGATCTGTATTTTCCTGTCTCATAAGTGTCCAGCAGCATGGAACAAGGACAAGGGAAGTGCAGCTGAACCAATTCCTTGTCCGTGTGCACGCATGAGGATTTTGTTGTGATTCCTGCGTTTTTCTCGTGTGATCTAATGATGAGTGAGAAATACTGACAAATCCAAAACTCCAGGGAGAGCTTCTGTGGAGGAGGGTGGGCAGAAGGTTTTGCAGCGCTCTCCACGCCTGGAAAAGTCATCAATGACTCTAATGGTTGCTGTGGGAAGAGGATTTTATTTTGAATGATGTTGAGACATGGAGTTTTGCAGTTGCTGACCTGGCCTCTGGCAGCCTTGTTGGGATGGTTTTGGAGGCTGAGTTGATGGCTGGAAACCTGTCACGTGTGGCTGCCTGGACCTGTCCTTGCCTAGGCCACCTCTGATGTACTTAAGACATCCTTGGAACCTTTAAGTACATTTGTGTGCTACTCAATAAATACCAATTGTAGAGAATTATTGAAAGCACACTAAGGAAACAAGCAAGAAAAGCCTTAACACAAAAACGTGAGCTGGTCACTTACCACCGTAACCACAGATAAACTTTGTCTTTGGGAAGTTCAAGGGAGTTTCCATTATCTGTTTCCATCTGACACCACGGGGGGAAGGAGAGAGGAACTGACTCTGCAATAGCTGATTATAGAGGAGAGGGAGAGCCATGTCCCCTGGAAAGGAAATTCTCATCTGATGCCACACTGAAAGTGCTCTTGTGATGTTTAGGAGTGCTACAGAAGAACCATTAAAACAAAAATGCAAAGCAAGCTGCAACCCAAAAGAGTGACTGGATGGGTGACCTTGGGAATGTCTGTGTCTTAATTTCTGTGTAGTTCTGTATCTAAAATTTAACAGCATTTTAAACTCCTTGCAAAATCACTTGTATCCTACAGCTGCCTACCTGCTTTATTATAGTACATTTTTCTTCACTCTTAAAAGTTGAAAAATAATAATAACACTAAAACCACGTTTGCTCGAGGCATGAATAAAACCAGCAGAATCTGCCCTGCTGTCTGGACATGAAAATTTCCAAGTGATGTCTTGTCTCCTGGTCCTCTACCATCAAACCACGAAAATTCAGCTGCAAATGAGACTGGAAAGTGAGTCTGCTGAGGTAGACCAGAGGAAACTCTGAAGTGTTTGGGGTCAGGTTTATAAGTGATTCTTTTTGGACAGCAAAGGCAAGAGGAGCCTTAGAGATGAGGTTTTGGGAAATGGGTGTTGTTTTGTCTGAGTTGTGTTAGGGTGGAAGCAGTTGGTCTGGCTTGGGGGTTTTTTGTGGGCTTTTTCATCCAATTCTAATTAAAGCTGAGCTTTGTACGAGCAAGAATCCAGCAAGTGTCTGCTTGGAGGAGTGATGGAGGAAGGTTGCACTGAGAGCCTCAAATACACCAAAACCAAGGTAATAAAAATTAAAGCAAAGAGAGAATGGGTAGATACAGAAATACTACTGGGAGAAAAGGAGCAGATGCCCGAGGAAAGCTGCTAAAGGTGACCAAAAGAGTAAGGAGTTTGTTTTTATTTGTTAGCCCGATCTTATTTCCAAATGGATTTTTGTTCATGCTGTCTATCTCCAAGTTACCAATTACTGTATTTGGACTATCAGCTTCCCTGGTTTGATTCCTAATATCAGTTAAGAAATCGAGATGAGTCATATGGAAGCATCTGTCAAGCCTAAAAATTGTTGTTTAAAGTTAATTGATGTGAAAGGCAGAAAAGAATTCTATTTTAGCCCAGCTGTCTATCCTGCCATAGAGCTTCCTACGTGCCACTAGAAAATGCTTTACAGTTTACTGAACTTGTTAGATATTTCTATGTTCCAGCTGATAGTTTGTCTGAAAATAGCAGAAGTTGATTAGAAGGAAAATAGTAGAAGCATGATGCAGATTTTTACAAAAAAAAAAAAGAAAATCGTGCTTTGAATTCTTGAGTGTAATAAAGCTTCTGGAACAGTCTGACCTTCGGAGGTAATGAAAAGTAACTGAATTACAGGAAAATGGCACTGGGGACTGTGGGGTTTAGCCCACCAAAGTCACACTTGTGTCCTCTGAGAGCCTTAGCTGCAGAGTTGGGGCTTTGGCCTCGTTCTTCAGAACTGCTGGGCATTCCCAGGTCCTGATGAAGCTGCCATCTGGCACATTCCTGCCCAGATTCACTAATGAGTTTTTTCATAATTCTTTATTTCGTTCCTTTCCCCAAAGCTTTAATTTGAGTGTCCTGCTGAGTCCTGACACACAGACACGGGCACCAAAACCTAAGTTGTGTAAAGTATGTGGGGTACAGATAATTTCCAGCCCCCATCAGGGATTTTCCTGTGCAATTTCATTTCTGCAGATATGCTAATCATTTTCTTTTATTTAACAGTGTAACTCCTAGGTTTCTTGACTGTGAAATAATATTGTTCATTGTCACTTAAATCAACCTATCTATTCTTTTTAGTTATTTAGAATAAAATAGCCTTTCATAGTCAGCAGAATTTGTATCCTAGAAGTTTATTCCACAGAACTGGTGAATTCCTCCTTTGATCCACAGCCAAGTCTGAAGATCCCGGAGCCCTGGTGTTGTTTCTGCTGATGCTGACTGCCTGTGAGTTAGGATAAATTCTTAATCCAGTTTTTCTAGCCATGAAATGGGAATCATTCTAGGCTGGTTCTAAAGACTTTTATTAATAAATGCATGTGGACTGACTAATAAAGAAATGTCTGGGTTCTCAGTCTTTAATAAAACAGTAAAAATTTAAGTAAAATGGACTGCAGAACTTCTGCCAACTGCCAAAACAGTCCTCATCAAAATATTCCAAATATCCTTTAAAAATACCAGTAAGAAAGGATGAACTGTATAGCATGGCCTGAATTTTTAAAGGCTGATGCCTGCAGGGAATTCTGAGGATTACTGAGAGAAAAAGCTCTGTCAGGACCAGCTTTACATTTCTGGTAGACCTTCTGATTGTCATTTGCAGCACCTGTTTCAGGGGAGAGGTGTATTCAGACACCACTTTTGGGTGTAAAAGATTTTTTAAAGACCAACCCCAAACCCCTGCAGTCTGGAAGTGCCTGGCAATAGAACCAATTTTGCTGCTCTGAAGATCTTGCTGAGTCCTCATTTATTTCAGCATGGGGTTGCTTCCTCATGTTTTCAGAGTCCAGCTCCAAGCAGGGCATGCTACAGGGATTTGGTGTGGCCAGCTGAGTGCCCTGCTCTGGCTGATGCCAAAGAAAGGCTTTGAACCTCAGGATGGCGCTAATTCTGTTTGCTTCCGAAGGAAAATTCCCTGTGAAATGTGAAAAAAAAGAAAAATAGAACCACAGAGCTCCAGGCATTGCTTAAAGGAAGTAATTTTCCCACAAGAGCGGACAGAAGCTGCTCTCATCTGAAGCTTACTGACACAGAATGGGTGTAAAACAAGTGATTTTTGTCACTGTGTGTGCAGAAACAGCTTGGTTGTGTCCCTTGTGGGAAGCTGCTTCTCTTTCAGGTCTCCCTGTGGGTAGCCTAGAGATCAAATCAATCTCTCTGGCATCCTTTGGAAGGCTGATATTTAGTGAAAATACAGTAGAGTTACTTCTAAGACAAGTAGGTAAGAGCTGGACCTGATGTTTTTAATAAAAATGTGCTGTTTCTACACCAGGATTAGAGAAACCCCCTTGCCAGCGCTGGGTGTCCTGATTGCTGCCTGCCTGCAGACATTTGGGAATAGCTAAGTTAATATTTTTGTTCCCTGCTACCATGAGCTCCTTCCATGAGCGATTTCATGATGCTGAACTTCAGGGTTTTCCGTTGTCCCCACTGCTCACACCTTCCGTGGAGCTTTTTTTGTTTCATTTCTTTCACTGTAATGCAATAAATTGCATTTGGAGGAGGGGGAAAGCTGATGTTGACTCTTGAGAATGGATTTTCTGCTCTCATCAAAGAACAGCAGGACTTTTTTTTTTTTCCCCCCCCACTTTTTTTTTCTTTTTTTCTTTTTTTTTTTTTTCCTGAAATAGTTTTATTTTGCGCTACTCCTGAAGCTGTACTTCTAATAACTCAAATATGTGTCACCTACTTAGGAATGAAAGCAGCTTAGGATGTGTGCAGCCTGGCTTGATCCTTTGAAGTACATATAAGGCTTGTGGAAAATCTTGGAATCCCACTTCAGAGATGGAAATCTTTATCTACAAGGCAAATTCAGGTTAGCCAAATAGCTGAGAAGTCTTAACTCCATCTTTTACAAATGCCAGTTCTCCTATAAATACAGGGAAAACTAATAATAAACACTAATAAATCCAGGTATTTCTTCTCAATTTTAGTTTCATCTGCTTGGTGCACTAAAATGTTATTGAATCCACATGGCAAATAATTCAGCTCTCTTTACATGAAAAAGCCAGTTTGCCTCAGGCTACTGGCTGGATTTCCCGAGTTGTGGTTTGGTTGTTTTTTTTAAGTACCGCTTCCTTTTACTCCTAACATCGTGGTCTAATGAGCCTATCACTCCACTGCAACTTTAAAATGTCATGGATGACTCAAAATTAAATTCCTTTGGATATCAAGAAAGCATCTGTACAGCTTAAGGCAGGAAAATATGAGGTGCAGTTATGAAGAAAACCAGAGGGTATAATAAAGTAGTGTATGTGCAACCGCTGGATCTGCAAAAAACCAAAATCTGCATAAAGTGGAGATCTAATCAGCAAGAGGGTTTGTATGTGTAGTTGCCTGTTCACCCATATAAATACAGTGAATGTCAAAAGCCCATTAAAAGGATTAAGAGCCTGTTAAAAGATAGGTTTTTAAATACTGTAAAGCACCAAAGCTTGCTAAGGTGGATCATGAGCTGTGGGAATGCTAAATAATATTATCCATTGTAATATAGTTTACATATCTGTCCGGGCTTTAAAACAGTGATCAGCATAATCATCACTAAAGACTCTTAATGAGATCAGTGGAAGGCTCCTCACTGGATGTGCCACGAATTTTAATGGGGTGATGACTATACTTAGCAACAACTACTAACTTTTTTATTCCTTTATTTAGGAGCTGATAGCTTACTGCTGTGGAGAGGGTAAACAGCCCTCCCTTCGAGAGGCACCAAGGACAAACAGAGGCAATGTCACCTGCTGGCTTTGTTCTCTGCAGGACAGGAGCAGAGCCCTTGGCATTGCCTCTGCCTCTGTGCAGGAGCACTCCCCGAACAGACCGCGGTGCACCTGGAGGGTGCCGTCACTGTCAAACCCACCTCGGCCCCAGACACATCTGTGTCCTGGGAGTTCGGTGAACGCTCTTACTTATGAAGGTGAAATGGGGTACAAAGCAAATTGTGAGCTGTAAAATGTGGCCAGAGCCACTCCTGACTCAGCCAGGAATAAATCGCTGCGGTGTCTCTGTCAAAGTGATGCTGTCCAAGCTCACTCTTCTCTGCGAGCACATTGCTGAGGCACCGGGCTGATCCCTGTGGATATTCTGTTACCTGTTTAACAGACAAGGAGCAAGTTACCCTCTGCCTCCGCGTGGCTGAGCCATAGCTACATCCTGTGTCTATTTTGGAAAGGGAAGAAACACGGTGCTCATACGAAGTGGGGGAGGACAGGAGATAGCAGGCCACCTCCCCTCCCTCACACTCCCAGCCCAGCAGGCTGATGGGACTTTGAAAAAATATCCAAATAATTCTTTTATTCCGCTCGTGGTTTGGATTGGGCAATGGCTGGTGAAAATGTATGGGTTTAGATCTCCGGGAGCTGAGGGAGCTGTTTAATTGGCAGCTGTCAGCCTACTGAGAGAAACAGGCTAGTTGTTCCTGCTGGCAGCTGAAGTGTGTTCAGCTACGTCCAAAAAAAGGAAATCACGTCTATTTGCTGATTCCTGCCAGGATTTCTCTCTTGCATAAGCTTACCTCTGAGGAATAGTGGATCTGGATCTTTGTTTGCAAGGAAGTTGGTATTTTTTTTACTACGTTTTGTAAAGCTTGGTATTGTGAAACATCTTTTTATCACTGTGGCAACATCAACTGCTGCTCCTCTAGAAGACTCTGATAAGTTAAAGCTATATTTTCCGTCCATCTGAGGAAACTTGCTTCTCATGTGACTTTCTAAAAATGAGTGTTATTTCGGTTGAAGATGCAGGATCTAACGGTAAAATACGTAATTTTCTTTTTATCCCAAGGTTGCTTTAAATTGCTGTGGGCTTCAGTGTTCTCAGTTACTCTTTCATTGTGCTTCAGCATTTGCAGGTGTTCTGCTGTGCCTGAGAGAGGTTTTGGGACTTAGACAGTCCCCAAAAAAGCTAATGTTCCTTCTGTGGTGTTTTATGTTACCTGTTTGTATGAAAAATAAAAGTGGCTGTAGCCTGCTCTGAAGGTTTCTCTGGCTCAGTTTTGATGTATCTGAGAGAGGGAATCAAGTTTAGCACGGCCTTTTCAGCCCTTCAAACTCGTGCCAGATATCTCTGTTGCCCTTTCAGGTCACATAAAGACAACTTACGTTTTTGTGTGAGTGTATAAATACATATAAACATTTTCTTTTTTTTTTTTATTTTTAGAGTCTGTAGACTGAGTCACTTGGGAAGAAAATGAAGAGTAGTGCCAGGCCTTGGAGTGCAATAGCAAAGCAAGGGAGCCATGGGGTTGACAGAGGAAAACCTCTTTCCACCACCTCCACAGGAATGAAGACATCCAAGTCCTCCACCTCCCTTGCCTTTGAATCCCGGCTCAGCAAGGTACTAATCCATGGAGACTGTTCAAGCATCCCAGTCTTGTTCCAGGTTAAAGCTTTGGTTTAGTCCTCAAACTACTACACCCACTGTATTAAGTGTAAGGAGACTTAAATTTTGTTCTATATTAGATTAATACACATTTCTGAAAGTATTTTGCACGTACTGGGGGAGACACTGCATCTGTAAACTCTGTGGGTGAGGGAATTGCCTAAACTTTGAAGATGGAGAAAAACAAATGGCAAATTCTTAGTTCAGCTGATAGCTACACATGTAAAGAAATTCAAAGAGATTTATTAATGAATTTCCAGCATTCCTAAAAACCTGTACCTGTCCCTTCAAGGCAAAATATGTTGGCAGAAGATATTGCAAAGTAACAAATGCATTTTATGAATCCAATTTTTCTATACAAATATATTTTTAAAATAGCAGAAACTTCTGTCAAAGTAATGTTTTTAAGGAAATGGAGTAATACACCTGAAATGCTGCTGCATCTGCACCCTTGCAGCCAGCAAGCAGAAATAACCTGGTCACCCAAATCCAGACCAAGGTTGTAACTTTCCAGTACTAAAGTTCAGTGAACAGTACATAGCAGGGTACAGCATTTAGATCTCCTCTTGACTGAAACTTCCTTAATTGTCCCAGTTTTTCAAGGAAAGGATTAATTTATTTAATTTGCTGTGTAGACTCCTAGATTCACTTACCCATAGGGTATTTCAGTCTGGTGCTCCAGGCAGGTTGTGCTGTGTGGCTGAGGCAGCATCTCTGAAGAAATGCTACTGAGGAGACTAATCAGGAAATCTGATACGATTGATTTGTTAAATTTAGTGTTAATTGTAAAGAGATTTCTTCCTAATGGCAGCTAATACCTTCAAATTGTCATCCAGCTGCAAAAGCAAAATCATCAAAGTGGCTTCCTTGAAGAAGGGGAGTAGAAAAGGCGCCGTAGTTGCTGCTATAGGAAAGAACACATTGAAGAAATTACTTCAGAGAGACTGCAGAATTCTCTAAAGGTCAGGAAGTCAGGCTGTTCCATTCTCCTCCTAAGAGTGAGCTGACAAAACCTCTGCCAGAAGGCAAAACGTTCGTTGTTTGGTATCCTGGAGCACTTCAACACTTCAGCTATTGAAACTTATGGGCTCACAGGGTCCAGGAAACCACAGACTCTGAGTCAGAGGAGGAGATGAAAGGGAGAAGGAATTAGGGTTGAAAGATTTCATTTTGCTTAAAATGTTTCACATTCAGGAACCACTAAATAGGGGCAGTGCTTGTTGTGTGCTCTCTTTTCTCTTAACCCAGCAGTGGTTTTCGGCCTGTGGTTCAGGGACCCCCGGGTGTCACTGGACAGCTTCAAAGGAAGGGGATTTTCATTTGAGAAAACACTTTAGGTGTCCACAAAGTCAAAAATATAGAAAAACTACTGCTCTAGGGAGACTCTCCAAAGCTTTGGTTTTAAAATATTTTAAGTATTTTTCCTACAATTAATTAGAGGCTGTTGCTAGAGGCACACAAATGGGAAATCAGCTGACCAAAGTTCTGAGGTAAACTGCAACTTCTGCTTGCTGAAGCAAGATAAATTCAGTGTTTCTCCTTGAATCTTACCTTGTGCTTGTGTTCCATGAGTTTCTTGAGTAGGCACTTTAAAGTAGACTTGTGTCACCAGAGGTTCCTTCCCAAAAGTTGCCAGTTGCCAGTAGACTGCTTCTGTAAACTATTTTCTCCTTGCCTTTTAATTATTTGTGTTTTTGAACAATCTTTCCCACTTTCATTCTTCATTGCTGGAACAGTGTTTCATCTCTTAACCCACTTCACAAACATCTAGAATGCAAAGCAAATACAAAAATTATGTAGTCCAGTTCTCAAGGCAATATTCCCATGGGGTTACTTTACGGGAATGTTAATTTTTTCCAAGGAATCTTGCATTTTGAACTAACCGATGGGAATATTCAGGGTCCTGACCTGTTTCCCCTGCTGTGTGTCGCAGCTGAAGCGGGCGAGCAGCGAGGACACGCTCACAAAACCCGGGGCGGCAGCAGCAGCTTCGGGAGTCTCCAGGCTGAAGAAGACCATCACAACAGGAGCCATTTCTGAGCTCGCTGAGAGCCGGCTGAAGCCCACCCCAGGTAGGCACACGGATTCCGGAGGACCGTCTGTGACCCGTGCTGGGAGCGTCACTCGCTTTGCCACGGTCCCAGCGGCGTTCCCTGTGCCCCTGGCAGCACAGCCGTGCCTTTCCCGCTGCCGCGGGACGCTGTGCCTCGCACCCCACACCCCCCGAGCCAGCCAGATGAAGTTAAAAGGGAGACGCGGGATGGTTTTGGGAGCCCGGGCGGCCCCAGCAGCCAGGCGGTGGCGCCGGTGGCCCGCGCCCGTCCCGGCTGCGGGTCCGGGCTGGACCCAGCCCCCCGTCTCCAGAGCGGTACAGCAGTGGAGAGCTTGCTCTCTGAAGTTTTCCCCATTTATCCAACAGCAGTCTCTCTTGTCCCTCTGCTGAGTGAGCAGAGCTGTTTCCCCGCTGCTCCTGGGGCACGGCAGAGCCGTGTGAACAAAGAGCCAGCCCCGGGCGCATCCTCATGTGCAGCCCGAGCTACCCAGGGGCAGCCGGAGCTCTCCCCAGCAGCCTCAGCCCCACCAGCTTATTCCCATAGGTTTCCAACCTAAGCCTGTTTCGAAAGGCAGCGACACCATCTGCATACCAAGGGCTTCAGTGCAAACGCTCTGCTGTCCCCCAGGAGCTCAGCAAATGCTTGCTTTTGTCTGCTCCCTGGTGGCATTTCCAAGGGAATGCGAGCTCTTATTAAATTTGACCATGACCTCTCTATTTGTCACAGCCTCTGCAGGTTTTGGCTGTGTGACAGAACAATGTTACTCACCAGAGAGAGATTTCTTAAAAAAAAAAATAACCAAACCCAAAAACCCCCACCTTTATATACCCCTGGAAGAAAATGCTGTGCGTTGTAACAGCCCAAATGCTTCATAGTAACCCAAAGACAGATCCCATTCTGCTGTTAATCAGTGTGTAAATCCTCAAATTTAATAGTGACTAGCTGTATCCAAAGGAATTTGGGATTCACGAGCCAATAAAGAGGCATGATGCTTGGGAGGAGCCACGCAGGGAGCAGAAAACCTGTACAGATGATGCAGCACAGGATCCTGGGAATGCAGCCAGGGAAACAGCATTGCAGGGAGTCCAGAATGGAATACGTATGTCAGATACCAAAACACAAGCACTGGAATAGAGAGCCCTCTTCTGCATGCAGCTATAATAACTGGGATTGGAGGAGGGAGACTTATGATGATAACTACTTGAAATACAAAGGCTGAAATGCTTTGTGGATGACAAGTTACATCTGGGTATTGCTTTGCCACTTTAAATTGCATCACTGGATATAAGCTCATATATTGCTTTGCATCAGCATTCGTAGAAGTATGAATGGGAATATTAATGGTGAGTGAAAAGAGTACAAGTGTGTAGATAAACACTAAGAACATATATATAAACATATGAGAATATATGTGCTACCCCTCTAAATTTTTTTTAACCTAGAGAGAACTGTCCCAGCTCTTATGGGGACTATTATAAGTGTGTATACAGTGTCTTACATGTCTGTTTTACAGTGGTTCCATAGTTCAAAAGAGTGCTTGGAAATCCAGCTGTATTCTGAGAATGTGTCACTGTCAGGGCCATGGGAAGGTGCCTGATCTTAGTGAGCAAGGTTACAAAGCTGAATGCTTTGTCACACTGAAAAAAATCCCAATAGTCCCACTAAAATGCTGTACTGTTGCTAAGAGAGCTAACAGTATGACAGAGGGCACAGCATGTTCCAGGGAACATAAGTAGGAAAGGAGAGAACGTTTTCAGCTGCTGTATTTTATTGCAGTGGTGTCCCAAATGGTCTGATTGTGATCAAGATGCAATGCTGACTGTGGGGCTAATCCAAGTGAGAGCGTTCCAGTAGCTGGGAAATGCAGATGTTTGTGTACGTAGCCAAATGTGTAAACCTGGAAATTTATTCTGAAACCACTTTTTTTTGGTTTCTTTGACGGCCTTCATCTGTTCTGTGTTTTCTTTTCATGTCTTGACTGCAGGCATTATGTCTCCCCCTTGTTTGTGCTTTCTAGGTTGGGCTTGCCTTGTCTGTTATTCAAGTGAGTGATTTGATTATTTTACTGCAATGATATTCTGTCAGTTCCAGCCACATTCTGGTGCTGCTCAGTTGGTATTATAGTATTTTGTGAGAGAAATTAAAGGGAAAAGGGTATGGAAATAAAAAAGCGTAGGTTTCTTTCTTCTTTGGGTGTGGCTGTCCACCATTTGTGTGTTGACCTTGAGTAATAACACACGTTCCAAATGCTGCAGATAATAAATAATTGACCTCAAGATTGGTTGTTTAAATACAGTTGTTTGTATGCTGCCCTTGGTGGAGTTTCAGTTATTTATTCCAGCCTTTTATTGATGGGACTGCCCCTGTCTGCCCTGCTGGGAGCTAACACAGTAAATCATAAACAGCTTAAAGGGGGATGAGGCCAAGCCCATGTATCCATCCTTGGCAAGTGGAGTTGAGCAAATGGAGCTGGAGACTGATTTCTGGCTGGAAGTTCTGTGCTGTGATGTTTGGTTTTGTAACTCCTTGGCAGTTCTGAAATCCCAGGCAGTGGGAAATGATGCACAGGGAGAAACAAATGTCTTCAGCTTCCTTATCCTGAAGTAGCCATTTGGGTTTGTTAAAACCAAGCTTACAGAGCTCTGGCGTTGTTCTTAATGTCTCAGTAGGTGAAAAAGAGCTGGAAAAATTGCAAAACAGGAGGAAGAGGTCTCTAATCTCGGAAAATATTGATTTTAATGCGTGCACTTGTAAAGCCACCCAGTCTATGAAGCCACATAGTAAAGAAATGATTGTAAAATGTATAACTAGAGAATTTTTATATTCATGGGAAACTAGGACTCTCTTCTCCTAATGTTCAGGGTTGTAGGAAATCAATGAATTCAAATTCTGCTCCTTTGAGGTCTGCAAGCCAAATAACCTTAAAAAATGCAATTTCACAGAGAATTTCAAAGCTTCTTATGTGATCATATACCTCTCAGGAAGAGCACTGCATGGCAGGACTGGTATGCAAATGGAAAACTGGAGGTTCAGGCAGGTGAAATTACTTTCTCAATGGAGCCTGGAAGTCATCCCAAATCTTTGCTCTGAGTTCTGTCATTCAGTCCCTACAAACTCCCAGTTCAAGCACTCTCTGAAAACTTCCCTGAAGGTTGTCTGGTTTAATCATGTTCCTGTGCTGCTTTGATGCGATTTCAGTGACAGCTGCTATTATCTGTCAGGTTGGACAGGAACCAAAAAGAGTCTTATGCTGGACATCAGAAAGGAGAGAGAGCCAAGATGTGGGCATGGCACAGTCCAGTCACACATCATCCAAAAGCATTGAGAATATTTCAGCCATTCCCATTTCTCACAAATATATTGATTTTTATATCAAGTGCTGCCAGCTCCAATATGAGGTATCAGTTATCCTTGAAATGTAATTAAGAGATAGCTGGACTTTGTTTTCTCAGGCTGCTTCATCAGCTTATTTTTCATAGCTAAATAAAGGCTAAATCTCCCTAGACAGCTTGATTTTTGCCTCAGAAACAATAGGAAACTGTCAATAACAATGCTATATCACCTACCTTAGTATTTAGAGAAATGCTGGTTTTTTACTGACAAGCTCAGGTTCTCTCTAAAGCCCAAACCAGGAGACAGGTGCTACACCTTCCCACAGTGACAGAGGGATGTGTTACATCTTTGGAGGCTGGGAGAAGCCAAGATGCCAGCAGGACTGTGAGGGGTGGCCTGCTGTGTCCCCCCCCGCTCCATCCGAAATTACCATTTATTTTTTTGCATAAAATGGGAAAATCAATACTCGGCCCGAGTTTGCAGCCAAAATAACAAAAGCCTGTTGCTTTCTGTGTGTTCCTGCTGAGTTGATCCACATCCAAGGCTGGAGATGGTGCCAATCCAGGAGCACAGAGGAGGGGAGCTCAGAGATATTAAAAGAGTTTCAATTATCTCCTCAGCATCTCATGTCGAGGCTCTGAACTCCGCAGGTTACCTGGACAAAAGCTGCTAATCCCAGAATGGAACATTGCCAGCATTGGAAATGAAGCTGCTCTGCATCACAGGCTGTTGTAATAAACCCAGCAAATTAAACAGGGAAACAAAAATACAGAGAAATCTGGCATAATCAGTGAAAGCTATTGAAGGGCCTGAAGGTTATATTCTGCTGTGGCACAGTTTGGGTTGAACAATTTTCACCTCCAGTAAGGAGGGGCTCTGTTTTGATGAGTTTTTCTGTGATTTGTCATCCACATTCCTGCCCAAGAATCGGAGTTAATGTCCCAGTGACTAAATATGATACCTGTGTTTCTTCAGTTCCTTCCTGGTGCTAGTAGAGCACATACCATTACTCCATTTGTCCATCATTGTTTGCTTTTCATGTAGTTTATGTGAAAAGTCTTGATTTCTCTCTGAAACAGCTGCTTGCAGCTTTTCTGTGTAGATAGTGCTGCTATTCAGAAAAGAAAGGCTGAATGAGGCCAGCTGGCCAGTCCTGGTGTCAGTGCTGGGAAAGCTTGAACATCACTGGTGAGACTTCACCTGTGGCTGATTCCAGAGGGGAAACTGGTGTAGGGTTTTATTGCACACAGCACTCGTTAGGTATGTTTCTTTCCCAGCAAAATTGAAAATTTTTCCCTACTTGGTGAGTGTTTGCCACTTTCTGATGTGGGGTAAAAATTTAGATTAATGTGAAGCTAATCTAGACCGGAAGCTGTCCCCCCATGGTCAGAAAATTCAAGAAAGTTATCTTTAAAGAAAAGCTTTCTTTTAATAAAAAAAAAAAAATCCTTGGAAAAAAAAAAATCTACCTAGCAATTCAGTAGTTCATAAGATGCTAATGCACCCCAATTAGGACAGGAAAAAGGAAAGTGATTCCTTTTGAAGGACAGCTCTCTGACCTTGGGGCCCTTTTACTTTGCCGTACGTCAGATTTTGACAGCGCCTGCTTTTTGTGATCTGCCACATCAAAGCACTGCTATAGGTTTGGGAGAGGTTGCTGCACTTTGCATTCAGGCTCGTTACTGTCTCATTTTTCTTGTGAACGATAGTGCCAAGTGTGAGGGACACTAATGAGATCGGTATGTTCTGTTCCACCAGGCTTCACTGCAACCAAACGGCTGAGCTCATCTGGGCTTTCCCAGGAGCCGTAAATACACTTCAAAACCTCATCTGGAAAGCCACTTGCATTTTGCTTCCCCTTCCAGGTACAAGACACAGCTCTTGCATAATTATTCTTTCTTGCAAAGATATTCCAGCTCCAAAAGTGTTGTAAAGAGGAAAGGAAGACTCAAAATACTGCTTTGTCAGGCTGTCATTCAAATTGGCGAGAAGTGCTGCAGGGATTTAACATGCAAAGCAGTGGAAATGTGCCTGCATTTACATCCAGAGCTCCACATGCAGCTCGATATGCATATTGACATCTACACACACCTATAAATATCTGCAAGGATGTTTAACATATTGCTGCAAATATGAACCTGAACCTCCCTGACGTTCCTCAGCAAAATGTTTCCTCTGTGTGTGATTTCCCCAGGTGTCAAGTGGTCGGACTGAGTTTCAGCACCACTTTAGAAGATTTCACCCACTATCCTCCAAAGGGAAAGCTCAAGATTGGAGGTAGATCAAATCTGGCGTTCCAGATTTAGGTTATGGCCGCTACTTATCAAGTTTCTCTTACTTTTTCTGACAAGCAGTTTTTTCTTGCCATAGCCTGCAAATACGGTTGTTGAGTGCTGATGCCTTGGCTGAAAATGTTCCTGTGTGTTGTTGTTTTCCATGTTCTTTGAAGCTTTGCTCTTTCCTTCCCTAAGCCATGGATAGTTGTGCATCCTGGAATGTCTGGGAATGGGGGCTGCTTCACATGGCTGTTCTTCAGGCATCCTTTTCCTTTTTGATAACTGGGAGTGTAGTGAGACCAATGCATTTTAGAGGCTGTCTGGTAGGATTTCTGATACCTGATCCTGTTATGGATAACAGCCTTTTTGAGAGGCACTCACAGGCTGGCTGCAGTCATCTTGCATTATTAAACAAGCAGGAATGAACTTCTGCTGACAACACTGGCTGCAGAATGTACCTTTTCCAGTTTTCTTGCTGTCCTAATCTACTGCAGAATTTACATTTCCTGTGCTGAATCTCTATTAACACATTCTAAGATTCTGCACTCAGCTTCTTGTTCAAACCACCTGTGAAAGAGACCCTTTTCTCCATGTATTCCCCTGAGAATGACTTCGTTGGCACACGTGAGCCCCTCTGGGACCTGAGCCAGTTAAGAGGATTCAGTGTGTGTGGTAGGGATACTGAAATGCTAAATCTTGAAGGCTATAATGACTTAACTCATTAAATTGTTGACAGTTAATTGGCTCAAGCCAACATGTATAGGGAGGATCCATTACAGCTGTAAGGGAACTGTGGTGATCCCAAAAGCCTTGCTAGGGACTCCTAAAAGGGGAGGAGAGCATGCCTGGATGCTCCAGCAATAGCACAAATCTAGGATCTCTCAGCTTGTCTTCAATTCTTTTCAGGCTTCTTTACTGAAGTTGTTCAGCAAAGTCAACACAGCCTTGCTCAGACTACCTGCCCTAGGTTAATTATCAGCTTTCCTTCAGCTGGTTTGAAGAGAAATGATCCTTAACACAAATTCTCTGGGCCTAAATACATTGCAGCCAGAATGCCTTGGCAGAGGGCCAATGTGTTTGCACTCAAAGAATGGAAGGGAGAAGGAAAGGAACGCAAAGCTGGCCTGGTCTGACAAGTATGCAGATCAGGGGAGGGCTTGGCATTCCTTGCAGCATTTTTTTTTCCACTGTTTTTTTTTTTTTTCAGCAGCTTTTGGCTTACATTAGATTTCAATACTGTACAGTAAGAAGGGAGGAATTGACAGCTCCATCTCAGATGGGTTCCTGGAAGGCTGTGGGTCTGTGCCATGAACTATGACCTCACCAAGTATCTTCACTACAAAAAATTTGTTTCTAGCATAGTTGAAAAAAGCTTTTGCTCATCTGGGATTCAGCTCTAGATGTTATATTCCTAATCCTTTGGGGTCCACTACTGGGAATGATACACAAATTCTGTAGATTTATTTTCCCTGCTACTTAAGTGCTTGGTGCTCGTAAAATCTTTAGCATTAATGGAAGTGTGATAGTGTGAACTCTGGTGTTCACGAGGTCCACACTTTGGGCCCATTCAGTTTAGTCCAGCATCGGTATCTGTAACTTGTTTAGACCTCAGTCTTCTGGAGAGACTGTCAGCTACCTGGCCACTGCAAATCTGAGATTGGGTGGCATCTTCACACTTGTTCTCATGAGCATGGATTACAATTTGAACTGAAGTTACACTCATTCATTTGCTGTGTTGTGAGTAGGATGCAAAGAAAGCTTATGCCTGGCAAGTAAGTCCTGTCATTTGACTAAAGAGTTGGAAGAATTATGTATGTCACACCTTCAGTAATTAATCCCATTCTCACTGTATGGGAAAGGAGTGTTTGTGAAATTTTATTGGCAGTTCAACAAAGTGCAAAGGGATGAGTCAAGCTTCATGCCTAGGAAGAAACCAGCTAATCTGCTTTATAGGGATGAAATTCATTCATTCATTCATTCATTTTTATACGTTTATTACTGAAGAGGAAGGGAAAGTAATGTAAAAAGTTCAGGTAACAAATAGTTGCCTAAAGATTTAGCCATGCATCCGCTGTAGTTTGTTACCTAGTCCCCATGCCATGCTTGCTGTTACTCCTTTTTCTTTTTCCTCATCTTGAGCTGCAAGCTCCATAAGCAGTAATCTCTTATCCATGCCTTCTGCTCAGGCTGTAGCTGTATGTAAAAATTTGTGCTTCACCTTTCACTATGGACCTGGGCTAGAAGTCCTTGGCCTGACATCATTCTCCCTATCGTGGTGTTAGAATGTTGTGACTTATGTTTCGTGCCTCTGTCAAAAATAACAGATTGGTTTTTCCAGTCCTGACTCTTCTACAGTGCTCAGATTTCTGACTCAGTGATTACATTTTATAATTACCCCAGGCTTGCACCGGTGCTGCACTGGGACCTGGTTAGACTATTCCCTTTTGTGATTACAGAAATAGAAAGCAGGTGATGAAGTAATAAATGCTCAGCTTCAGGATTTATCAGCCCAATAGACTCTCTCAGCTAATGCAGCCCTGCAGGTGAGTCCTGTTGAAGAAAAGCAGAAGTCACTCTTTAGTCTCTAATGGAAGAAAATCTCTGTGGGAAATACATTTCAACAGCAGTTGGAAGATGTTTGCATCTGTACCTTGGAAAGGGCAGGCTCAGTACCCACCACAGTAAGACACAAGACTTGAGAGATCATAAGATGACTTTTAGAGAAAGAATGCACTATCAGTGATTCCCTTTTATAGAACTTTGATGGCTTATTCATCAAACAAAGCGTTTTGTGTTTGACATGTCATAAGACAGAAGCAGACAGGAGTTGTTTAATGTCATCCAAATATAGACAGCTGTATGAAAACTTTTCACTTCATCCATAAAGTGTCAGAGGAAGAACAATGGAAAGCTTAAGACTGACAATGAACTCATCCTATTACACTGAAATATTAGCAAAATTCTGCTTCTATCATATTGAATGGTCCCCAGATATTTTATTTGAAGCTATGGATTCACAACTAGATAGATTAATTCTCTATGTTTTATTTTCAGGCTGGTTTGAGCCTAGGAGACACGTTAGTTTATTATTTCTGAATTTGTTTCTAACCCTCTTGTTGAAACCAAGCCTCAAGATGATTCTTTTAATTATCCACATGATGGAAACTGATCACTGGAGTCATTCACTATCCTTGTTTCGCATGTACATCAGGGCTCCATGAGTGTGGAGCATCTTGATTTCTCTGAAAGATGGGTTATTGGCCAGGCTCTGGGTGGGCCTGTCTTATGCAGCTGCTCTTGCAGTGCCAGTCACGGGCAAAAATACTGATGATAGAGATATGGTATGAAATCTGCTTCTGTTTGTGGCTGCAGGTCTAGATGTAGTAGTGGCTGTCAGGTTTGATTGTTGTTTTATTAGCATAGGGGGAAATTTGGGAATCACTGTAACAGATTTTTAGGAATAAAACACCACGTCCTTACTTCAATAAAGAGAAATAGATTTTGATAGTATTCACTGAATCCTGTATGTTGTTTGATATAATAGGGATGTGAGCCTGCTGTGCCATTCTCAGGAGGCTGAGAGCAGCCGGGGCTGCTCGGCTGACCCAGGAATAGCCCCAGAGGATATCAGGACAGATCTGATAGATGGGACTTGTCAGAAAGGGCTCATGCTCACAATCACGGTCAGGTTTTCAGAGGAGTCCAGTCTCCATTTCAGCATCCTTTGGGTACCTACGCTTTCACAAGATGCTGAGCATTTCTGAGATTGGGTCCCCTCATTTTTGTGACGGTGAAGAGCTGCCCTTGCCCAGACATGTCAGTGCTGTGCTCAGCAGTGTAGTTAGATCTGTGGGCAGGGGCTGTTGGCTCCATCGTAAGCATGCTTCGGGTGGCGGAACCGGGGGAAAAATTAATGTTGGCGTTGCTTTGGAGGCATTTGGCTGCTCGGGTCTCTGCTGAGGGGTCCCTCCGCCCTCCTTCGCTCCTAGCCGCGTTTCAGCGTTTTGTTAGAAATATCCCGGTGTATCGCCCGGAACGGGCTCTCTGCTATTCCCCCCGTCCGCCACGGCTGTTCCAGGGCAGGGAAGCTCCGCTCGAGCCGGTGCCGGAGCGTCGCTCCCGGCTCGGAGCGCGGGGACCGCGGCTCCGGCGGCGCTGGGCGCCCCCCGCTCCCCGGNGTTGGAATGAGGGAGGAGGCAGAGCCGCAGCTGCCTCGGCGGGGGCCGCAGCGCGGCTCTGCCGCCAGCTCCTAGGAAAGGCGCTGGCTGCCGCGCCCCGCTGGAGGTGGCCGAAGCGCGCGGCAGGGGCAGAGGGAGAGGCGGGGGGCCGGCGGGGCCCGGGCGGGGGGNGCAGAGGGAGAGGCGGGTCCGCGCCGGCACCGGGCATGAGCGGGGCGCCGGGGGCCTAAAGGAGCTCGGGAGGAGCCGGGCGGCCGCCGGAGATGGGCAACCAGCCGGGCAGAGCGGAGGAGCACGAGCAAGGTGTGTGCGAGCGGCGGGGGGGCGGCGGCGGCCGCGGGGATGGCGTTTTGTTCTCGGGGGCTGAGCCCGGCGCCCGCTGAGCCGGCACAGGGCTGTTGTCACGGCTAACGCTGGTGGCTTCCAGCCTGCTGGGGACACTGCTGCTGTTTGCCTTGTAAATGCGCTTCATTGCCGTTCCGTACCTGAGATCACAGCACCGTCCTTAGGGAAGCTTTTCTGAAAGGAATCCTTTGGAACAGAACGCCTGCAAGGGAGGGACCGCGTTCGCTGACAGATTTTTTTTGCACAGTCTGCATGATGCAGCTAAAAAGTTCCAAAGCCGATGTAGTGATGTACGTAGAACTTGTCAGGATCTGCAGCTTGGCTGTGTTAGCCTTCACCATTGTTCGTGGCCTGAGGCCTGAAATTTTCCAGGCCTTAGAGTTTAAAATGATGCCTTTGTGGAAGGTCTCCCACCATTGTCCTTTCAGAAGTGTAGTGCTCTGCATGTTAATCAGGAGCAGATTTCATAGAAAGCTGAGAGCTGGTATCAGGTAGATCGCATTCCCCGTGTGTCAAATGTCTGCACCGTCCACCAGCACGGCTGCTAATTTGTTCCTGATGCCGTAGCGGTGCTTCGCTTGCCTTCTGGTTTATTTTGCTTGTTTCTCAAATGCTGAATGAGGGGGAAAACCCCGTGGGTCCACTGATTTCTGCTGCTTATTTCTCAGTTTCTTTCCGAATTTAGAACCCTCTAACACACATAAAACCTCAATCGGTTGTATTTCCTTGCCACTCTTGTTTCTTGCTGTTGCCATGGGAATTTCATTCACAAAATCCCATTAAAGTTGTTATTGCTTCATCAGGGGTTTCTATGACTTCGGGTAGATACGTAGGTATTGTTTTAAGAGCAAATACAGATGTACCTGATCTCTGGTATTGTTGCTGCTGCGTTGCTGCTCAGGGATCTCTCACAATAGATCTGCCAGCGAGTGCTGGAACTAAGCAGTGAGGTGTAGTGAGAACTCTCTAGCACTATGTTAATCACCGGGCTGATGAAGAACACAAGAGCTGCCAGTATCCAGTCACCAGAAGAAATGCTGCCCTAAGGGAAAGTTAAACTTCAGGCTGGGAAGTATGGCTGCCTACATCCCCAGCCCCCGAAATCCGCTCGCCGCTGCCAGCTAGCCAAGTTTTGCTGGAGCTAAACGTGTTAGTGTCATTTAGGAGGGGTAGTACTGATAACAAACTAAGGGAGAGCTGGATAATGGCCCGGAGAGATACACTCCTAACTTCTGATCAGTTGGAGCAAACAGACTGATTTTGCAGGGCCACTTGGACAGCTTATTGCTATTAACATGGATGATAAATGAGTGTGCAGACCCCCTGTGGGTTTGAAAAATCTCTTTCATCCTTTGTTTTCTCTTGATTTATTTTTTTATTGAAGAGGAAAGAGTTATATTTCTGCTGCACCTAGGCAGTTTTTAAACTATTCTGTTTTTAAGTATAGGCTGCACTTAGTCTTGTTTTAACGTCCTCGCTGTTCGTAAGGTATGAGTAGGACTGAAAAGCAGTGTTTCATATTGAGCTACATGTTCCAAACTCTGATGTTTAACCATGAAAAGAGTCAGGAACATTCCTGCTGACAAAAAAATATTCTGACAGCATATTCCTTATTGTGTGTGAGAGCTCTGGCTTTGGAACTCAGAGTTTGTGTTGGTTTTTGACAGCTGGGATGCAAACCCTGCTTCTCACATCAGAATGTGATACGTCGTAGTATCTCTGAGTTTTGTTTCTGCTTGAGTGAACTTAATTCAGATCTCATTCAGGAACACCAACATCTTGAATAACTGTGGTACTCTTAAGCTTGTGTTTTGGAATGAGCAGGATAAACCCCAGGAATGGGTTGCTTTATTGGTTTAGCTCATGAGCCAGCTTTAGCGACAGACAACCAAACTGACCTGTTTCCCTGAGCATGACATTCAGGGTCATCTGCCTTCTTGGGAAACTTTCTGGACATCTTATGGCTCATCTCTAAGTCTTTCACCCCAAACTTACCATCTTGGGGTACTGGGGACAGCTTTGTTCCTCCTCTTGGTGTCAGTGGGCACTGAAGTCTTTAAAAATCTGATCCTGTTATGATATAGGTTACAATTTCAAGCAAAATATTTATTTTCACTTACTTATGAGAGTATTATGTACTTTAATGGGTTTTCCTATTAAGTGTAAATTCTGTGTGGGCTGGTCAGTGCTGTCCAGGAACAGGAAGGCAATTATTGCCTCCAAGCTGAGCAGTTGAAAGTTAACACATTAATACAGGAGAATCAAAGAAGTGGGGCTGGCTGAGCAAGGGACTGTGGAGAGGAGAAGACAGAGGAAAGAAATCCACTGCTGGTGTCCGATGGGAGTGTTTTGAACAGAAGACAAGACTGTAACAGCCCAGTATCATCTCAAATTAATCTCCATCTTCCTAAGAGTGTGAGGGTGTCTAACAAGGATTTGAGAGGATTGCTTGTAATAACATTAGATTCTATAGGCTTTTCCTGGCTTCTAATTTAAAACTTACTTTAAACAGCTCCTGCAATCATTTGTGAGAACTTTGTGGTGTGTGTCCCAAGTTTGCATCACTTGTTTGCCAAAACTCTGCTTCTTGCAAGTGGTTGGTGTTCCTGCTATACCCCAGTGCTCTGAATGTTCATATTTTTAAAACCAGTGGAGGTTTTAGAATGAAAACACCTATAAAGTAGTGTAGAAAATGATGTGAAACAGGAGTGAACATGGCAGCACTTTGTCAGCAAAACTAAGTTTCCTGCTTTTGAAGCTGGCTGCCCAAGCTAAAGGAAACATTAGTGTATACAAACACAGGCCAGAGCACCTGTGGAATAGCTGGAACATTTCCTGGGAGTTGTATGGAAGAACCCAGCACTATCCAGTGCACCTTATTTATTGAGAGAAAGCCTTTCAAACATAAGTTTGCCTTGGAAACAGGGAGGCCTCCTGTTATTTCTGAACAGGAGCACTGACATTCTTTGACTCTGGTTGACACGGTGATGGGGGGGTTGTTTATCCTCTAAACATCTGCAGGTGATGGATGATTAATATCTTTGGGAAGAGGTGGAAAAAAATGACTCAATACCCACAAAAACTTTTCGTGAAAGAATCGCTAGAATGGGAAATGTTAACTTCTCTTGTTGGAACAAGGTGACGGGTGGGGTTATCCAAGGGTTAGGCTTTTTTTGGGATTGTGTTTATTTGTAAAACATGCTTACATGGCTTGGATGAGAATATCAAGTGTCAGTGCATGCACGGAGTCAGTATTGATCTGTTTTCTTATGTCTGTTTGTCCTGGCCCAGGGGTGGCTTCATTAGAGGTTTGAGGAAGGGATTTTTCAGTGTAAAACATAGGAGACTTTCAAGATAAATGGTATTGTAGAAATACACGTTCTTGTCGTTTCTGTTCTTTGTTTCAGGGTGTGTGGTCAGATCTTTTCTGGGTGCTCTCTTTAGTCTCCCTCCTCTGCCTCTCTCCCTTTCTCCCAGACATGGGAGCCGTTCATTTAAACCCTGCTGGATGTCAGAACACCATTTCTGCCAAGCAAGAGCTCGAGAGACCAGATGAGTTTAATGATGGTGTGGGGGGAAGGGAGGGAGGCGAGAGGGGCCAGCAAAGCTAATGAATCACATAACAGCTTTCATGGAAATACCGACAGCAAGTCATGTCCTCTTGGAGCTCGGGCAGCGAGCCATAGACCTTTTGTTCCCAGTGGAGCCAACAAACCACAATTTGCTCTCCATTGGATAGTTTAATTCCTTAGTCACCTCTTCCTCCCACAAGTCATTCTTGCACGGGGGGCTTACAGATGCTCTCATTTTTCAGAGTAGTAACACACTGCTGATTAAACTGGTATTGAAGAAGTTTATTTTCCTCTGGAGGGTAATTTTTACTTGACTTAAGCTTTTCTTCCAAGGCCAGTGAGGGCCAGCTCTGTTAGTTGGTCTTGTGAGGTGACTTGACAGGACTGATACAATTAAATAATTTCAGAAGGACTGACAGACACATCAGTCAGGGGCAGGGTCTCTTCTGCTCCTGGGCCAGTGAAAGGGGAAAGCCAGAGACTGTCACAGTCTGGACTGGCCTCTTAGAGGAATTTAGTCATGAGTGTGAGTAATGTACCTCTGGAATTAAGTGATAATCTGAGGTCTCCTGATTCCAAGTTGAAAGGCTAATGAAGGCTAAATTAATGGAAAAGATCATCAATGAGTTCTCCTACTCTGCAGGGCCTTCCCAGCAGTTTTCTGCACTGACTGGGAGGATGTGCTGAGTGGGAGTACTTTCTCCATGGGCAGGACAACAGCTTTTACAAGAAGAACTTTTGGGCATGGCAGGCAGCAGGATGTGGTTTATGCATTTTGTGTGAGATTAATTTCCATCAGCAAAACAAAGCCATTTTTGGATGAAGGCAGGGAGCTTCTGGGAATCCTGCTGAATGAGCTGGTCAGCAAGAACTTGTCCTGTGGGTCCAGAGCTCTGGACTGTGCTTTTGCCCCAGTGCTGGTGGTGTTTTCGGACCTACCAGTGGTAGATCTAACATGATAGTAAATGTAAAAGCTAAATTTCTTGATGATTGTTTCATTAGTTTAGTTAAAATGTGCTTGACAGCTGCAGAGTGACAAGGAAACAGCCAGGGGAGGGTTGTGATTGTGTTGGTTCTGACACGGTATTAAATTGCTTGAAAGAGGGAAAAGGGTGAAAGGAGAAGGGAATAATGCTGGTCTTGGAGAAAAAGAGAAGCTTGCTTCTTTTTGTTTGGGCTGTATTTGGCTCCTCAAGATCTTACAGTTGTAGAGCTGGCCAAAGAAATTTGAGCAAGTATTGCCCCTTGGTCTTCCCATTGAAACCTGCCAGAGCCCTGGAGGTACTGAGGAGTTTCTGTGTTCTGGACTTTTCAGCAAAGTAATCTATCTTATTTTTTTCTCTTTTCAATTCCTCCCCAATTTTACTAATTTACTCTTTGTAAAATCTGATTTCCACAGGGAATGTAGCTTTCAGAACAACACGAGGTTGTAAAACTGAGGCAGAGTACTTCTGTGATTTCATTTGTACTGCATTGCTCGAGGAGAACTTAATTTGATTTTTCTGTGATTCTCACAGACTGACACTAGAAGATTGACAAATATTTGATATTTTCATTATTTTCTGATACTTTCCCGTTCTGTATCTCCAAGCAAGTTGAGCATGGTGATTGAAGATGATCTAAAACTGCCATCTCTGATGATGGTAGTAGACACTGTTAGATTTTCCATGCATCAACTCTTTTCTTCCTGTAATCCAAAGCAGGCATGTGTTCACAGGTCTCTTTGGAATGTTCCATCTATTATATTTCACGAAATGTTTTTCCACAAGCATCAATAGCTATGGATTGCATGTTCTGGGGCAGAGCACTCTGTCCTTGTGTGCTGTGTGATCATCGGTCGGTTCTCTCAGGCTATAAATTACATCGGAGCTGCAGCTTCCTGCCCTTTTCATCAGGCTCTGTAGCACACAGCTAACGAGCTCTATATTTTTACCAACAGCAAAATTTACATTTGAGGTTCTTACAGGCGAGTTTGGTATTCATCACTGGAAAAATGCACTCTTGGGAAAGCACGGGGCTAACATGGGTTTGCAGGGTTCAGTTCTGAGCACGTGTCGGGGATGTGCTGGCAGAAACAAGGATGTGTATTTTCCATTTGTTACCAGCTCTGTAGGTTTTGTATCTTGACTGGAATTTGTTCAGTTGCTCAGGAAAACTATTAGGAACAAAGCAAATGTGTCCATATCCCATGAGCAGAGTATGTTCCTCTCATGTTCCTGTCCTGATGGATGCTTTGGTGCTAAGTGTTAAAAATCATTGCTACTCAGGCAAGGAGGAATTCCACCAGCAACTTCAATGAAATCATATTTATTAACGTATGGAATGAAAATGGCTTTAGGGACGGGGTGCAGTTAATCCTTTGACGCATTTTACTTACATTGGATGACTTTTCTTTCTTCCCCAACTGAATTAAGGAATCCCATCCTGTACTAAGGATAGGAAGCTGTTTTAATTAGCCTGAGCAACACAGAATGCAAAGATGGCTTCTTCCCTATAACTGGAGGATATTCTTTTGTGCTTTTCACACCCTAAAGGTCTTCTGCATTTTGCCATGGCAGCATTTATACTGGAGATGTAGAAATCCTTATGATACCAAACAATTATGCTCATATAATCACTTTTACGGGGGTTGTTTCCACAAGGGTGTGGATAATGATAAATTTGTTGGCAGGAACTGAGTTCTCTGCAGTACTGGAAAGACCTTCGAAAGGCTAACTGAATACTTACTCTCATGGACAAAAATGGTTGTGATTCCTGAAATAAAACATAGGTAATTCCCTGTGCTTGTGCAGAACAGAACCGACTCAGCATAAGGTTCATTAGTCATAATTAACAGCTGGTAAGTGGGGATGAGACTGAGATTCCATGAACAGGAGTCATTCCAGGGACTGGTATTCTCTGCTCGGAAAGCTCCTCCAGAGTGCAATAGCCCTGGTGTTGTCTATCTGCAATAATGTGGAATAGTTGCTAAACTCTAGCCTGTAGAGAATACGTTGCATTTTACTTATTTAAGGCTAAATTGTCAAAATCCTGGGGTTTTTTTTCAGAAAAGAAAAAGCGTTAAAAAGTTCTGTGACCAAGGGGAAGTGGTTCACAGTCTCGTTCCCCAGAGCATGTGGTGTCAGCTGTAATGCTGGGAGGGGAAAAGGTGGTGGTGTCATGTCCATCCCCGTCTGGAAACATTCCTTGAATGGCAAGAACGTTCCAGAAAAGTGGTACAATTCATTTAAACCTTCCAAGGCTTTTCAGCCTTTGTCTAGTGGAAGGCCGTGTGCTCAGTACAGCCTGTTTTCAGCTGACTAGAGCGGCGTACAGAAATATTTCAAGTTATGTTGTACAGAAATATTTCACCTCACGTTTCCAGGCCTCCTAAAGTCCATGGCAGTAACTTTGCTTAACCCCAAGCCATGGGTCCTAGGATTACAATCTATCTTGTCACGAGGTGGGAGGCACAGAGCTCTCATAGTTTTTTTCCAGGCTTTTCCAGAGCAAAAGCTGATGAGGATGGAGGTGTCAGAGGGGAAGAGCCCCTCTTTGAGGGGCTGGGGATATTTCCACAGTCCTTATCTTCTAGTTCTTGAGAAACGCTTTCATAAAACCTTGTTGAGTTTGAAGAATGGACTAATCATGTTAAAAATGACTCTCAGCCTCCTCCACACATAGTTTCTTTGAGGCTGCTTGACTGTGGAAAATCTTTGACTGATCTTTTAATTAAAAGCTCTTTTTTTTTTAACCAAGGAGTTGAAGCTCTTCCTGCTTTGAAGTGGGCAATGTTTTATAGATAAGCATCTCATTATGTTATGAGCTTTCTCCTCTCCCCTTCTGTCTCATTTCTTTTCCTGATGTGTCTCATCCTGTGCTGATGGTTCCAATGATTTCAGCCCAGTTCCCAGTATCCCTGTTCCAGCTCCCTTAGCTCTGTGCTGGGCTGAGCTGAAGCTCTGGGTGAGCTGTGGAGACTAAATCAGAGTCCTGTCCCCACCCCCTCACAGAAGCAGGCTGGAAATGACAATAAAACTGGGTTTATTATGTGGTCATCACATTTCAGTAAACAAAAGGCAGTTGTAACACCAATGCAATGCAAACTGGTTATTGAGCATTAAGCAAACAATTTAAAAAGAAAAAGTCTGTAGCTTTTAAGTTCTGCCCTTTCAGGGGAGGAGGAGGAACCTCTTTTCATGTTTCCATTTTTGATCCCTTTCCCCACCCCCCCTAGTCTTTCTGGATTAGCAGGGCTTGGGAATTCATGAGGAAAGAAGTTATTTTGGCTCGGTCAGCGCTGGCCTTTTGGCCGAGTGTGGGGCAGCATTCCTGAACTGAAGGGTTGGGATCATGGATTCCTGACACAAAGCACTCCACAGCAGTGCTTGGAGAGGCATTTTCGGCTTCTTTTCCTCTGGGATGGCTCTGCTCCCTCAGTGGGAAGAACAGTGAATTAGAGCAGGATCCACCTTAAATAAGTAAAATGCAACGTATTCTCTACAGGCTAGAGTTTAGCAACTATTCCACATTATTGCAGATAGACAACACCAGGGCTGTTGCACTCTGGAGGATCCACCTTTAACAAAGAAAGCAAAAGGGTGATAAAGCCTCATGCAGGTATCTCTATCAGCTCCATGATTCAATCCATAGCATGGGCTCCTGAACAGTTAAAGGTTGAGTAAATGACCCTTCTAGTTGTGAAAATATTGATATTAAGCATTCCCCTCTTAAAATCTATATTTGGTCATGCTTTGTGCTTGTGGTGAGATGTCAGGTAGATTTTGGTGGTTCGAGGAGTGATCCACAGCACCTGACTTGTCCGAAAGGAGCGGGGTTCTCACCTTTCCTTCCAACTGGATTCTTGGAGCAGGAGGTTTTAGGGAATTCCTTCATGAACTTGAGCCACAGATCACATTCAGTTGTGACCACCACTGTACATGGAGGAACAGATCTTCTTGCTGCTCAGCGATGGCCACTGTTAAGTGAGTTGGTGTGGTTAGATTTAGGGCTGGTTAGTTTTGTTTGCTCTTTAATTTCCTGTACTTCTCATAACACTCAGCACTGGTATTTTATCCCTCATAATTGTATTTTCCAGAAATGGAAGTGCAGATGTTTTATCAGCACTGTTAACCCAGGAATGGCTCAGTGAAGAACTTGTGGGCTGGATTAGCTGGGGAGCTGCTTTCTGAGCTGAGGAGAGTTATCTCCTTGTCTGCAAGCTAGAATCAAGGAAAATCCTGGGATTCTTACTCTAGCTAGTGGTCATTTATCCCAGGAATATTCCTAGTAGAGCCATAGGAGTTGACAAATTAGTTCTCTGCTTTATCTTGGAGCAAATCCCTGCTTTTTCTGAACAGCACATTCTGTTAGTAACTCCAAGGATATTCCCCACAGCAGTTGCTGAACATCCTCTGGACAGCCAAAGCCTCAGAACTAAAAGGTAGAAAACAAAGGAAACTCCAAACTTACCAAGCAGATCAAACAGAAAATCCCTCATTTCAGTGAAACAGCAGTGATTTTGTCCCTCTTCACAGAAAAATTCACATTTATCGATATTTTTATCAGGTTTTTTTTACAGTTGTTATTTAAAAAACCACCAGAATAGAGTTTGGCTTAAAACTGATTTTGCTGTAGGTATGAGATGATTCTACCTGATCCTATCTTGTTTTTACAGGTGCATAGGCAGGAAATGTTCCAGAACAAACAAAATCAGGAAGTGTCATAGTACACAGAAATCCCAATAATTTTGGTGTGCTAATGTCACAAGTATATAGAGTCAAGGCCCCCCTAAGGAATATAAAAATGATGTATTTTTTTAATAATGACCCGTGATAGTTGTGGAAATTATAAATTTGTATTAAAACCAGCAAGTAGGGGGTACTTCATTTTAAAAAGGGAAAATCCTCTATTTCTGTAACTTTCACCAGACAAATTTTGAGATAATGCTACAAATCGAAAGTTTTGGTCGTTCTTTTGTGGGGGTTAGACAAGGGGTATAACTTGCAGGTGACTAAAGTTTTTGGCAGGCCCAGTGGCATTAACAGCTCCAAAAAAAGGAGCGTTGAGTTTACCGTAGGGATATTCCAGCAAGCGTGGGATATAGAGTTTCCCTGAGCATTTGCTCTGGGTGGCTCAGTGTTTGTTATGCCAGGTTGCTGGGTACTCCAGCAACCCAAGGCAGCTCGGGGGTAGATTCCATCCCACTCGTGACCTGCACCCATGTTGGGGTTGTATCCCTCGCTTTGGGGGCGAACACAGCAGCCACCCTCGTGATTCCCTTGGTGCCAGAGCCTCATGGAACAGCTTGGGTGCTCCCTGGCTCTTGAGCGGATTGGAAAGGGAGGTTTGTGTTTGTGGGAGCACAGACCGGGCATGCACGGAGCAGTTCCTGTCTCTTAGCTCGGCCAGTGCACTTTCCAGAGGTATCTTTGGGCCTGAGATTTGGGAGCGAAAGTTCCCGCTTACGCCAGAGCCTGCGCCGCTTTTGTACTGCTGGGTTTAAAGTTTTATTCAAAACAGGGATATCCAGGCTTGAGTTTTCGATTGAGACTTCAAAAACTTCCAGGAAACTCAAGTAAATAGCATCAGAAATGTTCAGAAGGACTCTTTTGTGTGGACACTGCCAAGTCTCTCAGGATAAAGAGATTTTAACTACTCTTGCTGTTATTCAGAGAGGAATTGTATGTGAACAGGCCCATAAAGAGCAGAGAAAGTCAGCTGAAATTCACAATGAGACTTTGTGAACAGGGTTTTGATCAGATCTCGTCTCATTTACCTTCTGAATGCAACCTTGTTTCCACAGTAATAGAATTGAGCTGTGACAAAGTGAACTTGAAATTCAGTTCTTGTGGCTGTGCTGAGCTTGGAACCACCGGATACTGAGTAGAGCTGATCTTTTTCTATTCTCATTTTAACACTTTTCTGGAAGAGTTAAATGTGACTTTCTATGCAAGGACAAGACGACAGAGTTACTGATCAGGGGAATCCAACAAGCTGAAAATAAAACGTGTGTGATCATTCCTTAATTGTGCAGCAGCAGCCATTTTTCTCTTCTAAAACCACTATGAAACTTACTGGGGGCTTTTCTGGATTCTGAGTACTTGTTTAGATGCTAAAATTTGAACTGAATGAAGATGCTTCAACTATAAGGTCGTCTCTACTATGGGGTTACATTCCTGCCATGGGAGAGTCTCTTGTGGTGGCTACCCTTGAAAAGAATGTCTTACCAATAGTTCATCTGCAGATTTAAACCATTGACGAGTAGTTTTGTCATGACTTAGTCTTTAAGTTACCAAAAGTGCCTTTTCTTGTGTGCTTTTTGCACTCCAGATCTCTAGACTCATATTTCTAACTAAAAAAATCAGCCAACCTTTACCAAGTGTTCAGCTCAAATGTCAGGGGGGGTCTCTGTAGTCTTAAATTAGGAATTACTCAAATCAAGATGCTTATTGCTGCTTTTTCTTTGCTGGTGTAGCTTTTTCAGTACAGTCATCTGTTGTTCCCTAATACTCTGTAATATAATTTTTATTTCTTTTCAGTCTCTTGCTCTTTTCCTCCATCTCAAATATCAGTACCTGAGTTGCTTTCCTGCACTCTCCACAATGATTACATAGATCAAAATCTCTGCATGAAGCCCTTTAGCTCTTTCCTCCTGTTGCATATTGTGCCTGTTCCACAGACAGTGCAGTCAGGGAGGCCAGACAGTCCAACAGGCCATTAAAATGATTTAGAAAAAAAGGTAATGTTTTAATTACTCTTACTCTGTGTTTGCTAAGTGAGTAAAAGGCCCTATTTGAGCAGAAGCTTCTATATATAATTAGTGCTGGATTATCAAAACCTCATTTGTTGTTCTGGAGCCATCTGCTTGTCTCCTTTTAAAGCTAGGTGGAGTACAAGTGAACCTTCCCAAGGAGCTGCTGACCTGTGAAGGTGTTGGCTCTGTGACTAACACTCTGCAAACAGACGGATTAATTCGGAACCACCATGACTGGCCAAGCCTTGGTTTGCTTTGTTTGCTGCTGCATAAAGACCAGGTAGCAGAGAGCATTCTTTCTGTAGGACAGCCCTAAAAGAGATGGAAAATGGTGTGCTCCTCTGAATTTTTGAGGATTATCCAAAGGAGAATCCAGTGCTGTTGTCAAGGAAGAATGCTGACAGCGATCCCGTTCAGCTCATTCCCTTTGTGTTTCAAGCAGATCAAGCCCTGATAGTTTGCCGCAGTACAATAGTGTCATTCTTTATCCTGACTTTTGCCTAAGCCGATGGTGGAGCAGAGGTTTCAGCCATTTCACTCTCAGCTATGAAGTTCTAAACAGCTTAAGCAGTTTTGAAAATATTAGTAGGTGCTGGTTGGTGTCTCTTTGAAAATCCAGCCTTTTGCATCCAGTCCCACTCACACTTCAACCCCGGGAAGCTCTCAGGACTGATTCAGATCTTCCTCATGGCTTGATTTAGTTGTGTGCATCCCTGAAGTATTTGTTACCAAGCTGTCTTACCATTCCCAGAGGTTTAAGGATAGGGCATTGAGCAGTGTGGCAGAATGTGTGCAGGGATTTAGTCTCTGTAGGTTCGCTATGAAGTGGCCCAGCAGTGCAGGGAAGGGCTGCTGTTATACCTGCCCTACTTCTCAGTGTTTGCTTTTCCTCACGCCACCGTGAAATGTGTCAGTGTGTTTCCTGTTAATTAGGATATCAGAAGATCTCTGGTCAGCAGGGAAGTTGTTTTTTAACTGTTTCATTAGCTTTAAACAAAAGGGAAAAAAAAAAAGGCAGGAGATAATAGGGTGTTACAATAAAACAGATGTGTGCTGAAACCTTTCAATGAAAAAGTACTTTAAAGGAGTCAAGTGTACAGCAATCCTTCCTCTGTGCTGTACAGTCACCATTTCCCAAAGGACATCCCTGGCTGGCTCTTAATCAGTCTCAGTATCAATCTCAGGATCAATGCTGGAACAGGGTGAAAGGGATCTGCCAAGTCCCCTGGGCTTTCAGTTAAGCTTTGAGGTCTTAGTGGCTTATCCACTTTTGAAAAATGGATTTTGAACACCAAGTTAATTAGGTTCTTGAAAACTTTACTCTGAGTTGACAAAAGGAGTCAGAAAACGCGTCCAGGCTCCCTGTAACATGTGCTGCTTTATCGTAGGGAGTCAACAGAGAGTGTTGGTGACTCCGAACTAATGCCAGCTTTTGTGACTTGGCTGTGACTCAATTCAGATCGATGATGTCATGAATCCCATATTAATCCATTGTGTTAAATTGTTCATTGTGTAGCTGGAGATCAGCTAAAGGCTGCTTGGGTGCTGGAGGAATTCTGAATATAGCACAAAAAAGCTGCTGTTATCTGCCTTCTAACATCAGTTTGGAAATCTGTTGTGAAAATCTGACCATTCAGTTCAATGTTTGGTGGCACCTAAGGTGTCTTCAGACATCCCAGTTGCTCTGTCTGCCTCTGGAGCAGGGGACAGATCTCCCTCAGGTGCTGTCAAATCCTTCAGTGCAGTGAAGGTGTTTTAAAAATACCTAAAGTTCATCTGAAATGGCACTAGACAGCTGTATTTTGGTGTCCTAGACCAGGTGTCATAAACCAGGTGGAATTAAGATGCTCTTGTGACCCAGGTTTGTTTTACTGAGAAGCTAAAAGTTGGTGGCAGGACCTTTCCCAGGCAAGGCTGAGCACAGGGTACCTGCCTGCCTTGCCTGGCTCTCGCTGTGTGTTCCTGGTGCTGCTCTGGATCCTCGGCACATCCTGGCAAAGCCTGAGGAAGTGCCCAGGATCTTCTGAAGTCACAGCCAGAGGATGAGCTGAAAGCCACAGTTGATAAGAAGGACATATTTCGGCTAAACCACAAGTGCTAGAGCACAGTAAAAGCATGTGGGGTGGTTTAATAATGCTTTTTATTTGCTGTACAAGCGTGGGCTGTTAATATTCCCTTTACTTAGCCACAGTGCTAAATGCTTCCAGCCCACTTGATTTAGACTGACCTTTCCCTCAAGGAACCACTTCTCTATCTGAGGCTTGGGAGTTCTGTTCAGATGGGAAATTTTGTTAAAACATCCTGGCACGTGAGAACAGAATTCCAGAATGACAGAACCACCCCAGTCTTCCGTTGCCAGGGAGGCTGTGAGTGAGTCCTTAATTTCTTGTTGCAATCTCTTGTTGCACTGTCCTTTCTGAGGTGGATTTAGGGATGACAGACACGGAACAGTGAAACTGCTGATCTGTTGCACGAGCAGGAGCTGGAATGAGAAAACTGTAACATCCCTCATGAGAGGACAAGCTTGTCTGCAGGCACCAGTTTGCCTTTCAGAAATGTGTGACTCGAACATTGCAGAGCGCTATGAATAGCTTTCTTTTATTTCTTGTCAGTTATCCTGCCCTTGCAATTCAAATAAGGTACCCATTGTTTAGAAACATCACACCAAAGCTGCATCTGTCTCCGTGCTTTAGTCCTACATGACTGAAATGCTTTGTGAGATGACTCCATGATCAGTGCTTAAATTACATAGATGGGCTCTGCATGCAGCAGGCTTAGTACCTGCTTAAACTATGGAACAGTGAATTACTGACGTGGAATTTTGGATATGTTGAAGGAAAAAAATGTGTTTTTATTGTTGTTTGCTTAGGGAGATGACAGGATTAAAATTGAGGAATAAGGTACTAAATGGAACATTCCCTGTTAACTCCACTGTGGAACAGCAGAAGGCTGTGGCATTAACCTTTGGGTTATTAATATATTGATGGAGGGAAGGATTAAGAAAAGGGCAGGTTGTGGGACACAAATGGGACAAAGGCCAGAGGCAAATAATTTTGTATTGACTCCAGTTCTAAAAAATAGATTCAAGGCAGAAATTAGAACATTTTCAAAGGTGTTTATGTAGTCAAATGTTGTCGCTTCCCAAGTGAGATTATTCCTCTGCTCTGGGACTGGGTAAGCAGGTGTTTGAACTGTTAGTATAATTAAGGGTCAAGTAAAATAAATGTAAATTCAAGGCTGGTGCTTTACTGCAGTGATATGTGCTATCTCAGAGCACATGGAATGTAAAGGTGGATAAATGTATTGAGTTTTCATTCCAAAGTGTCACAGGTATCCCCTGAGACTGGTAAAATGCTTGCCTCCTACTCCCCCAACCCTGCTATCTCAGTAATTACATTGGCTGTACTGCCTGGATGTTACTTCTGGCCAAGAACCCTGTGTGTTTCACCTTGGAGGATTGGGAAATGTTTTCCTCCATTCCACAGTCCATTTTCTCCTGGTTATGGATGTCCTTATGGAAGCTGCTAAGAGCTCAGATCAAAAATAGATCGTAATGTGGAAAAACTGAAGAGTAATCCTGATTCTTCAGTGAGAAGCATTGTAGTTGTGTTGAAAATGGGATTAAAATGTCGAAAGATCATCTCAAGGGGTCAACTTTTATCTCATTAAAGTGATACTTTGGCTTTCGACACTGGTGGGAGGTCAGGGAGTGCTCCCTGGCAGCAAGTGGTGCATGAAAAGCTGCACAGCAGGGCACGAGCCCTGGTCCTAATCCTGATTTAGTGTGACCTTGGCTGGGGTGTTTCATTTCTCTCTGCTTCTCTGTCCTGTAACCTCAACTTAATTATGTGTTTCAGAGGATTTGAGTTAAATAGCTGTTAATTTTAAAGCACTTGGGAACTTAAAAGCTCTATCTATTGTTACGGTTTAATGCCTCACACCTGCAAAGTACAGCTGAAAATGGAGAAGCCCTTACTGGGCACCCAGATGAGGAACACGGTGATGAGGTGGCCACCAGTGGGATTCAGGGCTGGTTGTTCTTCTCTTGCCTCCTCAAACCCAGCAGTGAAGTTCTGCGCGATTCCAGCCACCGAGAGCAGCAGCACGGATCAGGGCTGTGTTGGATCCAGCAGCCCGGGAGGCACGTGTCTGTCTGGAGTCTCCCACAGCCCATCACCAGGCTGGGGGCCAGTTAATCAGGTCACCAGGGGGACTTGCACAGCCCCAAATGCAGCTCCTGCCTATGGAACCTCGGGCTATGGGATTGGCAACCGCTACGCTGCTCCGTTCCAAGGTCATTCAGAGCGGGGTTGCCAATAAAGTAGACTTTAAAGTAGTGTTTATACTTGATTTGGTGTTTTGTGATCAACATATGCGCTTAGAACTACTTTTTTTCTGGGTTCCTTGTGACTTCTTAGTGCCGTGTGGTGCTTGTGGAGTGAGGAAAATATGTAAGTCTTCCTACATCGTGAAAAAACCAGGTTGGTTAATGGTTATTGATGGATAGCAAATGCTTTGTGATTTACGACAGAACAAGTCAGCAGAGCGTGGAGTCTTGCAAAACACACGAGGCACATTGAGTAAGCTCAAAGCCTGCGCTGGTTGGCAAACTGGTGGAGTACAGATAATCCCAGCTAAATATCATTAATTGTTATCCTGATGTATGTATCTTCCATTGCTCAGGATCGTGTTGCAGTTGTCATCTGGTGGTGATCAGAAACACGCTGGCATCGCTACGAGTGCTGCCTATCTCCTAGGAAAAGGTGGTTTCTGTAGTGCCAAGGAATTTGTACTAACGTGTGATTGCCTCACTGCTTCGTGCAATGTACAGGATACCGCCCACGAGTTATGGAAAACTGCGTAGTCACGTACTGACCAGCTGACAGTCGTGTTATTGAACTGGTTTGGGCGTTAAAAACAGTTCTTCAGAGCACTTGCTTTGTCATGAAGTTTTGTGTGAAGGGTAGAAAACCCTCTCAGATGGAATAAAAGCCCAGGACATAGAGAAGGCTTTAAATCACCCCCCTAGGCTCCATTTAAGAGCATCTCTGACTGTTTGTTTGTAATGTGGATTTTTACATATTAAAACTGTAGTAGGGTTACAGCTTGTGTGAAAACTGCTTCTTTAAGCTGGACACTTGTCCTACTCTGTGGTCAAGACGCATTCCGGTGCTCTCCCACCTGGACACCTGGGGTCCACCTGTGCCTGGGCAGGATTGTGCTGAGCTGGGATTTCTCTGCTGGAAGTCACCTCACATCACATCATGGTCCTTTCAGTTTTCCGCCTGTCCTTCATCTCGCGGCGTTGGCTGCGCGAACACCACGAGCTTTGCTCGTGTGCTGAGCTCAGTCTGAGTACGTTTTATGGGCACCAGATCCTGGCACTCGCTGGGTTGGGAATGGGACGATCCATGAGCCAGCTCTGACAAGCGGGAAAATCCCCATCTCCACTCGCGTGGTGCTTTCCACCAGAGATCCTGGAGCTGTGCTGTCCCCTCCAGCTGTAGGTGACTGAATGAAGCTGTGTGGGCCTGGCTGTCCCTGTATCTCTTCCCAAAAACACTGGAGCCTTTGTGTCTGGCCTCACCGTGCCCCTGCCACGACAGAGGCTCTCTGTGCTCTCCTGCCAGCGCTGTGCCGGGTTCAGGGGGCTTTTCTTCAGCTGCTCTTTGTCTCGGGGTGTTTATTGTGCTGCTGCAGAGTGTGTGTGTTTGGGGGGGGGAGGAGGAGGGGCTCCTGTTTGTGTGGGCTTTATAAACCCAGTGCATTCTTCAAAAGAGATGCTGAGCAAACGGGGTGGTGTTAATGTTAACCCTTCCGTGCCCTGCGTCGCCGAGAAGGCTGGGGGAGGGCGATGAGGTCTGCTCCCCCTTTGCTCTTAATGACCTCTGATTTTCTGTGAGTGCTGCACATGTGTGTCGGCAAAGAGCCTCCCGAATGTGGGGAGATGGAATTCATTCTAGGATTTCCCCCCAGAGTCCTTCTGGAACTTGTTTTTATTGCAAACACTGGCTCACAAGCCCTTTCTGTTTGCATAACTCGCTCTTGCATCCTGTTTATGTGGCTGCATTGGACAACATCTCCTCATTGTGCCATATCCCCACACTGTATGGTACTGTACTTCAGGGCTTTTCCTTTTGAATAAGGTCCTGAAAGCAGGATTTTCTTAAATTCAGTGTTGTCACTTGCAGTGGCATGTCATACCTTCCCTTTGAACCAGCTTCTTCTCTTTAACCAGCTTCTTACGACTTCCGTGGTTCAGATGTCTCTTATTGTTCCTTCACTGCCCGGGGTCCTGTATTTCAAGAGAGCTTTGAAAGATGAAAATCAACAACTCATAAACTTCATTTCCCTTGTAATCACATAATGCTTTGCATTGTTGGCTGGTGGGGGAAAAAACCCAACCAACAACCAAACAGAACAGCATCAACTCTCTAACCTCCTTTTGCTCTGCTTCCATAAGAGGATGGGAATTTATAACATGGAAAATCTCTCATCTATCTGTGCAAGAAGCTGCAGCAACCACAATTGTCTTAGTGTTGGAAGTACCAGAAGAGTTTTATATTTCACTGAATCTGTGCTCAGCATAAATGTTTCAGTCCTCCCTTTGTGATGATCTGCCTAAATAGAGAATAATGCAAATAGTTCTGTGTGTGATAAAAATACATTTTTGTCAAAGACAGTATCTTTTCTTAAGTTACTGAACTTTTCCCCAGAAATTCTTAGGATTAGATTCAGCATTTCGTAAAGTAGCGTGAAGAACTTTTACTTTCAAAAATTAATATCCTTGTATCTTTACATCAGTATAATTAATAGGGGGTTGTAGTTCATGTATCGTACCATTTACGTGTTCTATTATTACACTGGGAGAAAGTTCACCAGGCTGTGTTCCTTTGCAGGGGGTGGGAAAGGAAGAAATGCAGAATAATACAAGCCTTTGAAACGTGAATCCACACAGTCAGTCGTGACTAAACCTATTCAAACACTCAGGTGTTTTTTTCCGGGGCTGCTCTAGGCTCCAGCATTGTTGTTGTGAGACTCGTTTTCTTCGTGCCCTAACTCAGATTTACTTTACCCCCTGTTTTTGAAGGAACGGTTTCGGCCGCGAAGCGCACGGGGATCCCGGCACCCCGGGAATTGTCCTCATCCGTGTCCAGGGAGAGGGCTGTGCTGCGTGGTCAAGCCAACACCAGGAAAACACAGCCCAGCCCCACCTCTTCTGGTGCACCAACCCCTACCAAACACGTGCGCCCCACCAGCAAGTCCAAGCAAGAGAATGAAACCGGTGACAAGGCTGTTCTGGAATCTCAGGTTAAAGAACTCCTGGCAGAAGCAAAGACAAAAGATTCGGAAATTACCAAGCTTCGTTGTGAGTTGAAGAAATGCAAAGAGAAAGGGTCACTCAATGCTGAAGGAATGGGCGCTTCCAACCAAAATTTAGAGGCGGTATCACCTGTTGACATAGATCCGTTAATAAGGACCCTTCAGGAGAAAAACAGGACTTTCCAAAAAGAGCTTGCTAGCCTGGGAGAAGAAAACCGTGCTTTGAAAGAGAAACTGCTGTATCTGGAGAACTCTCCTCTCTCAGACACCACCACAAGCAGTGGAGGCGACAGCAGCCTCCCAACCCCGACCACCCAAGAGTCCAGCTTTGGAAGCCCGTCCAAGAACGCGCCGAGGGCCGAAGCGGAGGAGCACAGGCCGCACGTGAACGGGGGTGCCCTGCGCAATTCCGGCTCTTCCAGCAGCGATGTCACCAAAGCCTCCCTGTCCCCCGACGCGTCCGACTTCGAGCACATAGCAGATGTACCTTCCAGGCCAACGTCCGCCAGCAGCAACCACTTCAAAGGCTCCAAGTGCTCCACCGCAGGGAGTTCTCCGAACAACATCAGCGACCTCTCTGTCGCGTCTCTCACGGAGAGAATACAAAAGATGGAGGAGAATCACCACAGCACGGCAGAAGAGCTGCAGGCCACTTTGCAGGAGCTGTCGGATCAGCAGCAAATGGTGCAGGAGCTGACAACGGAAAATGAGAAGCTGGTGGAAGAGAAAGCTCTCCTGGAGACTTCCTTCCGTCAGCACAGAGATAGAGCCGAGCAGCTGAGCCAGGAAAATGAGAAGCTCATGACTCTCCTCCAAGAGAGATCCAAGAATGAAGCTCAAGAGGGGAAGGTCCTCGAACTGGAACAGAAATGCGCAGAAGTTCTTGAAAAAGCACAATTTGAAAGAGAGAAACTGCTCAACATTCAGCAACAGTTAACCAGCAGCCTGCGAAGCTTAGAAAGGGAGCATCAGGATGCCCAGCAGGTGATAAAAAGCCTGAGAGAAGAAAATGAGAAGCTGCTTAAACTTCTGGAAGTGGAACAGCAGAGCAACAGCACAGTGACAAAAAGTCTGGAGGACTGCAAAATTGCCTTGGAAGGTCTGAGAATCGAGAATGGCTCTCTCAAAACCCAGCTGGAGAACGAGAAACAAAAGGCTGCAGAAATCAACGTGATGGGCTGCACCTCTGACAACTCCGAGGTGCAGGAGATGCTCAAGGTAGCCCACGCAGAAAAGGCTCAGTTAGAAGCCTCTTGCACTGAGCTGAAACAAGAGCTGCTGAAGGCAAACAGTGAACTGAAGCACATTCAGGGGCTGCTCTCTAAGGTAAAGCAGTAACAGCTCTAAAATGAAGTGGTTGTTTCTGTCCTTCCATAAATAGGTTGGTCTTTACATTGTTGTTGAGACATTGATTATAAGTTTCAGGATTTGAATTGCATGGATTAGCTTTGAATGGAAGCTGGGGTTATATGATATTGTCTCAGTTTCTGCTGCTATATCCATATTTTCTCAGAAATAACTATTAGCATAGCTGTGTTTATAAACTCATAACTATTTTGTCCTAATACCTTCTGTAGAAATTACTCTTTTAGTAAATAAGAGTTGTGTCTAGCAAAATTGGAGCAAAGAGCAGATCAATAAAAACTTACTTTGATATTATGTGAACAAATGGTGTAAATCACTTGCTAATCAGATGGAGAGAAGGGCATGAATAGTTAGCTGTGAATATTAAATTCTGAATAATGAATCACAATTAATTAGTAGTGAAATATAGGTGTCGGTCACGAGAACACAAGGACATGAGTTAATGCTCAGAGAAGCTGATAGATGCAGCAACATGGCTAATGACACACAGTCAAGCTCCAGATGAGATAATTCTCATAAAACAAATATTTTTACAAAAAAGAGAATTACTCTTGTTTTGGGACAGGTAAAGTAATGGGAAAAAAAATATTTTAGAACAATTTACCTCATTTTTGTGAGTTCACAGCTTTGCTCCAGACAAGCTTAAGCAAGTCACTGTCCCTATTTTCTGTGTTATCCTGGACATTCAGAGGAGCTGCAGCGTGAGGCATCGTGCAACAAGTGTTAGTAAAGCACAAGCAGTGATGATGTCCCGGTGCTGCAGAAGGAGTGAGAGTGTGCAGCCTTTCCTGTACGGGGAAGGGAGCATGAGAAGAACGATAAAATTGGCTGCAGAGGAAGGGAGCATTGCCAAAAAGCACCTCCATGGTTTGAGTGATTTAGAAAATCCAGATGTCCTTTCAGCTAAAATAGGTGACCACAGCAAATGGAGTTAGTAGGGGAAGCTCCCAAGTGCTTTCTGGAGCTGCAGTTCATGGAGAATAAATGCAAAACTGCTGAGTGCTCAGACTCTGTACCAAACTTTTTATTGCTTGGTTTGGAAACCACAGATTTCCTTCTTTTTACTCTTCCCTTCCCTCGAATTAAGCTGTTTTGAATCACTGGCTATTTGTGACACCCAAACGAGACCACAGGCTTCTGTAAGGCTGCCCTTCAGCGAGGCTGTGCCAGTGCTGCTCACTGAATTGGCAGCCTGCACCTTTTCCATAACTTGCTCATGCTCAGAGAGCTCCCCCCAAACCTGGAAGCATTGATCAGTGGGCTGAGCCAACAAACTGAAGTGCAGCAGATTCCCCCTTCAGTAATTCCAGATGTCCCATATCCAGAAATACACTTATCTGCAGTAGCTGGCTCTGCTGTGTTTTCACAGTCCATTGAGAAGGCACATGGTAAAAGCAGCGAATTTTTAATGTGGATGAACTGATCATCATCCTGGCCCTAAGGCAGTGATATCACTTCCATAATGTGCTACAGAAATAGATGTGGAGCTTTCCGGGAATGTAATTCCTCTCCCTTCATTAACTGCAGAGATTGGTTTGGAATCGTGGTCATCATATAGAAAATTTCATTTCCTTTGCAGCATCTTGTATTATCTTTATTGCCAGGAAAGAAAACTGACATTCATAGCTCGTCTCTGCTTCCTGAGACTCACTGGCATTGAAACTGGGTGCACACAATGCTTAGAACACAGGTTCAGCTCTTAAATCCATGAGGTGCCCAGTAAAACCTCTGATGAGTGAGATCTGCTAAGAAATAAGGACAAACTTGCAGCTTTCTTTCCTCCCCCCCAGGCTGAGAACGAGTATGGTCAGCTGAAGGAGGTGTGTGACCGACAGGCCGAGCAACTGAGCAGAACCAGCCAGAAGCTGCAGGAGAAAACATCAGAGAACGAAGCAGATATCAAAAACCTGAAAGAGACCATTTTCGAGTTGGAAGACCAGGTGGAACAACATCGTGCCATAAAACTCCACAATAACCAGCTCATCAGTGACCTGGAAAGTAGGTGGAGCTGGAAAAAAGGATTTAAGTGAACTTATTTGGGGGGCTCAGTGTGGCTGCAGTAGGGAGGAGGAGAGGCCCTTTACAAATATTCCAGTTTGGGATATTCCCTTCTGTTCATGCGCAGAAGTAGTGCTTTAACAGGTAGTGCTATAGATGGAATATTAGAGACAGCCTCCAAGCCTCATTCTTCAGTGGAGGAAGTATTGCCCATTCCAGAAATTGGGATTATTGCTCTTTTTATTAAAGAGCTTTTAGGGCAAAGCACTGGGAAGAGCAGCAAAGTCAAGGTTGCTGTGGATGGGGAGCTGCCACCTGGTGGAACCAGGATCGCACATCAGTGATCCCTCGGGATGTGTGTGCTGAGTAAGTGAATCCACGTGGGGTTCTCTAAATTTCAGTCTGGTTTAATACCTGAAAATAACAGGATGTCGTTTGGAGATGTTTGAGTAACAAATCCACTGTTGGTTCCATTCCTGATCATTGACAATGTCTTAATTCAATTTATTCTATTTTAGTGCCATTACCAGAAGCAAAACCAAATCAGCTGCTCTGCCCTCCCATTTTCACTTTCACTGTTGCCTTTAAGTGTTTAATAATCTTTTCACAATTTTTATCATTCCTAGGTAAAGCAATGAAGCTGGAAGAACAAAAACAAGATACAGAGAGGCAGCTGAAGGCTCTGACTAAGCAGATGAAGGTAAGGTTTAAGCTCCAAGACAAAGCTAAGCTGAGCTTTTATTGCAGTACTGGATTTGAGAGAGGCGTTGTGTTTGCCTAGAACAAGTGTAAAAATTTCTTTCTACATCCTTTTCACTCTCTGTTCCCTTCACTTTGGACTTCTTGGCAGTACTGGAGTGGAAAGCTTAGCATGAGTTTCTTTGGCAATGTTTTTAGTATTATAAAGAGGCAAGTGTTTTGTTTGACCCAGCACCACCTTAAAATTGTGGGGGAATCCTGGCTGCTTGTCATCACTGCAGCAGAGACCAATAACTAAGTGCTCAGCTCGAGTGGGTGCATTTTTACAGCAGTTTGGGGTTGTAATTGCTCTTTCCAGGAGGACACAGAGGAGTGGAGGCGTTTCCAGGCTGACCTGCAGACTGCAGTGGTTGTAGCCAATGACATCAAGTGTGAAGCTCAGCAGGAGCTCCGTGTGTTGAAGAGGAAGCTGCAGGAGGAGGAGGAGAAGAGTGCCAGACTGCAGAAGGAGCTGGATGAAGTGAAGGGCAGCAACAGGTTGGTTGTTTACCATTTTCCGAGGCCGAGGGTTGATCTGTGTGCCTGCTAACACGCATGCAAACAGTGCTTTGTCGGTAACTATTCACTGCCCTGGATGTGCACCTTGTCTGTTTGTAACTCTTCTGGCAGATGTTGTTGTCTCTTATTCTAAGATGTTTCTGTTCTTTTTCTATTTGGCAGTCTAGTTCTGTCAAGGTTTTAATCAGCCAATGTTAAGTAGTAACAATTGCCAATATCCTCTGATAGCTTTGCTCTCAATATGGTGATGCCTTCATAACTGTGCAGCTGTACCTAACCATCTGGGGAAAGACTGGCTGGGTACAGATTTTCCATGGGACATCCAGAAGAGAACTTCTTAACCTGAGGGAAGTCAATGAAGACAAAGTAACACAAGCAATGGTCTGTTCATCAGAAATGCGTGTCAAATTAATTTGGATCCTCTAGATTGTGCCATTTAATCTCTCTCCTGGTAAATCCATGGCAGAATGGCCACAGGAACAGGGTGGATTCTGTCATTTCTTTCAGGTGAAGTAAGAGTCCAGCTCCACATGGCACTTATTTGCTCACTGTTTTCCACTGAGGAGTTTCCACAGCAGCTGTACAGTAGATGGGACTAAAAACATGGGAGAGCTTTTTTTGTGGAGGTGTATGGATCAGAATTCCTGGATGGAACAAACAGAAAAACTTATTTTCAGAAAATAAAGGAATGTTTTTAGGCTCCAGTTTCATTAGCAGAGTCCCAAGTGGATGCAAAGAAAAGCTATTACAGACTATGTACTCAGACAAAATGATTACCAGACACTACTTAAGTTCTGGGCTCTGTTTCCATTCCTAATTTGCTCTTAATGAAATTTCTCTTGTTGAAAGCAGGGTTCCTATATGAGGGTGGGGAATCGTATGCTTATCGTTTCCCCTCTGTATTATTTTGGCTTTTAAGATGTGTTTTGATAGTATTTAAAATGAATAGAAGATGACCTGCTAATTTGCAAACAGGAATATTTATCTTCCATCTGTAAGGAACATTATCAGCTCTCTGGCATAAGAAGCCTGAGCTACAAATACTCCTTTTTAAATTGGAACCCCAGAATCCGTACAGCTGTAGTATGAACCCAGGAGGGGGTGTTCAGACTTTGCATTTAATGAAGTCAGTTTTGGCATTTGTGTCTCCCTCTGTGTCACACACACACCGATGTGTCTGTCTCTGTCGTGTTGACTCTGTGTAGCTTGCTTTGAGTATTGCCTTGGTCGTGGAGCCAGATACGCTGTCTGCAGTGGGCAGTATTGATTCTCTTTCAAAGGCAGGTAATGAAACCAAATTTTGCATCTGTCAGGGTAATTAATTTGACTCTCAGAGCGTGCAAAATGTCTGTACTGAGTGGTATGGGGAACATAATGAAGCCTATTGAAGTCACTGTCTAAACAAACGGGTGATCAGCAGCTAAACACTGGAATTTTAAAACTCTGCTGACCTATGAAACAAATTCCTGAAGTCGCCAAAGCTCCTGCTGAGAGCCAGTTCTACACTCCCAGATATTTTTTTCATTCCTGAGGTCTCTGCCTTCCCCCAGCACCTCGGCTTCTTTCACCCAGGAAATTCTGGGGGTGTTCTCATCGTCGCTGTGTCAGCTCTCACAAACGCCACTGCTCAGAATCAGCAGTAGATTCTGGTACCTGAGGTGATTTTGATGTGTGCTCAGCCCTGGTGGAAGCAGTTTGTAGCATGATACCTTAACAGAGTCTATAAAGTATTCCTCATGTTTGCTAATGCTGAGCAGCTGCACGCTCAGCTGAATGTCTGACAGTCCCTAGTGAAAGTTTCCTGTCTGATTTTTAAGCTCTTATTGGAAAATGTACCTTCCAAAGAGCTTGCTACTCGAAGGTTATTGGCAAAATCTCAGCCATCTCTTGAGGGTCATTAGACTCCACCTCATAAATTCATCTTGAAGCCAATTTATCTCCTACGACATCCTGCCATTTTAATGTTTGCCTGTGGCTGCCTGAGTTCCTGCCTCCAAGTTTGATTTCACCGTTACGTTCTTCTAATCAGACAAAAAGTCATTTTTGGTTTAGGAACAGCCAAAGAACTTGCAGAAAAAATCCTGATGAGGTCATCAGAGTTCATCTGAATGAAGGTAAGAGCCTCCCAAAGGCATCTTTAACACGGATTAAATGTCTAATTCTATGACTAAGAATGTTGGGGGGGAGGCTGGACAAGCATCAGCCAAACGGAATAAGGGAAAAAGGAGTTAACTTGTCCCAGGTTAGTACTGGTTGAAACTACAAATTGATTAACCTGTGCTTCAGGCAGACTTCTATGATATTTTACATCCTAATTAATGTTATTTCTCTGCAGTAAAATGCAGAAGCTTACAATCTACTGTTGTGTGACTGTCTCCTCACAGGCAGTGGAAATTGAAGTTAAATAGTCTCCATCCTTGGAGGTTTTCAAGACCAGACAGGATAAGATCCTGAGTAAAAGTTTCAAGGTCTTGCTTTGACTCTTTGGCTTCAAATTGTCAAAATTATTTTGGCACTAAAACATTCTGTGCCTTGAACCAAGAACGTGGAGGGAAGACAGTTGGGCCGGGAGCCGTACTCAGAGAAATTAAATCTGTAATTAAATGAGCGACTTCTTAGAATAATAAAAAAATGAACCAGATCTTCAAACGGAAGCCTAAACTGAACATTGTGATGCATCCCACTAATTCGCTTCTGTTCTTCCTCCTGAAGTCTCAAATGCCACAGCATGGCAGTGTCACATGCTTTTCTCCTGGCAATGAGCTTGTACTGCGTGTATTAAACCCCGCTGTCAGTCTGTATGTGCTGATGTGCTGCTCATTTGTGCCTGTGTTCGCAGCTGTTCTGTCTCCCAGAGGTTTCCTAGTTCACTCTGCTCTCACAGCAAGCAAAGGAGGATGGCAGAGCAGGGCCCTCAAAGCAGTGCTTGTTTGCTCAGTTTGCCCCTCAGAGTTGTTTGGGGTGGGGGTTTGAGTTTGTTAGGGAGTATTTGGAGGGGTTGTTTTTTTTTTATACACTGGATGAGGTTATTCCATCCCCTTTAGTGCAAGGACCCTGAAACTCGAGCTGAGGTAGAGCAACATCAGCTGCCTGGATGGGTTCATGTACCCCTTCTGAATGAATAGCCTGAAGTGACCAGAGGAGAGGAAAGCCAGGAACACACCATCCCTGTCCTACACTGATTCCCTGGCTTTAGATAATTAATTTCTTCCTATCTGAGCAACATAGATTTTTTTTCAATTTTATATTTTGTACTGCTGTTGCTCATTGTGTCTCTAAGCAAAATTAGTGGAGTGTTAAGGCACTCCTTTAACTGTTCTAGCCACAGCACTGGCATTTCCACCACTCCCCTTAATTTAGACATGATGGGATGATGTAAAATAGAGCTGTACCTCAGGGTGGGCGTTGTGTGGCTTTTCATAACCTCCCCGACTGCTGTCTGTCTCCCCACAGGTGCCTGATCTCTGCCAGCTAACACAGCCCTGAAAGGAGGCACAGCCAGGCCTGTGAGACACTGCAGGACTTGCCTTCAACTCCCAGCTGGAAAAGGGAAGTTTCAATTCAAGAAAGCACCTCTGGTTTTCTTATTACCCTGCAAAATTCAAGTGTATTGCAAAGTGTGAATGCTCAGGTCCACCTCTTCCCCATGGGCAAGAGCCTCTCTCTTTGTTTCAGAAGGCTTCTCTCTTCACAAGACACCAGGAGGCAGAAGAAGTTCTGAATTATTCTAAAGCCAGCTAAGCCATAAGAAGTACTCACAGAGATCTGGGGATCTGAAATAACTGAGAGCTTTTTTTTTTTTTTTTGGAGGGATGGGGCTATTTTCCTCGAAATAGACATTCAAACGTGCCGTTTTAAGCTTAAACAAGAATAAAACCGAGCGTGTATGTCTGATTAGTAAAATTTAAAGGCATATACGTGAATTCTCCATGCAGTGTTATATCCTGTGTGTAAGAGAACAGATTTGTACAGACACACCAGCTTGGCGATAGGTCACTGAAACCCAGCAGCAGAACGGAGCAGAAACACGGATTTGCCCGCTCGTTCTCAGCTTGCTCGGTGCTGGTTTGGGATTCGCAGCCCCGCGCTGGCCGGGCGCTCGCCGCTGGGTGGCACGGCCGAGCCGCGGGAAGGGAAGGGACAGCCGCGGGACAG
>VXAZ01007802.1:695999-730702 GCA_013399875.1 Gymnorhina tibicen
GGGAAGGGACAGGACAGCCGCGGGAAGGGACAGCACAGCCGCGGGAAGGGACAGGACAGCCGCGGGAAGGGACAGGACAGCCGAGGGAAGGGACAGGAGAGCCGCGGGAAGGGACAGCACAGCCGCGGGAAGGGACAGGACAGCCGCGGGAAGGGACAGCCGCGGAGCGCGTCCTGCCGTGACCTTCCCGGAGAGAGCTTCCCGCGAGGTGCCGGCCCCCTGTGAGAGCTGCAGGTGGAGAGAGCACAAGGAGAAGCGATGAACCCATCCAGCCCCTAGTGAACCCCCTCTCAGAAAGAAGGAGTCGTTCTCACGCCTTTAACTCAGGTGAAGTATATGATGATCAGGGAGAACTCGAAGCTCAGCTCTGCGGATGGAGACACCTGGAGAGAGCTTTCCACGGATGCTGAGGAGAGACTCGGAGGTCGCCATCTCTGCCAGGAGATTCTCGCCATCTGCTCCAGGACTGGAATTCTGTGTTTTGGCTGTGGGATTTCTGTCCTTTTCTTCGGGATGCGAAGACCCAGCAAGGGCCTGGTGTTGGGAGCAGGCTGAGCTAGTGGAGAATTCCACAGGATGTCCTGGTTTTGGCATGGCCCCCACCTTTGTGCCGTGCTGCTGGAGTGTTTGCCTATATGCACACTTGTGTTGCCTTTTTTTGCTGTGCTGGCAGCTGTTGAATGTTGGTTTTTATGTTTAAGAGATATCCATTGAAGTGCGAAATAAATGTTTAAGTGTTTGGAATTGTCTGCTGCCCGCCCTTGGCCTCTCTTCTATTCTGAGCATCCGTAGCTGTGTGTCTCTACTTTGTGTGCCTTGGAGTTCAGGAGTTGTCACAATGACAGGAACTGTGTCAAAAACGAGATTGGGGAGTTATTATTTCTGAAAACGTGGCCCTGTGGTCTTAGGCCTCCTGTAACAGAGTCATCAGAGCAGTTTAGAAATTTTACAAACATGAGAAGGCTGAGTTTGCCAAAAATCTAAACATTAAGCATGACTTATCTAAACATTGAGAAAGACTTGCACCTTGTTGTCAGTCAGTTGTCCACATATTTCAAACCTAGAAAACAAGGAGACTCACTCTTGCTATCAGAGAAAAGCTCGCTGCATCTCCTTCTCTCACCAGTGAATGAATGAAACTCGGCAGTGGGTTTGTGAAAGGGACTGCACATTTTAATTCCTTTGTGGCTCCAGTGCTCTGCTTCCTCCTGGAGCTGCTCCACTTCAGCCAGCTGCACGTGCAGCATTTATCTGTGTGAACCATTCATTCTTGTTTCCAGGAAAGCATACAGCAGTTGGTGACATTTTGTTCAAATCCCTCATTTTTGTAGCAGAGCCTGTGTAGTCTCTTGGATGGCCTAAGCTGTGCTGAGCTTAATAAATCCTGTGCATAAGGAGCAGTCATTCTGGGTTTGAAGTTATGGTTTGTCATGAATCTTTCTAATTTGTGCTCTGTACTGTCCTCCTGAATTAGCTACTGCAAGTTAAGCTCTTGCTCTTCTGCTTCTCTATTAAGAAGCCCATCTCTGTACACACACGTGCATCCCCCTGTCATACAGATTGTTCTTTTTAAAGTTGGAAAGTGCTCGCCAATTTCATCTCTCCATTGCTTGTTGGCTGGCATGTGTTGTTTTAGTTGAAGCAAGTGGCTCTCTGGACTATTATTCTTCCCTTTTATGCCAAGGTTTGCAGCACGGGAGGCCTCGGTTTTCTGTTGTGATTGTGTTTAATCAAGGAGGTTCTTTCAGGCTGCCTGTTGCAAGTGCACAGATGGAAGATTACAGCAAGCATCTTAAAAAAAATTGAAACTCTGGTTGTAGCTCCAGCACCTGCATCTCCATAAAGACAGAATAATGGCACCTGAATTCTCAGTGGGCTCTTCTGTGGCACAGGGGCTGGTCCAGTTGCTCTGTTTGACATGTTTGCATCCCTTTGCAGTCAAAGGCCAGACTGAAAGTGTAATGGATTGCACTGGTGGTTTGGGATCTTGAGGTAGAAATTTATCCTTCCTCCATGCTTTGCTAGAAGCAGGACTCCTTTAGCCTTTGTGGCTTGTGTAACTCAGGTGCAGATGCTGTCACCTGCTGGTTTGTTGTTTGTGCTTTCTGAACCACAGAACAAAGAGTCAAGGCTGGAACTTGGAGCTGGCAAAACACTGGCTCCCTCAGAGCCCGGTGAATCTTATCCAATCTGCCTTTCCTCCTTATTGGATTAAATGAGAATGGAGCTGAAATGGCTTTTTCTCCAGCCATCTGCCTCTGCAGGCTCCCCTGGCACACAAGGAGCTTCCACGAATTAGCAGAGAAATAGCAAAAGTCTGCTTAAAGACAGCACCTCCTTAAGCTCTGCCAGAAATAGAAACTTGAGTCACTCTTATTCTCTTATTCACTGACACCCTTTAGCCTCTTTCATTTTCTGATGGCTAAAGGGAAAGGAAAAGGCTCTGACTTCTATTTTTAGCTCACAGAAGTTGTCCAACCCCATAGGCACTTTCTGGAGGAGTCCTCCAGCCACCTTATGAAATCATTTCTGGTTTTGTGTTCATGTAGCTCTTGGTGTGTATCAGACATTGTAAATACAGGGAGCTGTGGTGATAGCTCAGAACCTGCTGCTCAGCAGCTCCTGTGCAGGTTCTGAGCAGGTGGGAGAGGTACAAATAATCTCTTTTTACATGGCTAGAGTTTATTTGCTTGCAGTTCTCCTAAACTAAAGCTAGGTAGTTGCACTCCAAGCCTACCTGAGAAATACAGGTAAGTCTCTAAAGATTATAATGTAAAATACTTGACCAGAAGTAACAGTTTCACTGTGTGATTGTATTTGGTGTTTAACACAGCTCTGGGCTTTCCTGTATGAATTCCTGTAAGTCCAGCACCTGATCTTGACTTCAGAATCTCTTTTCAAAGGAGTAACTTAATTATCTGTCCTGTTAAAATATGAAACCTTTTCTATTTGGTTTGTCTATCTTCATTCCAGCCATTGGATTTTGGCATTCTTGTGTCTGCTGCGATGAAGCACTTAACAGTTTGATTCCCCATATAAGTGCTTATGGACTGTGATTGAGGGTTCATTTATTCAGCAGATGTCTCTGTTGCTAAGTTGTAAGTGTTGAGTTTTTACTCTGAAGTGTATTTGCTTTTTGGTTGCTTTCCTCATTATAAACTGAGAGCCACAGTAGCCCCGTGGCACCTGCGCTGTATGGAAAGCCCATCTTCAGGTAGTTATTGATGATTGCTCAAAACTCTCATCAAACTGCTTTGCTTTCTTTTTTCCTACGAAAATCCTCCTTCCTGTATGAGGATTGGGAACAGGGATGAAATGTTTAACAGTGCAGAAAAGTTTGTTAGACTCAGTGATTTAGTGTTTGCCAGGCACTGCAAGAAAAGGACCTGAATACTCTAAGAGTGAGTGGTCCCTGTTCTGGGCATCGCAGAAAAACCTGCACATTGCTGGATTTGCCTCACTACCCACGAAGATCTTGAATCTCTGCTTGCACTCCCCGTTGGCCCTGACTTTGACGTGGTTTGTGCTTTGCAGGCTGGCAGCTGAAGAGGTGGATTCCCTGGAGTCAGACACAGCCAACCGCTGGCAAGGGGTCTGCCTCAGCAGAGCTTCTCCCACGCCCCCAGAATCTGCAGCCACTGTGAAGTCACTGATAAAGTCGTTTGACTTGGGATGCTCAGGTACTGGAACATTGTAGCTTGTAGTAAAAAATTTTCCAGCAGTGAGCAGGCTCTGCTTCTTGCTTCTGAATGGGTGTTTTCTGTCAGTGCCTGGTGCACAAATACCTGTGGAGTGTCACTGCACAGTGGTTCCCTGTTCTGACAAGAGTTGGGTTTGAAATCCAGATGTTTCCATGTTTTCTCCTTGCAGGTAGCACTGGACAAAATATCCCTGTTCACAAGGTGCCCAGGAGCCCTCTCAGTGGAATTCCAGTGAGGACAGCCCCAGCAGCTGCTGTTTCCCCAATGCAGGTACAAAGAGCTCTTTCTGTCCTTGTAGAATCAAAAGAGGTGGACACAGTGCTGGCTCCAGCATCTGCTGACAGGGGGAAGGGGAAACTCATCTGTTTGTTTGCTGTGGAACATCAAATGCTGTGGTCCTAACAAAAAGGATCAAAGTGAGTTTGTCTTGACTTCAGCTTAGAGGTCTCAGTGGACGGATGTGAACTCTGTGGAATACAGTTCTGAACTTTTATCACCATGGACCAGAACAGAGGTTTCAGATATTGGGAGTGAGATACGAGAAACATCACGCTGAACTGGGGAGCTGGCACGCGAGTTGGGAGATGTGGGATTGAAGTTTCCAAGATGTGTGCTCCCAAGGTCTGGGAGCTTTGTGTCAATGCCTGATGATGGGATATTCATGTTGAAAACTGGTGCTGGGGCTGCAGAGACAAGAATCCTCCTGCCATACGACTCAGGGTGATGGGAACAGAGTCAGGGTTGAGAACAGGCATCCTTGCTTTTGGTTGGTGGCACTAAATTGTGTTTGGCAAGAGAGAAAAACCGTACAAATAGAAGCATGAAATGGTTCAGGAACCAGTGTATTACCAGATAAAATATTGTCCCTTTGTCCTTTTATTTCTCACAATTATTTACCCAGCTCTAGGTCCAGCTGGTACCCTGCTGAAAGGTTTCTGTGTCCCTCCCTGTGCTTTGTGATCTTGAGACAGCGGGAACTTCTTTCTGCTCACCTACCTCAGCGTGATGGCCAGTGCTCCTTTAATTACCTTTTGCACCTTTGTTTCGCAGAGACATTCTGTCTACACCAATGCCAAGCCAGCCAGCAAGGGCATTGCCAGGCATGCAGATCTGTCAGACCTCCCTCTGGCAGGTGAGTTGTGGTAAATGTACAGATACTGCCTCTTTTTGTTAATTAAGCTTGTTATTAACTGTTGGCCTCTGCCTGGGCCATTTTTCCTCTTCTTACGTGGTCAAAGGAAACATGAAAAGTGCCTCCAGTGTCTTTCTTTTACAGAGCTTATTAATTTTGTTGTGCTTCTTATTCCCATCTTGATCATAACTGAAAAATAGCTGATTTATTGTGGTTTGCCAACACAAACTCGCCTTCTTTATTCCAAAGTATCCACGGCACCTCTCTAATCCACACTGTGGAACTGGAGAAGGTTGGATTTTGTTCAACGTGTATGTCTCTGGAACAAGCCCAAAGCACTGTCTTCTGAGGGTTTATTTGTTTTTAAATTGAGCTTCATTTGAAATACATCAAACATTTCAGATACCGATGTGACTCTTTTAGGAGCAGTCATATTTGGGCTGGAAATAGTTTGTTTTGAGAGTTCTCAAGAGATGAGTTTGTTTTCATTTCACACTTTGCTTTTGTTCTCTTGTCATTTAATATTCTTTTCTACCAGTGTTTGTTTCCCATTTTCTCTAGGGCCCTTTATTTTGATTATCTGGTCCTGAATGTAGTTGTTGCATTGGAATCAAAGCTAGCAACAGCAGATTCTTGAATTTTTAAGGACAGATGAAATATTATATTCCTGTAGTGAAACTGCAGGGAGGGACAAAAAAAAAAAAAACAGTCACAACTTCTTGTCGAGCAGCCTGGATTTTCTGCAATTGTTTGCTGATACGGGAGAGAAATTAGAACCTGGCTTCATTTTTAGACTCTTCAGATGTTCTGCCAAGGCTGCCCTTCCATCATTCAGAGCTGGAGAACAGCAAAAGAGATGATAGGGTAGATGGCAGCATGAACGAGTGACATCCTGTGTGTGTTACTGGGTTGTCCTGAGGAGTAAATGCTAAGCAAGCAGAAGTGTCTGCTGCTGTCTAGGGGAATGGACAGGGTTTATTTACTTGTATCAGTTGGTTTCCAGGAAGTCTTGCATGAGTGTGTGGATCCCAAACACAACATAAGACCTTTTTAATCTCTACCAGTTTACTGTGGAGTGAAATAATTAATCAGCCGTGTAATATAATGCCAGTCCTCGACAATAAATATCCCACTCTGGGCCATGGATAGTTTCTGTTGTTACCCATAGACAGTTCTGTGAAAATCTGTTACAATCAACAGATATTTTAGAAGCCATTGTACGGTAAAAATTTATGGTTGCTTATCTAACAAGTTCCTGTATTTACAGCTTCTCTTTGTACCTGGATTTAATTTAGTTCCAATAATCCATAGCAAAGGCTTACTCACTGTAAAGTTGTAATAGCTCTGGTTCCAATCTAAATAATCCTAGAAGGCAGTTGATCCAAGCCCTATGCAAACAACACAGAATCAGAAATTATCCCCAAGGAAATTCAGAGTGAAGCAGTCTCCATGATAAAAATCTTCTGTCTGATTCCATCTGACCAGTGTCACAGCAGGGTTCTGTGATGTCCCTAATATGACCCAAATGTTACCTAGTTGGAGAGGAGCACGGATTACTTCACCCAGAGCTGGTCTTTGGCTGTGATCTTTGAGAGTCAGAGGTTTACTGGCTCCATCTAGACTTTCCAGCACCCAGAAGTGAGTCAAAGGAAGCCGAAGCTGAGATAAGAAGGAATTCACACCTTGGTGATATGGCATTAATTGATAATTATCATAAGGGAGGTGACTGAAAAAGAGGAGAAAAAGTGGTGTCCCACATTCAGTAATTTCTGATAACGTGGTGTGCAGTCCTGGCTTGTTGCATCACCTCATGTACAGACAGGCAGTGATTTTCTTTTGACTGTATAACAACATATATCATAAATATGTTATATAAATTACATAATATGTGTAAGAAAAATACAGATGCATGTACTGTGAATATATTGAGTCTTCCCAAAGTTATGCCAGGGTGGATGCCAGACACCGTGTGGGATAAGTGCCTTTCCCTGGGCTGCATGCAGGAGGCAAGAGGCTTTCTTGTTGCAAGTCTGCTAATGGCAGAAAATAAATCATTGTGCTAGGGCTGCTCAGGCATCTGGTGAAGATATCTGGTGCTCAGCTTTTGAACCTTTAGGACTGTAGATTTTGGTATTTCCCTTCATTCACCTGAGGCCCCTACCCCCCAGCAGGAGCATCAATCACAGGAAACCAGGCAGCCTGTGCTGTTGAAATCATCAAAGCCGTTCCTTCTTGTGGTCACCTCTAATCTGCTCAAGGTTTCCTAGCCCCATGTGTGTTTAATGAACAAATGAGTACATTTGTTTAGAATCAAAACAACAGACTACATATTGTGTGCTGGGGTGGCAGCACGGTGATTAATCAAATTCCTCAGGCTGCAAACTGACAGCTTTTTTTTTAAATTCCCACAGACCTTCTGAAGGGGAGAAATGAAGAGCTGAAACCAGACCATTACCTCCGCAAAAGCCCCTCCCTGGAATCCCTGAGCAAACCCCCGATGGCCTTCAGCAGCAGGATGCTTTCCTCTACCCCCAGCTGCTTGAAACCCCAAAGCAAACTCAGGTACCAGCCCCGTTTCCTGGGAAAAAACAGGAAAGACCAACAGCGTTACCTGGCAGCAAGATGAATATTTTAATCTGAAGCACCCTGTCTCCAGAGCAGACTCTGCTGGCTGGTCTTTGGGCTCTGTCAGATCCAGATATCAAAATTCAGATTGTAGTGATCACAGTTATCTGTAAGACGAGAAATGAGGAAATGAGGACAGCAAGCTTGCAGGAGCTGCTGAGTGGTACACAAGACTTCCATCGTGTGTACATGTGGTCAGCCCTTGTTCTCTTTCTGTCATTTTGCCTGCTGTGGTGAGCTAAAAACCAAAGGCTCTGGGGGCTAAAGGAAACCGGACACATGATTTTCTTCTCTCTTGAGAAAAAACGTATATTTTCCTCTGATCTCCACCATTATTCCCACCAGTAGGAGCTGTAGAGGGAAGACAATGTGGGTGTTTTGATTGTTGGCCTTTAAATGTCCTCAGCTTCCACATCTTTCATTCTATTCGAGAACTTGTTCTGCAGCAGCTCAACTGAGTGTGAATTTGCTGTTAGAGATTCTTTAGGCAGTTCCTTTCAATTTCACACCCTAAATCCTAGTTTTCAATATATAAAATAAAGAGGTTACTTGAAAAATGTATAAGTAAAGCTGATGAAAATAAGAGCAGAAATGTTTGGTTAACACACACCACTAGATATCCACAGGTTCTGTTTTTTCAGCTCTTTGTGTGCAGTGACACCACCTGAATTTGCCTCATGTAAAGGAAAATACTAAATGCAAGCTCTAAAAGCTAATTCAGTTTGGTTTATACGTTCTGTGCTGCCATTCTGCTTTGTCATGCAGATATCATTTACACACCGGTAAAAATTCAGAGATTTCAAATGTATTTACTGTCTGCTCCCTTCTTCCCTGGTTTAGTGTGGAGAGAAAGGACCCCCTGGCAGCCCTGGCTCGGGAGTATGGGGGTTCCAAGAGGAATGCTTTGTTGAAATGGTGCCAAAAGAAGACTGAAGGTTACCAGGTAAGGGAATAGGTACCTTTCTACTTAAATCACTTTCCTATAGGTGTGCAGTAAGCAATGGCACTTCAAAGAAATATGAATATTACTGTATGTTGATTTTTGCCTGTTTACTTCCGTGGGGTGTTTCCCTCCTCTTCCTTCAGATTTCTCTAACACTGCAGTCCCCAGTATTGCATTGTCATAAGTAATTTGTGTGCAAGCCCCAAAATATGTGCTGCACCAAAGGTTGCTGATGGTGAGAAACAGAGTGTCTATGTGCAGCAGCCTCAATTTGGCATGGAGTTTTGAAAGTACATCCTAGTATTTTCTCTGTAGGTTTCTGTGGGCGATACATTGTTGTGTGAGCCTTTTCTTTAGTCCTGTCTGCAAAGCCAAAGAAATATTTCACTGTGTGGCCTTGACCAAACGGAGTTTGCACCTTGATTTTACAAAGGCTGCCTGAGGCTGTCTTGTTTCTTTGCAGAGTGATTTTCACTGCTAAACAGGGATAATGGCTTGTGCAGGTCTTGCATGGCCATTGCTGTGCCTGCCTGGCTCGCGTTGGTGTGCAGTCGAGTTAAGCCTTTGGTTCTGCAAGGAAGGCAGTTACAGACAATATTTCATCCCATGATGGGTGCTGGGTGTGCAGGAAAGTCTTGGTTTGGTGTAATGTTGGGAGTTTTCTTTCTTAGGAATAATATTGTCTGTTACTTGGAGCAGAAGACAAAAGCAGTTATCACCACATGATGTGCACCCTGGGGCAAGTCTCTAATAAAAGCAGACTCCATCTTTTAAAGTCAATAGTAAAATATTTTTTTTTTCTTCCCAACCAGCTCTTTATGAAGCATCAGCTGCAGGGTGCAGGAGTTTGGGAGAGAAGGCAGTAGCTTTCCTTTCAGTTGTTTCCTAGGACTGGTGTGTTCATCTGGCTTGAAGGGAAGGTATTGGAGAAAGCTCTTGACTTCTTGAAAGCTTAGAAAGGCCAGGGTTAGTGTTCAGCCTCCAGTTCTGTGATACTGCCCTAAAGGCTGCAGTGCTGACTGTGTGTTCTAGGCTGTGTTGATTTATTTTGTATCTCCCCTGCTAAAATTCTTCTGGGCTTGGATTTGAAAGTATGTGGGAACATTCCCACGCAGCCCTCAGAAAACAATTAATGAAATACAACTTTTCCAAGCCTGACTTCTGTTAAGCCAGCAAACCCTTCTCTCAAGTACCACTTTCTCCTGGCAGTGTTGCCCTTTTTTTGTTTGAAGTGGCACCTGTGGTGAGCTTCCTCCACTCTCTTAAAACAATCTGACTCTGATGAGTTCAGTGTTAGAAGTGTTCCCTGAGCATCAGCCTGTAGGTTTCTTTCTCTGATTTACACCCAAGTTTGACTAAATTAATTTAGCCAATTAGCAGTAATTGACTTTAGAAATAATTATGTGGCTTTGCAAATATAGAGGCCCGTGTGACATCTCAGGGTAGATATGAAAGTCAGAAGAACCGAGGCCCAATCACAGTACTGATTTATGGTGAGAATTTTGCCTCTCCACCTTCACTGCGTTGTTTAGAGGGATTCTCTCTTGGACGTTCTTCCTCAGCTTCTCATTCCCGTTGCACCCTTTGCTGTGCATTCACTAACTCGCCGTGAACTTGCTTTTCCCAGACCCTTGCACTCCCATGATAAGGCTGATGTTAAGCTCCACAGGGAGTTTTTATCATTCTTGAGTACGAGAAATGGAGTGAAGAACGTCACCCTCCTTCCTGCCTCAGCCCCTGCAAGGGTGGGATGAGGTAACGAGCTCCGCAGAGCAGAACCCTGATGACGTGCGCGAGTTCTTTCCCAGAGATAACAGCCCTGTCTGCGAGGCATCATCTGTGCAAATTCCAGGATGATCTGGCATGTAATTCCTCACAGGAAGCCCGGAACCAGGGAGAAGTTTGGATGCAAACTCCTTTCAGCCCTGTGACACAGTAGAAGGAGAGCAGTAAAAAACTTGGGCTCGGCTGCCTAACTTGTGTGTTCAGTGGCGAAATGCGTGATGGCACTTCCTCATCTGAGCTGGGGGGGGACAGGGGGATTCCTTTCTGTCTCAATTATGATTTCCTTAAGCAGCATGAGCAAAATGGATTAGAATAAGTGCTACTCTCAGTAGCAGCTGCTCCCCACATCCCAGATTCCCTGAGGAAAGCTGCATTAGTGACCTAGGAAGGTATCTGGGGATGAGACCCAGGGACCAGCACGCAAGGCTCCACTTTTTAAATGCTTTAGTTCACACAAAACTTATGCTGTAGATAGAAATTGCCATCCTGCTCCTGACAAATACGGAATCATTTAGTTTAATTTAGTTTAAGATCAAGTCCAACCATAAACTATCCTTGCATGGACTACAGTGGGAACATTCCCTGGCTTTGAACTTCAGCGTGTTCCCCAGGAGGCAATCTCATGAAACAAACCAGGGACACTGGGGTGAGTTGGGAGAAGTGCAACACAAATTAGTAGTGGCCTGGAGGGTTTTGTTTGCTTTTTAAAAAAAGAAATTGAGTGAGTTTACAGTAACTGAGGGGAAACATGAAAGCATCTATGTTTCTGTAATTGGCTGTGTCAATTCTAAGGTCCTTATTTAAACAGTGATTTGATATCAAAAAGATATGCATACTAAGGAGAAAGAGGACTGGGAACATGAAAACAGAGTCACTAGAGTGAAAATAAAGTGGAAGTTCAGTTTAATGACTAGGAGAAAAGAGTATGAAAGTGGGATTGCATAAACTGAGCCATGATAGATCATATTATTTCAATTGTCATGTTTTGGTGCCCAGATGAATGTTATCTGGCATTTTGGCCATTGATTCTGAATAACTATGCAGGGGAGGTGCTAAAAAAGTCTCAGTAGTAACGAGAATTGTGGTGAAATCAGGCTTTGGGCTCAGTGTCTTTGTGCAAAACTTCCTGGTGGAAAATCTCCACCTTAAAAAAATGAATCTAATGTGTGGTTCCCTATAAGAATTGTGCACTGGCACGGGCTCTCTTCTGCCAGCCATACACAGGCTGTTCCTTCTGCCTCTCTGAGGTCATTGACATCATGGTGTGTAATGTTGGGCCATGAGGTGACCACTGAGAAATGCTTTTGTGGCTCTGAAACTCATTTACCACAAGTCCTTTAGACCACAAAGCCTGCTGAGAGTATGCTATTTGTGTTAAAATAGCTTTTTCTCTGTTGTCTTGTGGGTTTCTTTCCATCTGTTTAAAAAGATGATACATCCTAGCTGCAGTGTGAAGTAGGAATTGGGTGCCTCTTTTCTAACAGGCTCAGTTCCTGTGAGCTGGAACTCCTGGAAGCTGCTGGGAGTCATTCTTGCTGCATTATCACCTTCCATAATCATGTCATTAGTGCCTGTGGTGTCATTTAAGTGCCCTGATTCTCTCTGCTCTCTGTGGAGACCATTTGTCAAGGGGCCAAACCTCTCTAGATTAAAGTCCATCGCTATTCACGGGTGCATTGTGAAAACAGAGAACTTTTAAGAGGCACTTAACCCATGAGCATTAGAATTGAGGATTATTGTTTCTGCCACACACATTCTCTCCAGAGGGGAAGGAATTGCTACCATGTTAATGAATATGGTTTGCTTAAAAGAACTATTTTCTTTCTCTTTCCAACCACTACACACCCTTCCTGTGGCACAGAGGAAAAGAGGATTTGAGACTGGCTCTTTCCTCCAGTGCATATTCGTGGTTATTCTTTTGTTCAAAGTTATGTTTGGTTTAACAGGACCTATTTGGGATCCACCACTTGCTGAAGATCCACCACCTCTTACAGTAAAGCTGTGTGGTTGTTTTAGGTAGAAGAATGCTAAACAGGAGGAGACAAGGAATGTCCTAGAACTGAGGAAGGGAAACGGCAGCTGTACCTCTGAAGGTGTTTGTGTTCCATGTATTCTTGAGCTGTGCTTTCCAGCCTTTGCACTGTATCACCTCCCTGTGGCAGTGCCCCAGCTGTGGATTGAGGCAGCTCTTCATGGAGCAGAGATACGAAAGCTTAGGGAGGAAAATAAAGCTGTTGCAGTATTTGCTGTTTGACAAGTCATTATAGCGAGAGACTGCTCAACTGGTGGTTTGGCAGTGGGTGTAATATAAAGCTCTTTATCCTTTTGTATTCAGTTTAAACTCAGACTAATACCAGCTTTTTGTTTACGAATTTGTGGCTTTCTTTTTCTCACAGGAATTCGCATTCCTTTTCTTTTAAGGCTAGGCAGTATTTCCTCCAAACCCTCCTTGTTCTCAAGCCCTGTTCCACGTTGTTAGCCCCTGCTTTTTCTGCTGCTTTTTTGCCTTGTTTGCTGGCTGGATGAGATCCAGCCCGGATTAAGTGTGACCCAAAGATGCACAAAGATGGACATAACATATTCCCTTTGGTCAGGTGGTCATGGGACCATTTTCCTTTGGGAGATGGACTCTGCTGGGTCACACAGCCAGGAGGGCAATTTTTGGACTGCTGATGCATCAAGCAGGTACATTCCTGGGGCTGCACTTTGTGAGGACCTGCTTTATAGGAGATCCCAAAGCTCCTTCATGGCCAGTTGTACTCTAACACGTCTGTGTTTGAAGATTTCTTCTTTATTCTGGAAAATAAGGGTTATCTTTAGAAACAAGAAGTCTGTTGCTTCTTTGTACGTCATTAGTGCGAGGAGTTGACATTCTCTGTCTGCTTAAGCATTAATCTTTTCTAACTGTCAGCTGAGCATTCTGCCTCACAGGCATCATCTTGGACTGCAGAGAGTGAACAGAGCTGTGTAAATAATGTAAATATATATATATATACAATACAGGGTTGGTCCCACAGTCCTCAGGGTTGGTGCTCAGGATGGCAGTTCCAGCGAAGTTGGTTCTTCACCAGAATTAGAGGTGAACGGAACAAAACCCAGGATCTGAACCTGGTCAGAATGTCATTCCTGGGACTTGGCTCGCTCAAACACTTCCTTTGACACCAATTTAATGGAGCTTAGTTTTAAAGCCTTGAGAATCCCAGCACAGCTGTGCCCTGTCCTAAGGAAATACAGAAGAGAACCCAGTGGTTTCTTAATCACCAGATGTGCACTTCCTACATTACATTTTGTGTTTGTGTCGACAAGTAGCCTAAAACTGTTCCAGTACATTTCCAAATTGTGTCAGTGTCTCTCTCAGGTTTCTGTCTGAACTAACCAGGTCTCTATCTAAATATTTCACTGCTCATGAGAAGGAGGTAGGCAGTGGCATTGCTAATTCAGCAGCAACACTGGGGAGCAGATGAACAGGTTCACTTTTCTAAGCAAGGAGCTGAATCCCATCTGCTGTTCTGCACAGTTTGTGTGCAGCCTGGAGAGGCTGGAATTCCCACAGTGCCGTGGTCTCGTGAAGATTACCAGCAAAACAAATAACTCCTGGGCTGTGTGATGTGGGTGAAGAAGAACACCGCACAAAACCCCTCCAGATTTGCGTGGCAGCCGTCCGTTCATTCTGCGTTCACGGCAGAGCCTCTGCTCTGGGCAGGGCTGGGGAGATTCCCCTTGTGCCACACCGACCTGTGTGCCTGAGGTCGGAGCCTGCTGAGGCAGCAGGAAGAAGCATTGAGTCACGCCAGCAACACCACCTCCTTTGCTCTGGTGAGCAATGACCCGGCCCCTGATGTCCCAGCCCTTCTCTTCGGAGAGGCTGCACAAGCTTCCAGAGCTCTGTGTCCACAGCACTTGTTGCATTTTGACGTTTTAGAAGCAGGATATGTGAGCAATGGGTTTTCCCCGGGAAGTTATTGGTATATTCTGTGAGCTTCTGAGAAGTGGATGAAATTTCTGGCTCTCTCTGTGTTTCTCTGATCTTTGATGAAGAGAAGGATGTTGACTTTTCCTATCTGTACAAAAGCTGAAAGGAGTTTTGCTAATAGCTCTTGAGATAGGAGAGATTTTCCTGGGTTTGAATAAAAATCCACAATACATTGGTGAGGAATTCTGCTCCCAAGTCTCCTATGGACCAGCTTTGTGACCTTGGTAGTCTTACATTATAGCACTGCCTTGATCTTCCTAGCAGTTAAAATATAGGTCACAGAACCACATAATTGGATGTAAACGTCGGTAATATTTGGAAAGATGCTCTGATAAAAAGGACAGTCTTGAGAGATTTTAATTCATGAAAATACAGGCTGAAAATGTCAAGATAGTCCCAGGTTTTTTTCCAGAATTAGAGGCTGCTGGCCAGAGCCTGCTGAGCAAGCAAAAAAAAAAAAGTGTTGTTTTCCTAAATAAAAATACTTACGGCTGGATGTGTACATTCAGTTTTCTCTGTATGTCCCAGCTGGACCCAGAGTTGGTGTCTGGAATTAAAATGCAGCAGCCAAATCTTGGCACGTGGGGAATAACCAGGTAGATGACCAGTGTGCAAACCCCCTTTCTCAGTGATGCCAGTGCACAAACGTGCTTCCCCAGCAGAGCCAAATAACTTGAGCCAAGCTCTGCCTTTTTTCACATAGAGGGCTTTGTCCTGTAAACAAATACAAGTGTCTTGATTGGAGGGATAAAATAAATGCAGCTCTCTCATGTGTAACTTTCTATCCTGCTGGGTAGTTTTTAAAAATAGCATTTGCATTCTGTCCATCCCAAAGTCCAGGACGCTTCCCTTGTGTTGCCTGGATGCGCTGACAATCAGTGGAAGCACTGAATTGATTGGTCACCAGCTGGAGCAGCTCCAAACTGGGAATTTAACTGGCAGGCAGCTGGGCCCTGCTGCTGGTCCACCAGTAACCTTTGCTGGTGGGACCTCTCCCCACCTTATTTCCATCCCCTGCCATGAGCCTGCTGCAGTCTGCAGCCTGCCCCTCCGCCCAGGAATTCCAGGACATGCCTAATCTCGGAATTCTCAATCCAGATAATGAGAAAGAGCTGTGGGAGCAGCCAGTGTGGTCATTAGCAATTCTGCACCAGGGCTCCCGGCAGGAAGTAGCTGTGCTGCTGTCTTGGACACAGAGTGGAGCTAATTCCTCCCCCTCTCTCCCTCCCCTCCTCCCCAGAGTATCTGTGTGGTCTTTGGAGCTGTGCTGCTGCATCTTCCCTGCTGCAGCCTTGGGAATGAAGGGACACAGCCCAGTCTGTGTCTTCTCTGTGGCATTCAGCAGTGGTGTCGTTTATAGGAGCTGGTGAGAGAAGTGATGGAAGTGGGAGCTGTGTGGCAAGCACAGCACAGGGAGTTGCCCTGTGGCAAAAGAGCACAGCAAGGGTCCTTTAGGCTGAAGAGCACAAGAGACATGCAGAGCAAAGCCCAGAACTCATCAACATCTAACGGGATTTTTACAAGAGGGAGAACTCCTGAGTCCCTGGTCTCACTGTGTAATCCACCTCTGCCTCTCCAGACGGAGCTGGCTCTTGCTCTGCCTTCTCACGGAATGTGAGTGGTGGAAATGACAGAAATACCAGTCACACTTGATAAATATCTTTTGCCACCATTACCTCATCTCTGAAATGACCCAGACACGTCTGTAAAATCGCTTCTGCTTAGACCAGCTCTCCTTTGGTCCTGTATGATGGCTCCCTGTAAACTCAGTTTTATACATTTTCTCCCTCTCGTGCAAAGCAATAAATCAAGACCCAACCAGAGGAATATGTACAAACCCCTGTAACTTTACTAACCTTTTGTGAGACCTTTGAAGTAGGTGGCTTCTAGTAATGAGGATGTCGTCATGGGGTTATTTACATTCAGAACATCTCACATTATTTGCTAGGAAAGGTTCAAATTCACCCACTGTGTGTTACATGCTGTGCCGGCAGCTACTCCCAGCCCTTGTTCACTAGAACTTGCTTTCATTATAAAAAGTCAGTCTTTATATGTAAAAATGCAAATAAAAAGGAGCAATAGACCTGAAGGCACAAACAGAGGCTGTTTGGTTACTCACTGATGAGTTGCAGGGATGGTTTCAGTGTCAGTAGGATCCTGCCTTGCAAGCAGAGGAAATGGGAGGTTCCATAATTACTTTATCACTATTATCTTAGCTCTCTCCCATTTGCTACTACTTTCATTTTTTGTTCTCGTGAAAGTTTCAGCTATTTCAGCACCACCTCTCTCTTGTAACCACAATAACCAGGACTAAGCTGCCTTGGAGAGGTCCTGAAGCACAGGAAGAAAGAGCTGAGTTTGAAGAGTGCACAGATCATTTTACAATTCACTCTGAATGGTGTCTGTAGGACAGCTCCTTTCCAGATGAGTTTGTTTTAAACACAGAATTTTAGAGTGCATCATTCCACCTATTCTTGCCAGTATGCCTCAGGTAGGAAAGTTAATATAAGAAAATTGGAATTTGCCTGACTTTTTGGTATCTTCTCTGGCTTTTGAGACTGAAATAGTTGGGAGCTGCAACATCTTTGTGTAGGATGCATAATATCCTTTTTAAATTTCCTCTATTTAAATGTCTCTGCTCCATGTGAATTCTGTAGCAAATTGATGTTTGATGCTTTTGAAAAAAAAAAAAAAAAAATAGAGCCATAAATCCTCTAATATCTTGTCTTTGCTAAAGGGCTCATTAATTCCCACTTACTGAAGCAAGTGATGAATGGCAAACCCAAAGCAGCACCTGTGGCAGCAGTGGAGGAAGGAGCAAACAGAACCCAGAAATGTGATGGGAAGCAGGGATTCTTTATAAAAGGAAATGTAGTAAATGGCATGGCTTTTAAGGAGCTGGCATCAGTTCCTTTTCAGTTTGTAGTGCTGTTATTACGTGATTTAACTGCATTTTCAGAGAGCATTTTGTGATCTGAGCTCTGTTGTTCCGTGCGTGTGTAATCAGCAGTAAGATGCATGGCTTACTGACATGCTGAGAGAAGCATTAGAAATATGGATTATGGGATAGAAACACAAAGTTTCAAAGACATTTAAAGCAATTCTTCTGGAGACTGCAGTTGCCTGAACCATTTGAGCCAGGGATATTAATACAGCCTGGAGGATAGGAGGTCACCTGGCTTCCTTCCCAGCCTTGGCTACCCACTTAATCTCCATACAATACACAGCACTGCTGGTTTGGTCTCTTTTAATCAAGAGGCATTGGTTTATTCTGTATTCAATTTAAAAGGAAAAGTTTGGTAAGAGAATTCAGAAAGGCTCCTGGCAGTAGATGGACAGTGTGATATGCAAATCTCTCCAGACTTGCAGCTCCCCATTGAGAGTAGCTGTGTGCAGTTGTCATCTGGCTGCACCCTGCAATTACAGAAGAATCCAGGCAGCCTTTAATTTCAGGCATTCATGCCTTTCATCCCTGTTAACTGGACCTGACCACACTTCTCATTCACCCACATTTCCAGCAGATTGCCCAGATGTTTTGTGTCTTTGCTGGAGCGTTTCAGATGAACTGGAGTGTTTTGGTGGTTCGGAAGGCTCGGTCGTGCTAAAAGGAGCCATCCTTCCCTCATGTTGCTTTTTAGGAAGTGTTTAGAACTTGCCCATTCAGAACATGAAGATTCCTATGAATAGAATGTCTTTGGCTGAACCCTGTTAACCTGGCCCCAGCCAGTTAGGGTGTAATAAATCAAATTAGATCTGCAGTTTTGTGCAGCCATTGTTAAAGATGGGTAGGTTTGGGACCTCTTTGGAAGTCACCTTTTGAGGTACCTTGATCCATTTTGCATTAGAAGGGTCAGAGTTCAGATGTGCAGAGCTGTGGCTCCTGTTCAGACACGTGTTTAAATATATCCACTTAAAAACACTGAGCTGTTCAAGAGGAGCTGTGGGGGTCTGGGTTGTGATGAGCTGGAGGGACAGCAGGAAGCTGAGCCACTTGAGGGAGAGCTGCTATTAAAAACAAGGCAATTCCCTTTCATCTATTCAATATATTTGTTTTAAAAGTGTTTAAGTTTATATTCTGCATGGGCTGAACCTCCATGATCAGCCACCCTGGCAGGTTCCTGGTGTGCCACTCCATACCAGACACTTGGGAGAGGCAGGAGGGGATGTTGGGTGCTGAGGGAAGGGTGGGAATAATGATGCTCAGATCATATTTATTGCAGGCTTTCTTCCACAGAGTTCCAGGCTGGCTTCAAGCTGATTCATGTCTGTAATTGATAATTCTGGGTCTCAGGGAGAAAATTGTGACTCAGAGAGCCATTGCTGTGGGCACAGCAACGCGTGCATAGTGGGAATATCTTGTATCAGGATTTTAACGTGCTCAGACTGTAGTGAAGAGTGCATGATGTCATTGTTGCTTTTTGCTTGGAGTCAAAGATCGAGTGAAATCTAGCAGGGTGGTGTTTCTTACCTCAGACAAACAAGGAATTGTTTTTGGTGAGAACAGATCACACGGATTTCCCTGGGTGTCTTTGCCGTGGCTCTCTCTGAGGGCTCCGTTATCTGCAGGCAAAGGTCCTGCTCCCGGGATGGGGGGGCTGAGGTCAATCCCTTCCAGGTGTTTTGTGTCTTTTAGGCCTGACCTGACACGAATATCCTAGATTGTACATTTGTTACCCAAATAACATCGCCTGGATATTTCTTTTTTTAAATTGTATTTCACGTTCCTGGAAACAAACCGTACTGGGCACTTTGGTACTTCGATAGCTGTGCTCCCTGGCGTGCTCCCAGATCCCAGTCTGAGCATTCCCAGTGCCCACAGAGGGGTTCACTCGTGAGCCTGAAGAGAATTAAGTGTTTTCACTGCTTGGTGACACTGCAGGTGTGCTGAGGACAGGCACTGGGGTACCAGTGACCACAGGATGTGCTGTGGCCATGTGACAGCAAATTTTTCCCCCCTTCCTGGTGAATGCTGCAGCTCAGTTTGATCTGAGTCCCTGCTCCGTTTTCCCATTCCTCCCTGCACTCATTCTGACGGTGTATCTTCCTCCTGGGTGCTGCCATCCTTTCTGGGCGTCTCATGAGAAGCCACGTGCAGTTTTTCAGAGCTCAGGGCGGGGGTTCTGCTGTGAGCACGCTGGGACACAGAAATCAGCCTCCTGCAGCTTGGAATTGTGCATTAACAACCGGCGTGGACACAAATAGCTCCCATTATTCAGGGGCTGTGCGCTGAGGAGTAGGGAGAGAGGTGTGGCAGCGAGACTGAGACGGGTTCTGCTGCCAAAGTAATCAAGAGGAGGGAATAGTTTCCGAGGTGTTCATTCCCTAAATTGTTTTCCTTTTTTTTTTTAAAATGGCTTCAGGGGAGCCAGAGATCTTCCGAGAAATCAGAGTTGTCTCTATTTTGACTTAATTCCTCTTGGTGTGGCGGACTGGGGAGGTATTACAAATAAAGCTGCAGCGTAGCAAAACAGAGATCACTTTTCATTTACCATGTCCTTATATCCCAAACTGCAAAGTGTCTAACACGGGAGCCAAGATGAAGTGCCAGGGAGAGGGGTTTATACTGTGTATGAAATGGAAATGCCTTTGTTTAGAGGAAAAAAAAAAAAATACCCAAAATTCATTGATTCTTGTTAGATGTGAAAAGGGAGCTAAGTGGGCTTGAGTATGCCTAGGTGTTTGTTACTGTACTGTGAACTGAACAGTTGAGCTGAACCTTTGAACGTTTGTTCTGGGTTCGCATTTAGGACAAAAATTCGGGTTTGAGTTCGTTTTGGCTGCTGATTGTGGCAAACCACTTTGCAGCAGATTTCATCTGTGGTTCAAATATGGCCAGCAGAACCCCATCCTTGAACTTCTGCTTGTTTGTAAGAGAACCAAAAGTTTCTGAGGATGACTGTCTGTACAATGCCGTTGGGGAGGTGAGGATTTTTGGACCCAGTTCTGATTGTTGTAGACATTAGCACTTTTTATCTGTAGATACTGTGATTTGGGAAGAGGAGAAGAGTTTTAGGTGTATTTAAAATCACAAGAGTAAGTAAAATAATTGAACTGATGCTGGGATAGTGAAACACTGTGTGAAGGAGCAGTTTTGTGTCTCACATGTCTCCTAACAGCATCATGAAAACGAGGATAGATACAAGGTTCCCACACAAACAAGCCTTGCCTTTTCGTCTAGTCCTGTTGCTTAACTAAGGCTCTGTTTGTTCCTGTTTCCATGGCCTTTGGCAGAGGGGAGGAACAACCTCCATTTTCCATTTCTATCCTACAGTATAAAATGAGAATATTGGCATTTGATGATGGGCTATTTGCTGATAAAACATACTGGCCTCAGTAAAAACACTTCTGTAACTTGGCAGTCGGTCCTTTCCCACTAACTGCAGATTGATAAATAGAAGGGAACTTGTTTGTCTGAAACTTCGAGAAAGCAGAATAATCCAGCTCAGCCAATTCCATACACACGAAGTTGGACTTCCGTGGTGCAGCTTTATGGAATGGGCAGTGCCAAGGCAGCTCTCAGAGGAAATTATTTTTTTTCTTGTGACGGTGTTCAGCCAGTGCCTCATTTTTGTATTGTCTCCACCGAGAGATGTTAACAGAGCCCAGTACAACGTGGTGGCTGGTGCAGTGTGGGGATGTCAGCTGCTTTCTGAGCCCGTTGGAGCTGTAGATTTATTACAGCCAGAGTATTGTAACCTGGAATATTCTGTACTGCTTCAGTTTGAGTCGTGTTTGGTTATGGACATTTATTACTAATTTGAAATCCTGTCTGACTGGACCAAGTCCAGGTTGGACAACTAATCGGGGAGGCATCAGAAGCAAGGAGCACATGCTGAGATAATTCCTGTCTGGGTTTTAGTGTGTCTGCATCAGCTCTTGTTTGAGATGCAGTAAAAGCCTTGTCTTTGGGGGAGTCTTGAAAGAAACCAGGAAATAGCTAAATAAAGAAAACGAAGGGGCAGGGAGTGTGAACTGAAGCCGAGCACTCGGGAGGATGTGGCTGCTGAGAAGGGTTGCAGGTGACTGCACACCTGCTGTGGCGGGGGAGACGGTGCAGCTCCATCGAGTCCCGGAGCCTCCCTGCTCCGGCAGCTCTTGCTCTTCTGGGCTGTATCAGCTCACTGCTGTGTTTTCAGCTGGCATTTGGAACTACAGCTGCTACTCCAGCAGCAAGACTTAGCCATGGGAATTCCTTAGCGTGCTGGTGGGGCCAGTCAGGGCAAACAGGAGCATCGGAAAGGTCACCTTGTTCACAGGAGCAGGACTGGGCCACGGGCCCGTTTTAACTGCAGCTGTGCCCCGTGAGAGCATCCCAGGGAAGAACCCCGAGTGCACTCTGTGCCCCAAGAAATCTTGTGTTTTAAAGGAGTTCTCTGCAGATGGGCTGGCTTTAAAATACCACTTTCTGTTTCTGTAGTCACTGTAACCCCCATGGTTCTCGACCTCAGCTGTCAGGAGCAGGGAAACTGGGCTTGCTCTGTGCACCTGAGTGCAGCTTTGTAGTAGGAGACATGGCTGGCAAAGAACAATCCAAGTGTCTAAAAACGAGGGGAGGAAGATATTTTTTGTCCATATAAACTCCCAACTCTGTTAGACTATTTCTTTCCAAATGTTTCTTGTTCACCTCCCTCCTTTCGGAGCTGGCAGTGGTGGGAGTGTCACCACAGATATTTCTAGCCCAGCTCTGGGGTTTTCATTCCATGGCTGCACAAAAACTATTGTTTGGAGAATTTTTTTGTCGTGTAGCACTGTTCAAGGATGGCTTATGTTTTCTCTTACAGAATATTGATATTACCAACTTCAGCAGCAGCTGGAGTGACGGGCTGGCCTTCTGTGCTCTCCTGCACACCTATTTGCCTGCACATATTCCTTACCAGGAGCTCAACAGCCAGGACAAAGTGAGTTGTGTTGTACGTTTGCAGAATTCACAGTGAACAGAACGGATGAAAAAGGGAAGGAAACCAACAGTGAACTCCCAGAGAGAAGTGCAGGGACTGCTGGGTGAAGAGTCAGTGACAAATTGGCTGAGTCCAGTGAGTGCTGCAAATAAACACAAAGACAGCATCTATTACAGTAAGAATTATATCATGTACAGGAATGCCTTACATTAGTTAACATCTCTGCAGAAACCTTTTGCTCACAGTAAAGACAGAACTTCAGTGGGTTTTTTTCCCAGTTGTAGCCAGTTTCACAGCAACCTCTGTGTCAAAAACAGAGGGTGTCGCTCGGGCAGAAGTAGATGAGCTATTCAAAGACAAAGAACTTGTGATGTGCCTGACTAATCCAAAAAAGAGTCTGTATGCAAGTATGGAATCCAGTGGTTTAGTTTTCAAATACACCTGCTCATTTAAACTTCCTGCTTAACCAGATGCGAGGACAGATTCAGGAATAGTGCTCTGATGTTAATCCTTTTGGACTTTTATTTCTACAGAAGAGAAATCTGCTGTTGGCATTTCAAGCTGCTGAAAGTGTGGGCATCAAACCCAGCCTGGTGAGTAACCTTTCAGCAAGGGAACACTTGCTGCACACACCATTCCAACACCTTTCCTTGCTGCCGTGTGGCCAGGCAGTGACCTTGCCCTCAAAGTGTCACACAGTGCTGGGGAAGGCTGTATCACCGTCAGGAAGTTCACAGTGTTAGGAGAACTTCCAGAAAGGATTTGTAGAGTCACAGAATTAATATAATTTGAAGGAACCGCTGAAGGTCATCCAGTATTGAAGTGAGGGTATGGATTCTGTCCTCTTCTTGGATGCCAGCTCCAGATTATTCAGTTTTATGGACAGACTTGCCTGTTGCACCGTTTTGTTGCCTTTTGTTTTAGTGCTTTAAGAAACAGAAAGATAATTTGTTTGTTAAACTGTTCAAAAAACCTTTTCCAAAATTAACTATATGACTAGGGAGAGAGAATATGAAGGGAAATGATATGAAGGGAAAACTATTATGGGGTTCACGAGCTAAATACAGAAGCAAGGAAGCAGCAACTTAAATGAGGTTGTATAGAGAAGTGATCTTTGCAGATGGAAGAAATCTTTTAGGTTACAGAACGCATTAACGAATGTCAGAATTGCACTTGGCCAGAGGATCATTCCAATGGTCCTTTAAGCACATGGCTTTAGGGGGCTCTGGAGTGGAAGCAGAAGTGCTCAATGGGTTCAGCTGCCCAGAGGAGCCGTGGGGGGGTTGCCTGAGCGTGGTGCTGTGTCTGTGCAGGAGCTCAGCGAGATGATGTACACGGACCGGCCCGACTGGCAGAGCGTGATGCAGTACGTGGCCCAGATTTACAAGTACTTCGAGACCTGAGCTGCAGAGCAAGAGCTGGACACAAGTGGAGAAGAGAACAAAGAATGCTACAGATGCACTCGATCACTTTAAAAACCTGCTTGCTCCTCTTCCACAACCAACCTAAGCTCTTAGTGTGAAAGGAAGCTCTTCCGTAGTTTTGATTCCATCTGGGACTGCAACCAAATAACTCCCCGTTGTCCATCTTTGCAAACCAAATCCATTGGTAAGTTTACTCCCACGGGGAAATTGCAAAGCGTTTTCAAGCACACCTGGGATATTTCTGAAGAGGATCCCTTGGGCTAACAACGTTTGCCTCGACAGGAGACCTGCTACACAATGAAGTTTGAAGTCAATGTGGACTATGCTGGCACTCAAGGGAGGCTGGGAGATTGATATTGATACAAAAGCTCACAAAAATGCTCTTCTTGCCAAAACGTGCTTAACTCATCCCGAGTACATGTTGTTTTCTTGCCTCCATGTATTTTATAAAACACCTTGACAGATGCACTTAAGTTGTAGAACCTTAACCTGAGTTACTCTCACGCATCTCACCCAATAACTGCACTAATTTACTCATAGCTTAACCAGCAGGGTGGTAACAGGATCATTTGTAACTCAGAAACCACCCTCTGTTCATCACCAGTTAGTGAAATAACTCTAAAAGATCCTGTTAGGTGCTGGGACTTCATTTCAGCTCAAACAGAAGTAAATCTCTGTGAGGAAAAAATAGGTTTATTACTCCAAGTTCATTACTTGATTACTCTGGGAAGGCAGAGCTCGGTTTCCCGGCTGACTGTGCAGGCACAGTTATCACAGGAACATTGCAAATGCAATTTAATAGCTTTAGTTTGGGAGGTGCCAGTAATCAGGTGAGCGATACAGTGACATCTCATTTTTTGTGGAGTGAGTGGAGTAGCTTCTTCCTTCTGTATTGCTCCTGTCTGGTCAGCACAGCTATGTCATTGGTGCCTGGAGGCAGCAATCTAGAGACAGCCTGTGCCCTGGGCCGTGAAATACAATCCATAGGGCACTGCTGCATGCTTGGAAATGATGTTACCCTGCAAAGGAACACAGTCGTATATCAGTACCGATGAAAGTTGCAACTGCACAAGTTACAAACAGCATAACTGGAACCCATCTCTGTGTCTCTGAAATCAGGCGCCAGAGAGTGGCTTCCCACCTCAGTAATACTCTTAGGAAAATGTCTGAGAGACACTGTTAAATGTCCATTATTCTGTTTCTCTTATTTCACCTGATGAAGTTAATTTTTGTGTTCGTCTCCAAGGATGGCAGGGTCCAACAGGCTGCTGGATTTGTTCTAGGAGCAGGGCTGGGAGAGCGTGTAAAGGCTGCCTGGCTGCTTTAGGGCGTGCTGGTAGGAGAAAGTTGGTGTTTAGTTAGTGTGTTTAACCCTGATGCTTTGTGGACATCAGTCCCAGGGAGCTAGGGATCATTTCTCTCTTACAGAAAACACTAGTGCTCACTGCTCCTACCTCCTGGAAAAAGGCTCGTGGAATGGAAACAAGAGATTTTCACAGAACAAAATTGGTTTCAGGCTTTCAGGGGCTTTGCAGGTGGCTGATCTCAGCCTCTGGCTTCCCCATAGTGCTTTGTTGTTTGATTTGATTTTACTTTGTACTGCTATTTAATTAATAAACAACGTATTTCAGACTCTGGCTTTCTCATAGCAAAATACAGGATTCAGGAATAGATGGCAGAGCCCAGGGCCAGGGCAGAGCAGAGAGGATGCTGGAGGAAGGCAGTGCGTGCCTGTTCCGCAGGAGGAGAAAATCATCAGCTGCTCTTGGTTTTAGTCTGAAATATACTCTAATCCACTGCCCCTGGGAGAGTCCAATTCCAATCTTTGGAGAGGCTGTGTGATAAAAATGGACGGGGGAATGCAGTGACAGTGCCCCTGCACGCTGGGTGTCATCCTGTCTGTGAGAAAGCAGCTGTGAGTGCTGCCACAGGCAGTTGTGTGCAGGGCAGTCCTTTCTAGATGGAATTTGCTCTCCAGGATTTCTCAGCACACTCTGCTCTCCAGAGAGAAGCCACGATGAGTTGCTCTCCACGTCCTCAAATACAGGATAAGATGGAAGAGGGAAGTTTTGCTGAGCAGAGTTCCTCGAGGCACTTAATACGCTGCAGAGCTCCATTGCCTCGTGGATGCAGCAGCTCTTTTGCCTGGAGGTGTCCCTTGGCAGGGATCCCAATTCTCCCCAACGGGCTGTAGTTCAAAGCTGTGGTGAAGTCAGCACAGAAAATTCCATATTCCTCAGTGGGCTTTGGATCGGGCACTTGCAGAGAAACAGCCTTTAATTCCCAGTGTCTGGTAAACATCTCAAAGTCAGAGTAAATGATGTAAAAGAAGGGAATCTTAACCCTGTGCTCCCTGGAAGGGTGTCCAGTGTGGCTCAGTGTCCACTGGCTGTGTGTTACCTCCTGTGCCAGCATCCTCTGCTCCCAGGGCTCTTCTGACTCTGCTCTCCCCAAGGCTCACCTCACCCTTACGGACCGTGCTGTGGGGCCCAGCAGCTTCTTTTCCCAAATGATTTGTGCAAGGTTTCTGTCATCTCTTTGCAGCTTGGTCTCGCACTAATTCCACCCAGTTCTAGTGGTATAGTCCTAAATTTTTTACTTAGCTAGGAGTTAGAACCCAGAGTTGTAGTAGGGAAGAAGATACTCGGTTTTACCTTTTCTTCAGTGTTACTGTTCAGTCCTCAAACCTGCAAAACACCTCATTTTGAAAAGCTGATGGTTTTCCAGATTATTTTTTTAAATTGAGGATATTGTTTATTTGTTCATTTAACTGTTACAATAGTGGGGGGGTGGGGTTTCTTCCTTTTAAACCTTGCACAGTTACATTTCTAGACCTGGATTTTCACGGGTTGTTACTGTTTTCTTTCGCGCTGCCTTAAAATTTCAATATGAATTTAAGTTTGTCCTACTCAAGATGCTGCAGACTGACCTGGTGTTCACAGACACTACAGGCCCTCGTGAGACATCTCAGATTGGAGCTGCAAAATTAAAGCTCAAGCTGCCTTTAAAAGTAGGGAATTTAATTAAGTTAAGCAAGAAGGTGTGTGGATAGTCTTTGTAGAAGTTCTGAGAATTCTCTGAAAATGTCCTGGATGTGATGATAGGACAAGGATGGTGTTGAGCAGCAGGTTTGCCTAAACTGCCTAAATCCTTTCTGACTTTGCCTCTTGGGAGTGATGGATCTTTCCCTGGTACGCGGGCAGATAAATCTTGTCCCTTGCTCCCTGAACTGTCACTCCTGGGCACCACCTCTGGGTGTACCTGGGGGGTCTGTGGGAACCAAACAGCTGATTTGGGATGAGCACGTGAGAAGAATGGTTAGGAAGGGGGTTTCAGTGACATTCCACGGAGGGATGTGGCAGCGTGTGACTGCTGTACTGTAGTGTCGGAGAGGAAAGGAGACTCAAGTGTGGGAGGTACAGTCTGGCTCCTGGGATTTCGAGTGAGACAGAGAAGGTACAAATGGTTTCATGGCTTGGGAAGGTATGGAGTTGTGAGGACTGAGCCCAGAGTCAGCCCTGTGAGAAGGATTTCTAGAAGGCTGAGGAGCTGTTTCAGAAAGTTCCTGGTGAGACTGAGGGAGAGCCCAGCGTGTGAGGAGAGGGATGGGGGACAGACACACCTGGGCCTCTGTGACAGCAAAGGAAATCAGGGAGTCCATGTGGACTGTCAGCTTGAGGGGCATCCCTCCTAAGAGTGCAGCCTGGGGACTCTCAGAAGGTGAGGAGGGGACACAGCACAGAGTTTGCTGCCTTTGCCAGGCTCCCCTTCCCGTGCTGGTGACAGTTGTGGCAATGCAAAGGGGACAAAGATTTCCCGGTTCTTCCTGCACTGCAGCAAGGCAGCCGTGCTAAGCAGAGGGATTTTGGGCTTATGCAGAGTCCCTTTTGAGTTCTGGCAGTTTTCTTTTTGTGATTCGAAGTTGGTTTTTTCGGGTTTTCTCTCTTGTTTTGTACGTGCAGCCAGTTCTGTGCAAGCTTTCTGCCCGAACCGAGTGCACGCAGGGCAGAACGATTGGTTCTTCCCAGTTTGGTTCCTGACCTGGAACTCTTCAAAAATCCACCTTTTTGCTTCCCTGACTTTCCCCCTTCCTTGGCAATGACCACACGAGCCTGGGCTCGTTGGTTTGTTCGTACCTCCCCCATCCTGCTGTGCTGGGGGTACCAGCAGGGAGGGTCTGACGGGGCCGGCTCTTGGCAAAGCGGAGCCTCGTGCATCTGATCACAGGCAGGGTGTGTATGGGATGAGATTATGCATTTTCCTGTCACAAGAGGGCTATTGCCTAAAAAGACTCAGGGCATGGAGCATTAAGGCGTTTTTAAACCCAGCAATAAGTTCTGCTATGCTCAGCTGTGTTGGTTTGTACCAACCCCGGTGCCATCGACGCTCGCTCAGCGACACGGTGCAGAACCAGCTTCTCGCTGACCTGCAAGGAACTCTTTTCTCTCAGCTGATGGTCTCTCCATTTTTGACTTGCACGTGTGCCAAGTCCCATTGGGCAGTGCTGGACACAATGTTTTTATTGACTGTTGGTCCAGGCTTGAGTTTGTCGTATGGGATGATCACCTCTGACAGTTTTAGCTTTCCCTGTTGGGTACAGATGTTCCATCGTAACCTAATTTATACAAAGAGCACATTAGAATGTACATACTAAGCATTGCAGATTTGGACACGCTAATATTTAAATATTAACATTATTAAAATGTATGATGCAAAAATCTGTGTAATATTTCTAATAAATCTTTTTCTGTTTCTGAGGTTTGTTGAAATGTTTCAGTTGCCTACGTACAATACAAAATCCAAAGTACCTCCCACCCCTGGGAGTGTTCAAGGCCAGTTTGGACGGGGTCCTGAGCAATCTGGTCTAGTGGAAGGTGAGATTTTTAGTGCTGGGCATTAAATGATGCTCCTAGGCTCTGCTGTCTCTTTTCAGAATACACTCCTGGTGCTTTGATTCATTTGTGGGGAAAGCTGGATTCTCTGTGGAGATGGCCAGTGAGTGATATCCATGGGCAGGTTTGGTTCAGCAAGAGACTGAAAATGAAAGCCGAGGCCAATATTTTCCCAGGGTGATTTGTGGGTGGTTGTAGGTGGGCTGAGGTGACAGATCCAGGGCTGCTTTGTGGCTCAGTGTGCTTTTAGTGACTCCTGATGCTTGGAGAACGTGGAAAGAAGAATTCCCTTCCTGACTGGTGAATGGTGGAAGCCGGAACAGATGGAAGAGAAGCATAAGCAATGTGAGTTAAATAGTCTTCCAGATGGGCTGCAAAGGTCAGAACCAGGTGGCTGAAGTCTGACAGAATTATTCAGAGTTTGATACTGGAATGGAGCAGGATCCTGGGGTAAATGTCACCCAGGAGAGTCAGATGATGGGGCAGTCACTGGTTTTATTGAGCATAACAGGAAGAAAATGAAGCTGTAAAATGCCAGCGTGGGTAAACATTATTCCCATATCCAGAAAGTGAACTGCTGTCCCCTCTTAAGCACACAGCAATGACCGAGGCTTCATCCTCACCCCCTCAGCAGGAGTTTAAGCTGGTTAAAGAGAAAGTAACAAGATTGAAAGAATTAACGTGGGAGTAAATGCCGTTCTTAACCTGCTCCACGCAGACAGCTGCACACCTTCTGTGCAAAGCTCCGTTGCCACTCCTGTTGGTTTTAAAAAAAAGAATTTCTAGCAGTTCAAACCCTTGTTCCACCTTGATGTGCTGTAACTTTTGCCTCCTCAGGCAGCTCATCCTTTCTCTCACAGGAAGCCACTCCCAGGCTCTAATCATGGAGACAAAGGAACTCCCCAGGTGAGCGATCTGTCAGGACATTCCCAACATTCTCCCAACAGGATCGAGCTCCTGGGAAGTCAGGCTGCAGCCATGACTCTGCTTGGGTTTTTTCAGTTATAAAACATTTATTTTCCTTGCCCGAATTTGAACTACAGCCAGGGCAGGTCCAGTGAAAGCCGTGAGTGAAAGTGTTCGGTCCAGGCAACCCGAATATGTCTGAATAAAAATAATTTATTAATAAATAATGATCTCTGCACAGCTCAGCCCTGGAGAGCAATTGCACTGCCAAGGCCCTGGAGAGCACTTCTGGGAGGGGAGAGCTCCGTCTGAGGCTTGCAGAGGGGTTAATAATATTAATAATAAATAATATGCCAGGGGATAGTGCAGGCCAGTTCTTCCCTTCAGCTGTGATTAGACATTGCTTTCAGAGGGACTGAGCTCGGAGGGTTTCTGTTTTGCGAGGATGGCAACCACACCGCCCAAGTTCTTGGGCTTTAACAGCACCGGGTTTCCTTTTGCCGGTGGCTGTGGAGCCTGAACGAAACCAAAATCCTCACCTCTGATGGAGCAATCCCCCCGGGGCTGTGCAGGAACGGTGCTGGGGTGCAGACAGGTTTGGAGAGCAGGCTCGGGGTTTGCTGGCAGCTGCCTGTGGGCAGGGAGGTTGGTCCTGCCTCTGCATTTGCTCATTTGAATTTCTCTCTGCATTCTGCAGTTTCCCTTCACCACAGCTAAGCTGCTCTTTAACCCCTGGGGGACCTGCCCGGCCCTGCCTGTGAAAGGAGCCTGATTTTTGGGGATCAAAAGTGTTTTTCAGAGCTCTGGCTGGGACCTGGAACACCACAGGTTTCTAAGTCCTCTGACAGCCACAGATAATCTCAATTATAGTAATAACAGATACTTATAAACCATGAGCTCATCTTGCACAGGGAAAGCCGGCTGAGGGATTTGAATTAAATCTTGCATTTCTCTAGCATTTGAGCATAATTCCATATTCAGAGCAGTTGTGTTGCACCCGTTCAAGTCCTTTCATTGCATTCATTTGGAGCTCCAAGTGTCACATCTGTACATGAACCTGAATAGCTTTAAAGGCTCGGGGTGAGGACTCATTTCCCTGATGTCAGGGCTTGGCAGGGAGCAGAATCGCTTCTCCTTTTGCTGTGAAGTGTTGATTGGGAGTGAAGAGGACACTCAGCGAGTTCTGGGGGTATGAACTCCTGAAGGTTCTGCCCAGGAAGCAGCTGAGCTCTGAATGAGGCAATCACAGGTTGTTAGAATTGCAAAGGGCATCAGTGCCCGTCCAGCCTCACCGGGGCTGATGTTGGCCTGGAAACACAAAACTTCCCATTGATCTCTCGGGGAAATTGGCTGTACCAGCTCCACCAGCCCAAAGGAGACGCTGGGCCCAGTACCTGCTGGGAGCCCCGTGCAGGGCTCAGCACTGTGGGGCTTGAGCAGCAGCTTTGCTTCACAAATCCTGCTGGAAGAGGCGCTTGGCTTTCCACCCCAGAAGCCGGTCAGTACACAAAACCGAGCACAGAGAAAAATGAAAAGTTTCTTCAAAATGATGTTCTCATACCTTGGCCTCCGCTCAGCCAAAATCCCTCCTTTTTAATTCAGCCGCTTTGGTGGAGCCGTTTATGGTTTATTTTTTTTCTCAGTCTTGCGGTGGCTTCTTTGTTTTCTAGTGAAACAATTTCTAAAGAATTCGCACACCTGCATTGTTGCGAGACGAGTTCTTGCAGATAATTTAAAGCACCGGTTTGAGATTCCAGGATAAGACACAATAATTTTCTGGCAATGACCCTGGGGACTAGGAAAATCCAAGTTTGTTCATCCACAGTTTACGATCTTAATGTCGTTTTTCTGTTTGGTTTTCCAAGGGTTTTGCCGAATGATTGAAATCTCCAGTATGGAAATAGCTTTCCCTGGAATTTCACTCTTTCCTTTCCTTTCCCATCTCTTCCAGCAAAACGCCTGCAGCCCTACAGCTACAAACCTCACCTTGGGCCATTCCTCTCCTCGTCATTTAATTCAGAGCTCACCAGGATCCTTTGACATGCTAATGCTCAGCACAGTGTGGGCAATAAACATGCCGAGGTGTCACTGCCTGCATAACCAAGTCATCCAAAACCATCCATTCCTTTCACCTGGCTTGGGCAGACCGAGCAGATCAGCCTGTCGCTGGCAGCACCGTTTTGAAGACGGTTTTTGTACCTGCTGAGCGGTTTAGGGGTTGTGTTGTGTCTTGGGAATCCTTTCTTGGAGTCGGGCTCAGGACAGGCTGTGTCTTGTCCTGCGGAACAGCTCAGGAGTACCAGTGGAGACTTGAGTGGGAACAGGGATGGGGCTCAGGAGGCAGTGCCAGCTCTGGCGGGCCGGTGGCAGTGCCTCTGTCTCTCCTGATTGTCCGTTCCCCTGGGTCGTGGGCAGTTTTGGGGTGGAGCTGCCCCTCGTGGGAAGGGATGGATGGCAACTCCTCTGCCTGCAAAGCCACCGGTGCTGGGCTGATGCCCTGCACCACCCAAGAGCCAGTTCTGCCCGCTGAACGCGCTCACACGTGCGACACTCACGCTAAACGTGCCTGGAGCAGCAAGACAGGTGAACTTTTTCAATGGAATCCACCTTTATTTTTGACAGCCAGAAGAGATCCGTGTCCCTTCGCAGCAGAGACGCTCCCACTTCAGTGCTTGTTCTTTAACTCCGTGGGCTTAGAGAGGAAAAATTGTTGTTGAGGTTGCTGAGGAGTGTCTGAGCTGGCAAATCTGGCTGCGGGACCAGCGAGGACATCTCAGCTCTCGGTTTTCTTTGTGTTCAGAGCCTTGCCCCGTGGGCCGGCCGGGCCCCTGGCTGGGCGTGTGTGCAGGGATGTGTGAGTGGGGCTCCTCTCCAGCTCTTTGTGGCCGGGCCAAGAGCACTGGAGGTGCGAAGGCCGAGGTTGCTCGGGAAGTCCTCGGCGCGGCCGGAGCCTGCGCGGAGGAGAGATCACAGGGGCTGCAGGAAGAGCTCGGCCTCCGAGGCGGCAGCTCCGCTCCCCCGGGACGGCAGCGACAGAAGGAACAGCACGTACGAGGCCGGAGGGCTCCTGCCAAGCCGCGGGGACGGCGGCCGTGGCCGCTCCAGGGCGCCGCTCCCATCTCCCAGCGCAGCGCCGCTCGCGACCCGGGATCCGTTTCCATCGGTTTCCCTCGGAACAAAGCAGCCGGGGCAGCTCTTGCACTTGAAAGCAGCAGGTTGGGGCTGCTGCTGTTCCCTACGTGAGTGTTGGGAGGCGAATCCCCGGGGGGAAGTGGAATCCAGGAAAATAATAGTAGTGGTGATTCATCCGTGTCTGACATCTGAGCATCCAGCAGTGCTCCGGTGCTGCCGTGGTGCTGTTGCGCTCCAGTTCTTGAATTCTTCATCATCCATCAGGCTGCCAGCTCTGGGCTGCGTTTACCTCGATGGTTCTGTGGTTTCCTTGCTCCTTTATGGATTCCAGAACATAAATTTGCACCCTCTCACCTGTGGATCCCCTGAGCCCCAGGAGCTGCAGGGTTTCACAGTGCTCGTGTTGCCTGCCAAGGCGGCACATTCAGCTGGTGTTTCCTGGTCGGGTGTGCGATGCCAGATATGTTAAGAGGGCTCAGAGAGCACAGCTGGAGAGCAGGATCTGGGAATGGGCTCATCCTGTTCTTCCTGCCAGCAGGATTTAACCACGTTTGGTACAACAGAGCTGAGCACGCTTGTCCTTGGCTCCCCTTGCAGGAGCTGCGTTGGGAGTAAGTTCAGTTGCACCAGTTACTGCCAGAATAAACCGCTGGACCTTGGCACGGGCTGTGCTGCTTTGGAGAGCCATGAATCTCCGGGTAATGCAAAATCCACACCATTCAGTCACTCACTACCTGTCTCACAGAGACCTTGCCCAAACAACCTGCTCCTCAGAACCTGAAATAATGGTTTCTCTGTCCGTGTCTGACTTGATAAACCACCATTTCCCTGGGCTCAGCCTGTAATAAGTGCTCCCATGATCACAAAAGCAGATCTTTCTCCAGTAAAATGTATCCACTGCAGAAAGTTAATTCTGGTTTTCCTGAGGTGCTGTAAAGCAGCAGAAGGTGGCTGCTGGCACACGTTCCTGCACTAGAAAACAGCGTGTGTAAAGACCCTGCTGTAAATCCATCGCTTTGGGGGGGAAAGTGCTTTTCCGTGATAGTTTACATGATTATAACAGGCTCTGCACGAGGGAAGCTGCACTCATCCCAAAATAATAAATGAACCAAACCAGCATGGGCAGGTTCAGGATTCAGGCAGCGCTGATGGAGCAGCCAGAGCCGGGGCTGTGAGCCTCGAGCTCACCTCAAACTCTGCTGCTCCTTTCAGGGCACTTCCAGGCAAACACTGAGGTTTGAATCCCGGGAGTTCCCAGTTAACGCCATCGTGGAATTGGTTCTTCCCTGTGGCTGCGGAGTGCCTGGAATCCAAAGTGCCAAGGTGCTGGCGGGAGGGCAAAGGGCAGCTCCTACGTGCAGCTCCTTCTCTGTCCCCGTCAAATTTCCATGGCTGTCCTTCAGCAGCCTGCTCAGCCTTAAGCATCCTGCTCCTGAGATGTCCAACTTGATAAAAATGACTTTGTTCAATATAAATTAAGAGTCCCCCTTTGTAGCTGCCTGACCCGGAGCATTGCTGGTCAGCAGATTTCCATTTGCACTACACCCACAGGAATAATTTCAATCCTATTTTTCCCATGTGTTTTTTTTTGCTCTGGTTTAGCTCTGGATCCTTAGAAAGCATTCTCTTTCACAGGATTTAGTTTCTAACTTCGTTTAAAAAAAAAAAAATCAATGGCAATTTCTTTTGCTCTCCATTTACTACAGGAAGATTTATTTTCTTTAATTGTTTGGATTTTTTTCCACTTTCTACCCTGGATTATTCAGTGCTGCTGGATGCTTCAGCAGTGGTGTGAAATTCAATCTCTGCTCTGTGTTTTGATGGTGAACACAATATAAAGCATGAAACCTGCGATGAAAAGGTAACCAGTTATTAAATTATATTTACCTTCACATTCCCTGCTGGTTTAAGATCCACCAGAGCAGACAACCCCTTTCTTTGGTGATTGCATCAGGTATAATTTTTTTTTAAGCTCCTTAGACCGAAACTCAACCACTTCAGCCCTGTGAGTAACAGCGTTTGCTAATCCGTGGTATTTTGCCATTTCTTACATCAGGAAATGCCCCGCTGTGCCACAACCATCCACAGACCGAGCGCTGCCAGGATTTTGTGAAATCTCTTGCTTTGGGTCAGCACTCTGCCGGTGGCGAATTTTTTTTTCTGGCGCGGCAGCTGCGGTGTCCCGGAGCAGCAGCAGCAGCAGCAGCACCCGGAGCCCTCGAGTTTGGGGAGAGCGAGGGCAACTTTTTATTCCGAACTGAGCAAAGCAAAACCTCCGGGGAGCCGCACACG
>VXAZ01007802.1:730942-815755 GCA_013399875.1 Gymnorhina tibicen
CGGGCGGGGGCCGGGCGGTGCGGGCAGCGGGGGGCCGCGACCCGGGGCTCGCCGCGCCCCTCCGGCCCCCCAGGGCCGCGGGGAGCCCGGACATGGGCGTTCGGCCGCCCCGTGGCGTGTCGGTACCTGCGGGAGGGCGCCCGGTGGAAAGTCCCTGCTTCCCATGAGCAGCGCCTGCTCCTGGCGCTGGGCTCTCGCCATGGACACTATGAAAACCACCTACATCGTGCTGGAGCTCATCATCGCCGTGCTCTCCATCGCTGGCAACGTGCTGGTCTGCTGGGCTGTGGCCATCAACAGCACCTTGAAGAACGCCACCAACTATTTCCTGGTGTCGCTGGCCGTGGCCGATATCGCCGTGGGGTTGTTGGCCATCCCTTTCGCCATCACCATCAGCATCGGGTTCCAGGTGGATTTTCACAGCTGCCTCTTCTTCGCCTGCTTCGTGCTGGTGCTGACCCAAAGCTCCATTTTCAGCTTGCTGGCCGTGGCCATCGACAGATACCTGGCTATTAAGATCCCGCTGAGGTAAGAGATTGGAGTGGGAGCGGGAGTGGGACACATTCCCTGACAGCCCGGGCTCTGATCTGCCTGCTCTTAGTGTGCAGGGACTTCTGATCTCTTGCGCTACCCCAAAAGTTTTGCTGCTTACAGGTGATGAAAATAACAGAGGTTTAGCACTCACTCGCTGCAGGACTGGGGTCAGTATCCCACCTCTTGCTTCAAAATACACCTGGAAGCTCAGTTTCTTGAGGATGTTTGCTTTGGGAGGGTCAGTGGCTTCTCGCGGGGGGGCCGTGCAGTGGTGTAATTCTGTGTTTGGGGTGGTTGTGGCTCATCTGTGTGGGTATTTATACAGCCCCTTTATTGTGGTGCCCAGGCATCTACCAGGTAATTAAACACAGGAGCAGCCACTCTTTCCTAATTCCCACCGTGAAAGGAGAAGAGGGAAGCAGAAAGATTCACAAGTCCGATTTTAGAGTTTTACAGTTTTCCGAGTCTCATCCAAGTGCAGCATCCAAGACATGAACTGGTTTCCTTCTAATTCGTGGGAAATGAATTAAAATGGGGAAAACTGTATGGAACATGTTACCTCTCCAGTGAGCTGGTGCAGCAGCTCCCTTAGGCTGGAGCGCACCAAACCCCGGCTTTGCGCTATGAACGACCTGAGCTTGTTCATCTCAGTCTCGTCCGTGTCTCAGATGTCCTTCCCTGAGAATAAGACATTGATGGAGCCCCCCGGGAGCCCAGGACAGCTCCAGGGACTGGCCAGGAGCAGAGGCTGTGGGGAAGCAGGGCAGATGCAGCGCGGGGACCTCAGCTGAACTCCGGAAAGCCGCAGCTTTCCTGGATTCTGCTCGTCCCCGGCATGTCCCTTGCACGAGCAATGAAGTCGCCCTAAAACGACTTTAAAAAAGAAAAACCCCTTTCACCCTGTTCTGGCACCTTGCATCGGAGACCTCCCGTAGGTTGAGCAAACATTAATTAGTCATCGGGCAGAGGTGGAAAAGCGTGGCTGGGTGTCATCAGAGCTCGGCGCGTGGAAATTCCGGGGGATGTCGCGTGAGAGGGAGCAGACCTGCAGCAGAGCAGGGACAGGGACAGGTTGTTTCCAGCATCCCTGACCCCGTTTCTGACCCTCCCAGACACCCAGCCGGGCTCACAGACCCACCCTGGCTCCGGAAAATGCTTTGGTGCCTCTTCCATCCTTTCATTTGGGGCTCTCTCGGGATGGGGCAGCAGCACAGCAGCAGCTACAGAAGCAGGTCAGATGTTTAAGTTTCGGTTTAATCCCACCCCTGGCCACGAGCTGTCAGGCAATAACTCTATTTATGTACCACGAGCACTTTCTGCAGCTGAGGAAACTGCTGTGAGGGGTTTCTGCTCTGCTGGGATGCGGGGGGAAGCAGAGGATCAGAAATGCTCCGAGGGATCGTTCCTGTGCTCGCAGAAGGGAAGTGGCTTTGCCAACTGACAAAACAGCCAGCATTTCCTCTGCTCTTTCTTCTCCCCAATCCTGGTCTGGAGCAGGTTTGCTCGACTCCTCATCGGGGCAGTTCACCCCAGGGCAGTTTTGCCTTGCTTTGGGATTCTTTCCCAGCACCGCTTTCCTCGCCCCATCTCGCGCCAAATCTTTTATTCCGTTCGCACAAACATCTCTATTCCCGCGAGTGCTTTCGAGCTGCGCACAAACAGAGACCGAGGAGTCCCATCCCAGGCCGGCTGAAGTGCGAAATTTGGATTGGACTCCATCTTGGCACTGAGGCCCATTTCAGTGCTCTCAGAAGGGACCAGCAAGTAAAAAACTCCTCTCGAAGCAGGGGGGTTCTCCCTGCGAGGAGAGCAGGACAATGGACAGGCCACTGCCCCGGTGACAGGAGATTTAGGGACTGGTGCTGAAAGGCTCTTTTTAGTTGTACAGCCAAGATCAAAAGTGGGTAGAGGAGGTTATAAATCTACACAGGCAATACCGCACCAGGGTTTTCCCAGCAAGGCTTGGGTAGAGTTTTCTCATTATTCCTGGGATGCTCCACAGTGCTGCTGGCAGGGAAGGGAGAGAAACTTCTCCCATCACCCTCTCTGGGCAGGAGCTCGTGCCATTTCTGGAAGCAGGGTTGTGCTGTGGGAACGGGAAGCTGCTCATCAATTTCTAGGAATGGAGACTGTAGGAAAAGCTTTCCTCATTAAAACACTCCTTCTGGAGGCCAGTGCAGAGGCTGATACCAGGCCATGGAGAATTAAATGTTTAAGAAACTGATCTGTGCCCAGCCCTGTCCAGCAATTACAATAAATAACGAGGTTGTTGCAGAGAAGATGAGTATCCCTGTCACATCCAGCGCTCCGTCAGCTCCCTGTGGAAAGCTCGGCAGGGACATTAAGGACTGGCTGTGCCACATTATTTAATACCCTTTCAGAGCTGTTTGAGAGGCTGGGCAGGCCTGTGGGCTGGGGTGCACAGCAGAACTCTGCATTACAGCCAGGCTAATAATGGATTTTTCAGCTCTGTGGCTGAACCGAAAAATCCCATGGGGAAGAGGAAAATTGTTTCAGTGAAACTGGAACAGCGATGTCGGGAGGTTTCAGTGAAGCAAAGTGATCCTGACCAACCTGGCAGATTTCGGGTTGAGTTGCCCAACCCTTCCGATGTGGCTGTGCTGCTCTTTGAGGTCAAGACCTCCTCGCTGGGGAAGGAACTGACAACTTCTCATCTGGAGAATTGCAGAACAAAAATCTCATTTTAAAAATGGTGGTTTCGAACCCTCCCTCTTCTGGCTAAAAATATTTGCTGAATTTGACTTGAAGCCATGAATTCTTTCTGTCCCTCGAAACTCGTATTTTTCTCTTGTTTGCTTTTGATGAATTTACTGTTTGTGGAGAAGCCCCCACCCACGCTGCCCGTTCTGTGCAGCTGCAGCTCCGAGCCCTGCCCTGGGTCCCTCCTCCCTCGGCCATCACCAGGATGCAGCTCCTTGTCCTCGGACCCTCTGTCCCTGCCTCACTTCCCGCACCCTCCTGGACGCTGCCAGCCCCGTGTGCCCATCCCTGTGCCCAGGGACACAGCTCCATCCCAGCTCTCCTCTGCCAGCCTGACCCCCCCACAGCACTTCCTGCAAGCAGAATATCCAAGCCAGGGAATCGAGCATCTCTCTGCAGCAGCAAATCCGTCCTGCACAGAGCACTTGGCACAGAGGCTTTTGCTCTCTGGCTTCCTCCGGGGCTGGATTTCACCCCACAGAAGTGATTTGTAGGTGGAATAAAACAGTTTCCTTTTATTTGCATTAACCCAAATCCTTTGGCGTGGTGAAGAATTGTAGGTACGGATGGATGCCTGGAACAAACGTGTCAGGGATTAGGGAGGGAGAAGGGGATCTGGATTTAGAGAGCGAAGGGAGAGTGAAGCACTGAGGAACACCACGCTGTGCGTGCCCCCGTCCTGCAGGACAGTGAATGTGCTGCTGCTGCCTGGCAAACATCCCAGCTGGGACCTGCTGAGGGAAAATGATCCTCAGTTCCTGGGATCTGAGCTGATCTGCTGCTTGTCCTGGGTTTAGTTCTCTCCCATCTTCAACTTTACCCCGAGCAGAAGCGCAGGACTGATGTTCCAGGGAAGCTTTGCTGTGAATTGGAATAGGGTGCCAGCCACCTCCTCTCCCTTTTTGCACATCTTTGAGCCTTTGCTGCCCCTCCTGCAGCCAGAGGATCCTGGATGGATTCACGGTCGGTTAATGGGATCAGGACCTGTTCATGGTGCTGCCCTGATCTGCCTCTGCTCCTGCCAGGCTCCCCCTTAGCTGTGACATGAGGAGGGCAATGGTGCAGCTCCTTCCTGCGGTCCTCGTGGGACAGATTAAATTTGGATTCTTGCTGCTTTTTCCTCATCCTTCCCAGAGGTGGCTTGGCTGATGCTGAGGCTCTGCCTGCCCTCTGCGGCAGAGGAGGGGTTCCCTCTGTGTTCCCCAGCACAGATTTGTCCCCAGATCCCTCTCAGCTCCCAGCTTGTCGCTCAGCAGAGCGAACCGGTGGGGTTTGATGCCGAGTGGGAGGACTGGAGCCATTGGGCAGCAGGGAAAATCCTCTTGGTGTTCACCTGGCACTCTGCGTGTGCCACCAGCAGCTGCTCTTCCCCCTCGTGCCCTTGCCTCATTTCCTTCGGTCCTTGCACTGCCCGGGCGTGTTCTGCTGCTCCCTGTGGCTCTCGTGCTGTGCCCGCTCCCTGAGCGGCACGGGAGGCATCCCAACTCCTTATTCCCACTTCCAGAGCCTCCCCATCCCTCAGGATGCTGTGCCTGGCCTTGGGTGTCACTGAGTGACAAACCTAAAATGCCAGAAACCCAGCAAGGGCAGGAGGGCCGGGGTGTTGGCTTGAGCAACGGGGCTGTCACATCTTTAGGGAAGTTTGTGTCAGCCAAGCTGGGCTCAGGGGACGTGGGAGGCTCTCACGGGGCTGCCACTCACTCCAGCCTTAGGATGCAGCCGAAACACAATAACAAAATCAGGAATAATCACATGTGCCCTCATGGCAATAAAGCAGAGAGGGGAAATCGCAGCTATTTTTGGCTGTGAGCAGCCTGGTTTCCTTAAAATGCACGTCCCAGATTTTTATATCTTTCCCGCGCCTCCGAGGCCACTTCCCTCCCAAAAAACCAAAAGTCCTGACAGGAAAAGGAATTGTCTTTGGGATGTTTGCCCTCCTGCAGAAGCTGGGGGGGCAGCAAGGATGCCAGGGAGCATCGGGGATGTCAGGGTTGGTTCCAGGCTGTTGGCTGAGGGCACTGATCTCCAGGCTGAGCCAGAACCCAGACCTGGACTGGATTTAGGAGTTTTTTTCCATTTGGGCCAGCTCAATCTGTCAAAATACAGGTTAATTTTAAGATTTTTTAAAAAGCAGCTTTTGAAATCCAGCAGAATTTCGCTCCAGAAGATCTTTTGACCTCTCCCTGCAAAAGATACACGGAATCGAAATGTTTTGGCAGAAATTGCTTTAAAATTGCAAGTTTTTGCTTTGTTAATTACCGAGCTGCTGCTTGGGATTTTTATGAACTTGCTGTTTGTCAGAGCAATGAGCACAGACCACAGAACTGAGTCTTTGAGGAGTGCTCTGCTGCCCCGGGCAGTGACCACGCGGGGTTTGGGGACTCCTCTTACTGTACTTGATCCGCAAGATGCCAGGAATTAGTGACTCCAGCTGTGCCTACAGATGTGTCAGTCCTCTCCCCGCTCTCGGGCTTGGAGAAGGGACCGGGTTCGGGGAATTTGTGCAGTCCAAAGGGAGGATTAACTCCTAATCCAATGGATGACATCAGGCCTGGGCATGAGCCACAAATAACCTGGGAGTGCATCAGCGGGGGTGTGTCCCTGTGTGTGTGTGTCCCTTCAGGGCCTTGTGGGCACTGGTGTCACTGTGCCCAGAGCTGCTGGGCCCACTGGGGACAAGGGACAGGGCACAGTCCCTGCAGGAGCTGTGGGAGCAGCTCTTGGCCCCGTCCCCCCTTCCCACTGCTCAAACCTTCCACGGACGTGCCCCTTGTGCTGCAGTGGCACAGCTGGCACAGAGCTGGGAGCTCTGTCCAGCCTGGCAGTGCCCAGGCAGGGAGGAGAGGACAGGATGGGCTCCTGGAGCTGCTGGAATAGGCTGGGATGAGGCACGGGTGGGCTCGGTGCTGACCCTGCCAGATCCCCCAGCCCTGGGGAGGTTGGTCAGGGCTCTGCAGGGAGGGCAGGTGAGCAGCAGCTGGGTGGGGCTGGTGGGTGGGAAGGCAGCAGTTTGGAAACTTTGGGAAGGGGTTTAGCACCCCTTTCATTGCAGAAAGAGGGATCCAGCAGAGATCTGCCATCTCCCCCCCTTATCGGAGCGAGCAGGGCGCTGGGAGGGGCAGTGGTCAACACTGTTTGGGACACGGGATCACACACGGACAGCTGGCTCTGAATCCCAGTCCCTATCTCACCTCGGCCAGGCACCTTTCACTCAGCCACCCGGTGCTGCACAGCGGGGCCTGAGCCTCGGGGAGGTTCGGAATGACAGCAATTCCCAGCCCCGGGCCCCAGCAGGCTGATAAGGCTGGGCTGCAGAGCCCCGGGGGCGGGTGGTGCTGAGAGGGGCTCGGGTCTGAAATAGGACTCAGAAACACATCAGGGAGTACAAAGTGATGGTGTCTCACCGGTATCGCACCGGTATCACACCAGTATCACACCAGTATCACACACTCCTGCCGGCACATATTTTTTTTGGGGCAGCTGCTGCTGTTTGGGTGCCGGGGGGTGCTGGAGTGTGAGAGCAGCGTGCAGGGAGAGGGGGCTGAGCTCATTTCCTTCCTGTGCTCCGGGGCTCTGCCGGCCTCTGTCCGCCCCAGCCCGGGGTGGCCCAGCCCGCCCCGCTCACACCCCCGGTGCCTGAGCTCGGCTTTCAGCCGCTTTTTCTCACCCTGCCGAGCGAGCCAACGCAGACACCGAGATCTCACACGCAAATCCCCCGGGGCTGCTGCGAGAGGCGTGAGAGAGGCACTCACACCTCGCCAACCCTGTCAGTGTTCAACAAGTGCGGGGCTGCACCCTCAGCTGCAGCTTCCCCTGTTGATCCCCCAGATTACCCAGCCATGTGCCATTTGTAGGTTTTATACCTTCCCCGTGTTCCTCCTTCCCACGTTTCTGCACACCCGATGCCCTGTGGCTGTCCCCTGTCCCCAGCCGGTGCAGGGACAGCAGTGGCAGGGACAGTGGCAGGGCAGTGAAAGGGCAGTGGCAATGACAGTGACAGGGCAGTGGCAGGGGCAGGGCAGGGGCAGTGACAGTGGCAGTGACAGTGGCAGTGACAGTGACAGGGCAGAGGGGCCGGGCTGTGCGGGGGCTGCGGGGATGGGGCAGGAGCCGAGGGCTGCCCCTGTCCCGGCTCTGTCCCCAGCCCGGGGAAGGAGGGCTCACAGCAGGGCTCAGCACGAGGGTAAGAATATCTCAGGCAGGGTTTTAAGCCTGCAGGTGTTTGATAGCCCCGGCTTGTGGCCGCAGGACCTGGCGTGGCTGGGGGCAGGGGGACCCGGGGCGGGGGACGCTCCCCGCCACCCGAGAGGCATCCCCAGGGCCGGGCGCGAAGCCCAGCCGGGTTTTGCGTGTTTTTCCTGCCTCCTGACCCGTGAGCTCACCTGAGCCGGGGCGGGCGGGGTGCCAGAGGGCCAGAGTGACAGTCCCGGCCAGCGGAAGGCCGGGAGCGCTGCTGCTGTCCCCGCGCACAATAGGGACAGATGCGGGAGGAAGCGATTTGTCCGCCCGGGACAGGGACACTCGCAGATGTGCCGCTTCCCCAGCTGATAGCGTTGCCACTGACCAGATCTCTGGCTGCCGACTCCTTCCTGGTTAAACAGCGCAGCTTTTTCTTTTTAGTTCTTTTTCTTTCTTTTTATTTCTTTTTTTCCCTCGCTCCTCTCTAAGGTGCAATTTATGATGCATTTAAATTGTCCCGCCAGGATATCTCAGCTGGTGTGTGATCTCCATTCCGTGGCTGTGCACGGAGCACAGGGGCAGCAGCGGTGCTTTATTTTGTTATAGCTAAAAAAAAAAAATTAAGAAAAGAGCAAGATGCGAAGTACAGCTGCGAGGAGGGGACAAGGACACAATGCTTGGCAGCCAAGCTGCTCTCACCCCTCGTGAATGGAGGTGTCTGTGTATTTCCCTTCACTTAAAATAGAAATGATATAAATTGTCACTGGTTGTTTGTACCAGAGCACCTGCCTGGTCTGAGTTCTGCAGACTCCATCTGCTCCTCTCCCTGCATCCAGCGGCCTGGGCACGGGGCAGAGTGGGGAGGGAGCTGGGGAGCACCGGTCCCAGGCTCCCTCAGCACAAGCCGTTTGTGAGTTTGGAGTTTAAGCTCTGAAACTGTTCATCAGAGGCTGATCCTGCTCTGGAGGCAGCGGGAGAGCCCAAAGTCCTTGAGCAGCCTCTGCTCTGGCACAGGGGCATGACGGACAGGCGAGGGGCTGTGTGGCACCACAAGGCTTTGATCTGTCCGTCCCTCTGGGCTGCTGGGGACAGCCAGGATGTCTGTCCCACTCCTGAGTGCTTCCTCCAGGCTGCTGCTGTTTCAGCCCCAGGTCCATCACCCCAAATGCTGAATTTCTCCTGCTGTGCTTTCCTTGCTCGACAGAGCTCAGGGGCAGCAGGGCTGGGCTGAGCTCCCCGGGGTCCAGCAGGGGCTGGTGGCCGATGCCAGGGACGTGCAGGACATGACTCAGTTCCTGCCTTTGGGAGCCAAACTCCTGCCTGGGAGAGGCCGGGCTCTGCTCTGTGCCAGCTGTGCTTAGCACCAGCCTGGGCCACTTGGCTGCTTCTCAGCCCCAGGAAACGGCACCAGAAATGCAAAAAACCCAAACCCCAAGCACCCTCCTGGCAGCGCCTGGAGAGCACCGCGAGCCTCCCCAGCAGAACTCGCTCCTTTGGGGTCTTGGGATGCTCTCCCAGGAGAATCCTGGGGTTTGGGGGGGGATGACTGCTGTGGGAAGGCCACCAGGAACAGGGGACACCTCATCCAGCCCCAGTGGAGCCCCGGCTGGAGCCTTTGTGGCCCGTTTGGGTGAGGGCACAGCGGGGGCAGCCCCAGCTGGGCTCTCCTCCTGCGGTGCCCGTGGCATCGGTGGCCAGTGCTCAGCTCCGTCCATCGGCACAGGAACCCGGCTCACCCGCGGTGGTGTCGGGGCTCCCGTGTGCCCACTGTGGGGGCAGGGGGTGGGAGCTGGGATAATTGAAGCCTTCATGGTGATTGCACCAGTAAAGAGACCTTGCCTGGCGGTGTCAAAGGAACTAATGCATTGCCAGGCTATTTAATCCCAATAAATCATTTTAAAATATTCCTCTGTTATTTACATTAAAGCAACATTTGATGCCTCCGGGCAGAAGCGTAGAGGTGATTCAATATTTGTTATGCATTAGTTGAGCAGACTTAGGTGAGTAAATTTACTTTAATAGGTTTTATTTTGCCTAATAATATTAAACGTAAAAGAGAACGAAGGAGGGGTTTGCTAGAGAATTCTGAGCTGTGAAAATCTGTTGGTTCCTCACTGTCTGACCCTGTTTTACAGAGCTTAGGGAAGAGCTTGTGAGACTCTTCATACCTGGATCTGGTGACAGGCATTCATTTCTTTTTTTAAACATGTGCTTAACTTGTGTTCACTTAAGGCCAATACAGGCAGTGTCCCACCAAATAAGTATCAAGGTAATAACAAGGTAATTAATGAACAATTCTGGAACATCAGGCTCTTCCCAATTTCATGTTGGGCTCTTCTGGCTGGCCACAACAGTGACCACCATCAGCACCTGCCACCAGCTGAATGGAGAGAGGGTGGGAGGGATTTGCAGTGCAAATCCTGGGGAAATGAAGAGCTGACCTGAGCAGGGCACTTGTTCCCTGTGAACAACCATCTCCACCTCTTCCCTGGGCCTCCAGCCCTCCCCGTGGCTCAGCTCTGGCTCTTGCAGACCGGGAGCCCAGAATGTTTCCACATCTTCTCTCAGCCGATGTAGAAACGCACGTGCCACGATCCCGGCCGCAGCTCCACTGGGAGCGCTGGGAAGAGCGAGCAGCTCTAAAATAAACAGGCCACCAGTACAGCCACTGCAACACTGAGTGGCTTCTTGACTGGTCTTGTAAACCTTCAAGCCAAGCCTTATCTTTGCAGAAGAGTTCAGGAGAAGAGCAGATGGAAGAAGCCTTATTTGGGGTCAAATGTTTCCAGCAAGAGGCAGCACCGAATGTCACCAGCCTGGGACCTCAGCGTGGCCACGGCGGCTCCTCCTGCTCCTGAGCACACAAAACCCTCCACTCCTTCAGTTTCTCCTTCTGAACAATGGCCCCTTCGGCATTTTCCAGTCTCACCACGGCAGTTTTTGGGATGGAGCACCTGGAGAGATCCTCTAAGCAGGGCAAGCACGAGCCACGGAGCCGCAGCTTTCCCTTTCCACGTGCAGAGCTGAGGGGCAGCAGCAGCTCCTGGTGCCTCTGCAGCACTGACTGAGCTTGGCCAGTGCTGCAGCTCAAGACTCAGACTTTGCCAAGAGATTGGATTTCTGTCAGCTTGCTTAAATCTCAATGATTTCAGGTCCCACAAGCCCAGACCAGCTCCAGCTTCTGAAAACTTAATGCGGGGTCTCAAAAGCAACAGGCTTGGCCTCACTGATGCCCTGTTTGAGAACTTCTCATCTTCTGAAGTACTGAAACTCAGTCATAATGAGAGAAAAATGCATGAGAAGCCCCTCAGTGGCTGGATCTACCCTTCAGACATCAACCCATGGAGCGTGCCCACAATTCAGCAGCGCCTGAATGCGGCTGCTGCTCCTGCATCCTCCCAGCCAGCCCCGATCGTGCCTGGAGAAGGAGCCGAGGGCTCCCCCAGCCCCTCTTTGCCCCCCAGCTGGTGCTGGCAGACCCCCACTGTCCCCTCCTGCCCTTGCAGGAGGAGCAGGAGGCTGAGCTCACACGGAGGCAGTGCAGTGATTCACAGGCACAGCTGCAGTTCTGTGGGAATAAAACCCTCCCCTGCCTCACGGGCCGGAAGAAAATCAGAACAAACGTTCTTAGGAAAGGAGGAGCAGGGCAGCCAAGCCAGAGTAAACAAGCACTGAGAGAAGGGTGTGGGAAGGAGGGGACGTGTGTCAGCCAGCAGACTCTGGCTGGGCAGAGGACAGGAATGGGTTTCTCACGTTGTGTTCTGGCACTCGCTGGTTCTTCCTATCTCCAGACAGGGACCCGACTGATGCTCTGATTTGAGCTGCACCCAAACCAGACTTCTGACTCTTGCTGCTTTAGGTTCCAGCTCTGTTTGTGTCTCTGAGGGCTGGAGGGGCCATGAAGGGACTCAGTCCGTGGGGTGAGGAAGGTGTGGGGCAGCACCAGGCTCAGCACTGCACCAACTTGTCACTGGGCTACAGCGGAGCTTCTTCATAACCCACGAGGGATTGCAACGTGGAACTGAGCCCCAGCACTGCCCCAGCTGCACGGGGTCAGCCCAGGAGCTGGTGTGGCCCAGTAGCTGCCCCAGCGTGCCCAGCAGTGGCTGCTCATAGCCAGAGAGAGCATCAGCCACAGAGGGAGCCTCCCTGCCCGTGCCCTGCTGGCAGTTGGTGGTTTAGGATCGTGCAATGATAAAGCCTTTTTTAAGCCTCCAAGTCCTTTCCCTCCCCTTGCAGGGGGTTTGTGGGCTGGGGCAGTGCCTGGCGCCTCTCAGGAATAGTAAATGAGTCACCTCCCCAAATCACGTAGTGTGGGTGGAGAGCACAGGTGAGAGATTTTCCCCCTCGGGTGATCACAGAGGTTAGGCCCACGCGTGGGTGTGGGTGTGGCTTTTGCCTCATCAACCAAAACACCGATGGCTTTAACGGCAGGGAAGGCAGCAGCGCTCATTTATGTAACGTTTATTGCTCTCTTGCAGGTACAACAGCCTGGTGACCGGCAAGCGGGCCAGGGGACTCATCGCCGTGCTGTGGCTCCTGTCCTTTGGGATCGGACTGACCCCGCTGATGGGCTGGAACAAAGCCATGAGCGGCTGTCCCAACGCCACCAACGAGACAGGGGCCGAGCCCGGGACGCAGCACCACGGCTGCTTCATCTCGTGCCTCTTCGAGAACGTGGTGACCATGAGCTACATGGTCTACTTCAACTTCTTCGGCTGCGTGCTGCTCCCGCTCGTCATCATGCTGGGGATCTACGTCAAGATATTCATGGTGGCCTGCAAGCAGCTGCACCAGATCGAGCTGATGGGCAACTCCAGGACCACCCTGCAGAAGGAGGTCCACGCGGCCAAGTCTCTGGCCATCATCGTGGGGCTTTTCGCTTTCTGCTGGCTGCCCCTGCACATCTTGAACTGCATCACGCACTTCCACGAGGACTTCTCCAGATCCAAGCCCGAGTGGGTGATGTACGTGGCCATCATCCTCTCCCACGCCAACTCTGTCATCAACCCCATCATCTACGCCTACAGGATCCGGGACTTCCGCTACACCTTCCGCAAGATCCTCTCCAAGATCCTCTGCAAGGCCGACGACTTCCCCAAGTGCCCCTCCGACAACAACCAGCACCTGACTGTCATCAACATCAGCTCCCCCGCGGCCTCGGTGACCGTATGACCCTGCCCCTCCTGCCCCTGGCTGTCCAGCCCGTCCCTGGCGCTGCCCTTCCCCGTGTGAGCAGTCCCAGCGAGCTCCCAGGAGTGCTCAGAGATGACCACTATGCAGTCGTGCAGCTGTGTTCTTATTTTTATTGTTGTAATTAACGTAGTGCCTCCTAGAGGAGAGACCTGAGCGGGGACACTGAGTGCAGCTCGCCCTCCTCTGTAGCCCCAGGGGGTGTGAGAGCTGTGATCCCGTCGTGTTTCCTTTCCAGGTGTTTCCTTTCCAGGTTGGACACTGACTGGGGAAGACTTCGCCTGCTGGGGGGGTGTTTCCCCAATTGTGCTGCTCATGTCAAGTCATAGGATCTTTATTTTAATTATTATTATTATTATTTTTTAATATTTTGATTCATTTAGGAGTAATAATTTTGTGTCTGTTTTTTGAGTTGTTCTCTAAGTCCATACTTGACAGCACTTTGGTAATACCCTAATTATTCCATCAATTGTTTGATGCAGCTTGTATTCTCCGATGGGAAAAAGTCTTACTTAGCCCAGCTGCTGGTGTGAAACTGAATCTGTGTTCCAGGCACTGAGGGGAGGGACTGTGTGGATGGGAAAACCAGGTCACAACTGGCCAGCCCAGCGTGGAAACCCCATTCACTGAAAGATCTGAGAAAAGACTTGACCAAGGTTTTAGAGCAGAGGTTTGATTGCCTTTAAATCACTTCAGCCCACAGGATTGTGCAGCCCGGTGCCTCGGGTTTGCTTCCAGATCTGTTTCCAGCTATCAAAATGCAGGAGGCAGAAGTGCCCTGAGGGTCTTGGCTTGTCTGAACCAGAGCCACCAAGGCCCAGTGTCACTCTGCCTTGGGGACACGAGCTCTACAATTAGGTTTTTGCTCCCAGGTCAAAACTTGCCAGCCTTGCAGAGCTTCCAGAAGTGCAGGTTTTAGCTGTGAGAGCTGCAGCTCACCTGATTCCTAAAGCTTGGTCTGGCCGGGGCTCCCCTGCAGCCCTGTAACCCCTAGAAGCCGTGAATGCTTATTTTTTTTACCTAATAGTAATTTTTATGTTTTTATCCCTGAAAATTGTACTTGAATCACACAGAAATCAACTTTGCATTTTTTTTAACTGTTGCACTACAAGGGGGTAATACAAGACCCCAAGAGTTTCATTTCTCTGGCATATATAATGACAAATATGGTGTAAAATCAGTTGAAAAGCTGAAGAAATCTTGTTCCCGCTGCATCTCCTCTGCCAGCTGGCAAGAGCTGCAGGCAGCAGCTGCAGGAATGACTCTGGGCCCACCATGCACAGGGAATGGTTCCCTGGGAGTGCTGGATTCCACTGTAGCAGCTCAGCCCCAGACCTGGGTGGAATCACCAGTGAGCTCTGAATGGGTTTGTACGCGTTTATGCGATGACCAAATTTAGCTACAGCTGAGTGTCTCAGATAGGGGCATTTCCAGCAAGAGCCTGAGCAGTTCCAGTCACTGTCCCAAGTGCTGCTCCTTTAACAGCCCCATTCAGCTTTGCTGCCTCTGCCTTGGTCTGGCTCCAGCTGACACGGGGAGCCACCTCCTGCCCTTTGGGCAGGGCCCGACTCTCTCCTCCGTTCATTCCTTCCCTTCTGTGTTATCTTTGGCCCTGCTCCTCCTGTTAATCACGGCTGGAAACGAGCAGGGTTTCACCTGCAGCTCTGGCAGTGCTGCCAAGCGGTTGCAAGCCACATTTATCCTCACAACAAAGGATGTAATCTCTCCTTTGGCTGGCTGAAAACGACCCAAAACTCTCACAGCAGCAACAGAGCGAAACTCTCAGTGCTGGAACACCAAGAGAGCAGGTCCCAGAACACTCGTCCACGTGTGAGAGCTTCCAGTGCAGCTCAGCATCCACCACTGCTCCCTCCCCGTGCCTCTCATGAGCCAGAATTCCTGCAGATGGATGTGGTGCATCCTTAGCCCAGCCGTGCCATGGGGCTGGTCAGGCATTAACTCTGGCCCAGGCCACGGTCACTGGGCACAGGAAGTGCCTTTGCGGATCTGAGCCAAAGACATTTCAAGGCACAATAAAAACAGGACCCCTCCCTTGCCCCCCTCAATAAAAAGCTCTGAAGGTTCCTATAAAAACGGGAAGCAGAAAGGGCACAGGAACTTTCTGCGGCGAGCGCAGCTGTGGCCGTTCAGCTGTCACTGCTCGCTGCTCTGGTGGGCGTGGGTGGGCGTGCTCTCCTCGTGCTGCTCAGAGATTTTGTGTTTGCAGTAACTGCTATTTATACACAAAATGCTTCATTTCCCCCCCGCTCCACCTGGCCTGGCCTGGGCCCCGTTATTTCTCGTGGTTCACACGGTGCAGCACGAGAGGCCACCCTGCATTCAGGGAGAGCAGGGAATCCCAGCTGGAAGGAGCTGGTTCCCAGCTCAGGGCTGCTGTGCGCACAGGGAAGCAGCCTCGAGGTGGTCAGCGTGCCTGAAAATGGCCAATTTAAAGCACGGAAACCGGGATGATGATTCCAAAGATCCCGTTGCAGTGGAAGCACAGAGCTGTCAGCACTCTCAGGGTGCTGAGGGGTCCCTGCCCTGTCCCTGGTACAGGTTTGGCGCCGATGGATCAGGAATTGCTCTGAGCTGCCACCTGCAAAGAGCTCTTTGTGCGTCACTGGGACCTGCAGCACTGTCTGCATCCCCACATCACAGTTACTACACACCAGTTCAAACATCTTCAGAAATCCCAAGAACAGCATAAATGAATGAAACTGAAGTCAACACAGGCTTCATTAATTAATTTATCAGCGCCAGGCTGCTAATTAATGTCACGCTTGGCTGCAGCACAGGAAGAAACCTACCAGCCACAGTGAGCATTTGACAGCCTTGTAGATAGTAAAAATGCCAGCTACACGGCCAGGAGTGATCCAAATCCTTCATCCTTCATCCTCTTCCTCAGCCAGGAGGATGTTTGTGAGCTGCTCCTCAGACACAGACAGTTCCTGGCAGGCTCCCATGGCCTGGCTGAGGTAGACAGCCAGGATGTGTTTGCACTGCAAAGTTAACAGCAGGAGCAACGCTGGAATGTCGGGCTCTGTCTGGACCAGGAACCCATCCTGCCCAAAATGTGTTTAACAAAGTGCTCAGCCCTCCCAGGAACGTGGTTCCCTCTTGGCACGCCAAGCCCTGGTGCTCAGTGTGCCCAGTTCTGCCACCAGGACAATGCAATGCAGGGATCTGGCACACAGGTCCTGGCTCCCGACACCCTCCCCACCACTGCAGACACCAAAAGCCCTCCCCAGCCCTGGCTGCACCCCGAACCTGGGGCTCTGAGGCCAGAGACGCAGTGGGTCGGGCTGAGCCCGCGTGGCCAACTCCACACTGGTGTTTGTTTGGAACTTTGGGGTTCAAGGAGCAGGGCAGAGCCTCGTCCCCTCTCCCCACGCCAGCCCCAGGCGGAGGCACAGAACTCACCAGAAGGCTCTCGCTCTTCTGCAGCACAGAAAACCCGAAGGCAGGGCACGTGCAGAAGTGGCAGGAGCTGTAGCAGGTGTAGAGTTTGCCTGAGCTTCCGAGGACCTGAAACAGAGGCAGATCAGGAGTCAGAGGCAGGATTCACTTTAATTCCTCAGACTCAGGCTGGCTCTGCACTGACCCAGCAGCGAGGGGGAGGTGTCACGGTGCACAAGTGTCCCCAAACACTGCAGTGACCCACCTAAGCTTGAAGCTCCTCAGGTTTCCCTGAGCACTTGCAGGGAGGCCTCTCCTTTCCCAACCACTGAAGGCTGCTCTGCTCCCAAAACCAGCTGCAGCTACTGGAATCCAGATCTGCCTGAATAAACAAAGCTGAAGTCTCCAGAGAAGCCTCCCTGCTCCATCTCTGCTTTGGGAACAGCACTGCCTGCTTTTCCCACATGCTGTTCCCTGCAAGGCTGGTGCTGAGGCTGCACCAGGGGCGTGGGGTGCAGCAAACAGGTGAGGGAAGCATTTGTTTCCAGCATGGAGCAACCTGTGAGCTGCTGGAGCTCACTGCAGGATACAGGAAAGCCAACCTATGGATTATTATTTCTCTCTTGGTTCCTGCAAGACTGGAAAACAGCTTTTAGGAAACTACTTCAAGGGCCCAACCTATGGCAAGGGAAGGATCTGCAGGAGCAGAACACATTTGCTCAGGCCCCAGGGCTCTGAGGGCACATCACAGCCCTCTCCCACCCCAGGCTTCAGCCTCTGGCTGGGTTTGTGGCACACACACACCTAAATCCAAAGATAAACACAAGAAGTGGAAAGGCAGTGGAGCTCTGCAGAGTGCTGCTCTCCTCCAGGGCACCCCTGGCATTCCAAGCCCCTCCAGAGGAACATTGTCCCTCACAGTCCACAGCTGCACTTGCAAGGGGAGCCTTCCCCTGTCCCCTGGAGCTCTCTCTGCACCCTTTGCCCAACAGGGAACACCCAGAAGTTCGGGCTCTCCCACAGAAGTGCCAACGCCTCCAAGTCCCCTCACTCACAGCAGATCCAGGACACAGGACTCACATTCCCATTTCAGGGTAAACCATTTTATTTTCCTCAATCTGGCCTTTACCCTGGGTCCTCCTTTTACTGCAGGCTGAGTTTGTTTCACTTGTGATAAGTTTGTTTTCCTCTAGCCCCTTTGATTGTTTTTTCCAAGATGAAGTATTCCGATGGTGCCTTTCCTTCAGAAGTGTTTTCCTTTGAGGAGGGGGGGAGGCCACAGACAGACACAGCCAGATTTGGGCTGAGCTCAGCGTTCCCCCATCCTGACCTAGATGGCAAGAACACAGCCTCTGCCTAATAAGGCAAAATCTAAAATCCAAAGACTGGGAGAAAAAGGTGCCTCTGTTCCTGGCCAGCTGCAGCCCAGCCAGGCACTGGGGTGCTCTCCTGGCCCCGAGGTGAGATTTCCTTCTGCTGTCCTCATCCCTGGGCACTTGCTGGCTGCTCAGTGAGGAAAATCCCCCTGGAGGTGTCCCTGCCAGGGTGTGGGGGCACAGGAGGGTCAGCTCAGGCACCAGCACACGGACAGACAGACAGGCAGCACCACAGCCTGTGCCAGGGCCCGCTGCTCAAACCCTTCACCGTGGGGCATCTGCCACACAGTTCTAGGAAACGAATGAAAAAAGACATAATAAAAAAGAAGAACCCAGTGAAAGTGCAGGATGTGAGCAGTGCAGGTGCCAGCTGGCAGGGCTAAAGCACTGCCTCTGCCCTGCTTCACTGTCACAGCTCAGCACTTCTGCCACTTGGGCAGAGCTAAAGGGTGCCCCAAATGCTGCCTGGCCACCACCCTGCACTTCTGCCACGTCCAGCACAGCTCCCCCAGCAGCCAGATCCACCATCCCTGCGGCAGCTAAGAGTTATCCCTGACCTCAGCGTGGCAGGTATTGTCCGAGCCCTCTTGGGATGATTTCAGCTCTGAGGCATCCAGCCCTTGGACACTCCACCGGTGCTGCTCCTCTGTTAAACAGCATTATTGCCCAGGCACTAAGAGACAAATCACAGCTTTCATTTGGCTGAGGGCTCTTTCTTCTCCCATCTCAGCTCCTGAGGGCAAGAGCTGCCTACACTACAGGGCCTGTCTGAGCGGGCCTTCCTCCCCTGGAGCAGGACCTAAGATGTGCTGGGTGATACTGAATTATCAGCAGCTCAGATTTGGCTGTAATGACCCAAAGGAGTTTCACAACAGAACCAGCCTCGTGGCCTCAAAGAGCTCTCCAGAGCCAGCTGCAAGTGGAAGCACCACCTCACATTCCAGCTCAGCCACATCTGGGTGCAAATGGCAGGGCTGGCTTTGTGGGGGATAATTAACAGGGATGATTGTGCAGTGTCCAGGCAGCCACGGATGCCCCTCTCCCCAGGAGCACTCAGCTGGGGGACATTTCCACACATTCCTACACCACACAGGAATGAAGAGCCAGGACTCCAGTGCAGTGTCCCACCCAGAGGTTTGGTTTCCAGGACCCCAGATCGTGTTCCTGTCACTGCTCCAGCCAACAGCCTCAGGGGAGACTCTGCTCTTTGTTTCTGCATCTCAAACAGCTGTGATGAGGAAGAATTTCACAATGGCACCAACCTCACACCCCCAGAGAAAATATCTCTTCAGATTCCTCTGGTAATGAACTCATCAGCGTGGCCTTAATCAGCAATCAAGTTCCACTGAAGAGGAATGCAGCTGGAGGCACACAGGAACCTGCTTCCTGTAGGTTTGTCCTGCCTTAACTCCCTGACCCTCCTGTCCAGGGGTTCCTTCTCTACAGGGAAACAGAGGCTCCCTCTCCCTGCAGAGGCGGGAGAGAGCAGTTCTGACACTTGTTCCTTTTCGCTGTGCACCAGTGGGGCCCTTTGCTAACATCAGTAGATATTAACTGATGCCCAGCAAAGCTCTGCCTCAGCCTGCAGGGCCTGACAAGGCTCTGCAAGGAGAGTGTGACCATCCTCTGCCCAGTGGCATTTTCAGACAAGCAACAGTAAAAAAGGGAAAGCCTTTGAGCATTCAATTAATCAGCAAGGCAGCTGCTGTCTAAGGGTGCTGGAAGCTTCCTAGGCTTCACCAAACATCCACAGGCAAGCCCTCAATTGGAATCCAAGGCTGTGTTCTTGAGCCCTGGTTATGATTCATGTCCCTCTGGAGGGGCCCGTGTCCTCTCCACGGCCCCAGAAGTGATAAAGGCTCCATGTGCACACCAAGCAGTGCAGGCTCTGAACACGTGAGAAGGGTTTGTGCCATCAGCCAGGCCTGACTGCACAGCTCTGCTCTCACCCTACACGACCCCAGAGCACCTCCAGGGAAGGAGAGAAGGTCCTTTGCAGAGGGGGATACTTGGAAATGTTCCTCTTGTTCCTCACCCCTGCGCTCTAATTGATCTTAGGGCTGAGGTGAGCTCTTCTCCCCAAAATGCCATTTCATGGAGACATTTCTGTGATTCACAGACTTGGCTACACTGAACCAGAATGAAACCCAAGGGTTTGGCCTGCACTGCTTCCTCCCAGGCAGCAAAGGTCCCCTGCCAAGCAGGGGTCAAGAGGGGGAAGAAATGCAGTGATGGCAGATAACACCGAGCTGTGTACAGCTGCTCAAGAGGAAGAGCTTCCTTTGCTGGATAGGATGAGGGTAATAAAGCAAAATTAGCAATCCCTGGAAAACTTCCTCCTGGCTGTGATGCCCACAAACACATAAATTGTCTCTGGCTGGCGGGGAGCCACAAAGAAAATGGTACTGAACCGTGCTGCTCTAACTCTAGCCTGGGGCTGCTGCTCCCCAGTGTCACTTCAGGAGTTTGTAGAACACTGGTGTTCTCTCCATGTTTACCCACGCTCTGCAGGCCAGGAAAACACTGGCTCAAATGCCAGCTGGAAAGCACCAGAAAGCAAGAGCAAAGAGGAGCACGTACCTGGTACAGAGTCCTTCCACTGGGGGCAGTGACTCGGGTGACACAACGCTGATCCACCAAATCCAGAGCTGGGACTGCAGATGGGCCAAAAATGAACTTCAGCCTGGAAGAGAATGTGTCTCTAGTTAGGTCACAGCACAAAGGGAGACCACCTGGCTCAGCCTCAGTGCACAGAGGGAGCCCTGTGGAGCCCAGAAGGTGCCCATTGCAAAAGACATTTTTCCTTCTTGCAGTAACTGTGAAAATGTCCCATGAGCACAAAAGGCACACACAGGGATTTTAGGGGAGCACACGGAGCCAGACTTGGCAGTGCTCAGGGGAAAAGGGGCTCGTGCTCTGGGACACCTCAACTGCACATCCCGGCTGTCCTGGATGCGCTGCCCTGGATCAGAGGATTCATCAGTTGGTCTTGAATCCCAGCTCCAGGCATGGACCACACATCTCCTTGGAGAAAGGAGAGAGCAAGGATGATCCATAGTTCCTGGTGCAACAGGAACTGGGGCTCCTTCCTCCTCCCTTGGAAATCAGTTCAAACCCTGGGGAACGAGTGAGTCATTCTGTAGTGATCACATCTCCTCCATCACAGTCACAACTGAGGGATAAATTATCCTTTCTCTACCCACCAAACTGCATCAGGAGGAAGCTGGAGAGCATCAGGGAATTACTTAAGACACTCCACTGCACACAGAGACACCAGATAGCATCAGTTTTACATCTGTGACCCAGCTATGAGCAGGGCTCGGAGACAGCCAAGTTATTCCAGATAAACACCCAGGGGCAGCACGTGCCTTATGTCCCTCCACTCTCCCTGAAAACCCTTTCCCTTTCAGGCAGGACACGTGCAGGGATGCACAGCATTTATGGATGAGGGGGTGCCTGGGATGGGGATCACTGCACATCCCTGCAAGGGGGATTCTATCTCCTGCTGGTGCTGTGCAGGATAAGGTGTGTGTTAAATGTGGACATCTGCACCCTCAGCCAATTGTCCAGGCAGCTCATGGGCCTCAAAGCCATTCCAGACCAGTAAATCCAGCTGCTCTGAGTGTTTCCAAAGAGCTCAGGGGCAACTCAGTTAACTTTACAGACCTTTCATCCGCTGAGAGAAATCTGTGTAGTCTAGATTGGTTCCAAAGGTAAACAACAAGGAAATCAGCAGCGATGAAAAGATAGCACCAAACACGAGCAGGAGACCAAGAGAAAGGGGAAACTTTCCAAGTCCAGGGAGGACACAGCCAGGCAGAGCCCCAGCACGGCTGAGTCAAGCTCATTGATAAGCGGCCAAGCAGACAAGACAGATTCCAGGAAGACCAAAACTTGCACAAACTCAAGGCAAAAAGGGCTGGCTCCCTCTGAGGGCTGCGAGGAGGTGGGTGGGGGAACGCCTAACGTGAGACATTCCTTAATGATTAGGTGTGGGACTAGAAGGGGGCTGAGCTCGGTGAGCTTCAGGAACTCTTTTCAAATTTAGGGAATTCTTTTCTTGTGTATGTAATTCGATCAGTTCAACAGGAAATGCCCACAGGAAATTCAAGGACTTTGGAGATTTGGAAGAGATTGGGAAGTTAAATCAGAATGCTTCTGAGCTGCTGGTTGCAGGGAATTGATGGAAATTTGGCTGCCAAGAGTTACCACCCGACCATTATTAAACTTAACAAGGGAATTTCTTTCCTCTTTTCTTTTCTGAGGAGAAGGAAACAAAAGCTTTCGAGGCTGGTCAAATCTAATCCCACCTTTCAAAGGCCACTGTGGTCCCAGGAGAGGGAGTCAGCACACCTTTCACAAGTGTCAGGTAACTTTAACACAAAGGCATTAAGGCCTGGAGGGTTCCCGGTGATCTCATCCCCTGGCAGGCTGGAACACAAGGTTAAAGATGAATCTGAAAAGTCTCTTTCACTGTGACAATGCCTTTTCTTCACCTTCACCACCAGCTGGTGAGGGCTGAAGTTGTGAAACTTGGATCTCTTAGGTCACTGCTCGGGAATGACTGAAGTAGTCACAAGGGTGACAAAGCTGACCTGAGACTGCTCCTAAACAGAAGAAAACTCTCAGTCTCCAAGTTAACAATTCCCTGGTGCAGGGTGATGATAAGAACACTTCTCCCTCTGTATCACACGTGCCCATGACTCAAACAGCAGGAGCAACCCCAGGCTGCTCACAGTGATAGGAAGGAAGAGGGATGAATCACCCTGGAACAGCCCACTCTCACAGCAAACTCCTTCCAGACCTGAAAGTGGACTCAGAGCTCAGGTTAAACATCCTGGGTTTAAATTAGAGCAAGTCATCACAGGAGATTCAGCGATACAGAGATCATTTCATGAATCTCTGGAAAAAAACCCTTCAGAACCTTCATTTGGACTGCCACCAAAACCACGCAGCATTTGTGTGTTTCAGCAGCACTCGGTCGAACACAGGAGAAAACCAGCAGCCCCACGATGAGAGCTGACCACCAGCTGCCCTTCAGCAGGACACTGGGGCAGGGACTGAAGCAGAAGACACTCACCCCAGCAGCAGGTCGTCGGGGACTGCAACAGAAAGAAAAGGAAACATGGTTTTGAAGGATTTCACATCAGAGGAGGGTCATTGTCCCCCCAGGGTATCCCCAGAGGACACACATGACTGCAGGGCCCTCACCATCCTCTCTAGCCACCAGAAAAGCAGCAAGGAGCAGCAAAATGATCCATGATGGCAGTGCTAAGTCACTTATCAAGTACAGCAATCACAACCGCAGGGATTCGTTTTAAAAAGAAATGCAGAAGCCCAAATGTACTTTCTTTTATGACATCCTACTTTTAAAAGCACACAATAAAAGGCAGGAGGCCTCAGCGTCTCACTCTGTCACTTTAAGAAGCTGGTTAAAAATATATATATTATTTTCCCTGAAACTCTCTTGGCATGAGCTGAGAACTCTGGCATCACAACCTTAAAAATGTTGTTCTTTTCCCAGCAGAGTCTTGCAGGGCGCCACTGGTTTATGGCTTTTAATACAGCCCACTGAAACACTGTGTCTTCATTTGCTGGAACTTCTCCTTAAGATGGAAAGTTACACTCAAGCAAAGCAGTGTGCTGGTTGCAGCTGTCAGCTCAGGCTCTGCTTGTCCAGTCTGATCTTTCTGTTATCACCCAGGGGACACCGTGTACTCTGTCTCCATATCCCACTGGAAGATCTGGATTTTTGACTTTGAAACCTTTTTCTTCCAGCAATTCAAAATACCCTCTATGACTCGCGCTGTTGGTTTGAATTTTCCAGCTTTATGTGAATTTAACTCTGCAAAGGGATCGATCATTTTGTCTCCACAGCTCTGTCTCAGTGTGCTTTAGCACCACTCTGCTGCTTTAAGAAGCACATCTTTAAAGGGATGTGAACTCTTTTTTTTTTTTGCTTAGTTTACAACAGGATTTATAAAGCTCTTCTAAAAGTCACATGTAGATTTTGGATCCACTCTAACCTGACAGGAGCCACAGTGCAAGTGTGCCAAAAAGCTGCCACTGGGGTCGCTCTGACAGTTTAGACATGGAGTTTCTGCCCATTCCTCACTCCCACGTAGTGCTCAGACAGATTTATCCGAATTCTTAAGTGTTTGGGTTTTGTGCAGTTAAAAATATTCCTTCAGCAGACACTTTCCTTAGGAAGAGCAACTCATCCAGTAAACACAAACATTAATATTCTCTTAGCACAGGTCACAGAGCAGTGAAGGTAATTGTTCTTAACCAGCTGCTGGAATTGGCCAGGATGTCACTGCTGGCTTCTGCTCGTTCCATTGAGGCACTGGGAAGTTGTTCCTTCCCCTGGGATCACCAGCACACCCCCTCTGCCGGTGAGTCAGGCAACTGGTTTGGGAAATTTCCCCTTCCAACTCGGGATTGGTGAGTCTATAGAACCAGCAGCGCAGAGGGCACAGCAAAATTCCTGCCCAGAGACACTAATTTATCATCCCTCAAGTGTGACCACGCGCACCAGGAGCTCTCAGAAGCAGCACTACCCCTAAGGCTCACATTCAAAAAAAAGCGTCCAAACTGGTGTGGTTTTTAAATTTGACCTCGAGAAGGGGCTGCTCCTCATTATCTGTGCTTCACACCCGTCTGGTGTCACAAACAGGGGCATAAAGGTGAAGGCCACCCCTGAGACAACAGGGTCTGGTAAAAAAGGGGAGGCCAACGACCCCCATGGCTGCCTGGGGGTCTGACGGGCCCCGCTCCTGGCCACTGCCTGCTGGGATCCCTCACGTACCGTGTGAGCTCTCCTGAAAAGCCTTTTTGATCTCTCTCAAGAGCTCTTCTGCTACTGCTGGCAAGGTGCTACTGTCCATCCCACTGGCTGTGGACTCATCCCTGGAAACGAGACAGGACAGGAGACAGTGGGAAATCATTAGGGTACTGGGAAATCACCATGGATACTGGGCATCGGGAGGGTTTGTCTGGGCACTCTATCCCAACCCAGCAACCAGACCAAGGAACGGCATCCTCAGCAACTTCTAAAATGTGGTTTTTGTATACACTCTGGGAACGCAGGATTCCTCACAAACACACGGGTCTCTCTGAGATGCCCCCACACAAACACGGGTCCCGTGGAAGGGACCGGTCACTGCCCAGGGAAGAAGATGTTTCTCATGTGCAGGTGGCACCTCCTGGGCATCAGTTCCCGCCCGTTCCCCTGGTGCCACCGCCGGACCAGCAGAGCTTGGCCCAGCCTCCTGCCACCCCTCTTCAGGTATTCACACACATGGATGAGGGCCCCTCTCAGCCGCCCCGGCTCCCTCAGCCTTCCCTCATCACAGTGGTGCTCCAGCCCCTTGCTCAGCTTTGTCCCCCCGCTGGCCCCGCTCCGGGCGCTCCGTGTGCTGAGGAGCGGGCATGGACAGGGCGCTCCGGGCGCTCCTCACCGGGCCGGGCAGAGGGGCGGGATCCGCTCCCTGCCCCGCTGCCGGTGCCGTTCCGGACGGGAACACCTCCCGCTCCCTGCCCCGCTGCCGGTGCCGTTCCGGACGGGAACACCTCCCGCTCCCTGCCCCGCTGCCGGTGCCGTTCCGGACGGGAACACCTCCCGCTCCCTGCCCCGCTGCCGGTGCCGTTCCGGNCTCCCGGCGTGACGTCACGGCGGCGCCCCGTGCCCGCGGTGACGTCACGCACGGCGCGCGCGCGCGCGCTCTTAAAGGGCCCGCTCGGGATGGCGGCGGCGGCGGCGCTGCCGCGGGCCCTGTCCCGGCTNNCTGGGAGGTGAGAGGGGCGGCGGCCACCGGGCACGGCGCGCCCAGCACCGGGCACCCACCACCCTGTCCCCGCAGGGTTCTCCCTCTTCCCGCGGCACGAAGAGGAGGGCGGCGAGGACGCCATCGTCCTGCTGCTGAAGAGAGCCAAGGTGAGGCGCGGGGCCCCGCGGGCGGTCCCTGCGCGGGGCCCGGCGGTGACCGGCCCTGGTCCCCCCGCAGCTGAGCGCCATGAAGGGGGAGCTGGCCGAGGCCGAGCAGCTGCTGCACCAGGCCCTGCGCCGGGCGCACCAGGAGGAGAACAGGCAGGCCATCATCTACACCTACAGCATGGTGAGCGGCGGGGCTCGGGCCCCGTTCGGGGTGCAGCTGGAGGGAGAAGGAGAAGGGGCTGAGGCTCGTCCCCTTTGCCTTGGTGGAGCTTCAGCGGTGTCTGTCTCTTCCAGATGGGGAACGTGGCCTACATGCAGGGACAGCTGGACAATGTGAGTAACTCTGGTTTTTTCCCTCTGAATTTTTAGAGGTTGACATCTTACGCGTGGTCTCGAAGGTGTGGGGTGCTGGCACAAGCTGCAGGCTGAGAGCAGAGATCTCCCAGTGCAAAGCGGAATGATCCCCCCACGCAGGACTGCAGTCCCATGAGCACATCAGATTAAGAAAGATGCTCTCACGGTTAAGTTTTGAGCTCCAACACGCTGTGCAAGGGAAGGAATACTTACTATGAAATGCTGCAGTTAAGCGGGGAGATGGCCGCTCCAGGGAGAATCTGGGAAAGCCCTGAGCACACACAGACAGGGTAAAGGCCTGGCTGCTGCAGTGCTCAAGGAGAAACTGAAAGAACCCACTGGTTCAGTGCCACTGGGCTCTGGTCAGCCTTTCTGGTCTTGGTGTAGTGTAAACACAACAAATTTGAGCCAGGTCCCTCCAAGTGGTCTGCCTCTCTTCTGTTTTAAATGCCATCATTCCTCAGTATCCTCTTCAAAATTCTCATTTCAGGCAGAAAAGCTCTACAAAGCAACTATGAGCTATATGCTTGCAGGGGACACGAAGGAGGTATGTTCTTCTGAGAGGCTCCCAGTGGTGCCCTGCTCTTTACCTTATTTCTTGTGCTGCAATGCCTCTTACTGGAAATTGGCAATACCGTAAGTGATGGCAGCACTGGAGGCAACAAGATGGGGATTTTTAAGGTCTAAACTCTCTGACAAAGTAATGTTTCTGTTGGGGAGATACAAGAAGAGTAACAGTTGCGTTGTGTGTCCTCCTGGCAGGATGACAACGCCATCCTTGAGATGTCCCTCAAGCTGGCCAGCATCTACGCTGCTCAGAAACAGTGAGTGCCCAGCAAGAGCTGTCACCTGCCTTCATCTCAGCTTTGCAGTGGTGGTGGGGTGGCCAAGCAGAGGCTCTTTAATGAGGGATCCTTCAGGGATGGAAGGAGCTTTGCTTTGCACTTTGCAGGCACAAATTAGCCGTAGCTGGCTACCAGTTCTGCATCCTGACCTTAGAGGAGAAGGTTGCCAAGGAAAAGGACTTGCCTGAGGATGTCTTATCAGGTGGGCAGCCTTGTCTGCCAAAGGCTTCTCATCTTTTCTCCATTTCCCTGTCCTTGATGTTGTTTCTGTATTGCCTAAGCACCATCTTCATGTCAACCCATTGTCTTCACACTGCCTGAGTTTCCTGCTGTGGTAGGATGGAGGCTCATGCTCGATCCTGTGGCAGTGATCACTTCACTCCTCTCTGTTTGCAGCTGAAGAAAAGGCCAACACCCGGCTCCTGCTTGGGATGAGCCTGGACTCCTATGCCCGCTACCTCCTGAACATCAAAGAGCTCCCAGCAGCACAAAAAATGTATGAGAAGGCTCTGCAGATATCAAATGATGTTCAGGGAGAGACTCATCCACAGGTGATTTGGAAGGAAAGGCTGATCTGTAGGGAATGAGGCAGCCTTAGGGCAGCTCTGGTGACATCAGACATGGCCAGCACTACCTGAGGCTGTTTTCCTGCCAGGAAGGACGAGCATGCAGCTACAGAAATACAGGACACTTCCTTACTGAAAGCTTCTCTGGGAAATGCTGCTTTAACTGGTGTGGCAGGGAACGAATGTGGTGCTTCTGCTGCCCCAGACTGCTCCAGAAGCTTCCCTTTTCCCTCCTGGTGCAGAGCGTGGTGCTGATGAACGACCTGGCGACGGTGCTGGACGCTCAGGGACGCTACGAGGAGGCGCACGGCTACGTCAGGAGGGCGGCAGAGCTGGCGAGGGACACTCGGCACCCCGAGGAGCACATGGTGCTCAATAACCTGGCAGCAATCCTGATGCACAAAGGTCAGTGAATAAACGCCCAGCCTGGCGCTGAGCTGGTGCTGACTGCAGAGGTCTGGCTCTGTAGTGGAGGGCTGAACTAGAGTGCTGGTTTGGGGTTAACAGCTTTAGTTCAAGCAGTAGGTCAGACTTGGAACTGCTTTCACAAACTGAATTTAGCCTGACCCAAAAGTTTGCCAGGAGATCTTGTTTCCCGCGCGTTCAGTAACTTTTCCAAAAGGACAGAGGACATGCATGAGGTTTGTTTCTATGAGATTTTAATGCTGAAGCAGCATCATGTCCCATCATTGCTGCTCTCCAGCTCTCAGAGTTGGCAGCCTGGCAGGGATGTTTTATGAACCTCCCTAGATCCTGATGTGTTCCAAGTAGTCCTTGTCCTTTGCACGTGATCAGCTTCAGGAGGGGGCTCTGAAAATGGGTGATGGAACTGGGTAGCCAGGCCTCTTTTCCCTCTTGCTACAGAAGATTTCCTGCAAGCAAAACAAGTGTACAAAGAAGCTCTCAAGCAGGCACAGCAGAAGGGAGATGCTGCTTCTGTCCAGCATATCCAGGAGGAACTAGCCGAGCTGGCCAAGAGGAGGAAGGGCTCCAAGTAAGTTTATCCCCAGAGTCCCAACCTTGAGGTGGCAGAAGGCTGCAAGGGTTGGCCAGCACAGGCAGCCTGGGACCAGCTCGGTGCAATTCTCCAGAGAAACAGCAATGAGGAGTTTCAGGACTGCTTAAGAGGAAGGGCTGCCACTGCCTAACAGCCCAGAATAAAGGTGTGAAATCTTAACTGTGTGAATTCGTGGTGTAGTCTGTGGTTTGACTGACCTACTGTGCTAAGTGATTTAATTTTGGCTGCCTAAGTCTGGCCTGCTATTAATACCTGTGTTGGAAGTCAAGGAGTAGCAGTTTGCTACTCCTGCCTGCCCACAGAAGTGTTCAGGTTTAAAACATGGCTGTCCTAGAGCAAGTCTTGAAAAGGAACAGGCAGGAATTGTCTCACTCTTTACATTTTGAACAGCACAACAGGGGCTACACTTTTATCAGTGCTGCAGTTCAGCGTGTTTGAACTTCAGCAGAGCGTTTCCCAGGCTGCACCTGCACTGCAGCAGAGCTGTAGCTCCCTGTCCTGGTCCAACAAGTTACCTGAACATCAAGTGTATTTCTTCATTTAGCATCCAAAGATAGAACTTGTCCTCTCAGAGGAGGGGTGAGACTGAGCTGTTGTCAGAAATAAAACACTTGGCTCCAGCAGAGAGCACGCGGAGTGCCAAAGTTGTCCTCCTCTCTTGGATAGGTCAGTGCTAGAATGCTGAGGCTTCCTGCTGGAAGAGACGGTGTGTACAAACCCAGCTTTGTCAGCTACGTGTCTTCATGGGAATCAAGTAGGAACAGCTGCTTTAGACAACAGAATTTCTCAGATCTGCCCTGCCAGGAAGCTTGATGTTAAAGAAAGAGGAGAATTAAACCAGAAATTACCAAATCCGTACCTAGTTAGGATAGTAGAACTAATTCTGTCACTAACCAAGCAGAGTTTTAACCTCTCAGTTGTCAGAACTGCAGCTGGTTGGTACAACCCTCAATGTAATTACATCATTATTAATTTACTTACAGTAGCAACTTCATCTCTGCTGAACTTTGAGCTAAGAGGAGGAGGCACACAGGTTTTCTAGAGCAGAAGTTCATTGAAGCTGGAGAACTTCTGTCACACACAGAGCTTTGTTCTCAGCAAGCTGGGAAGTAAAAATAGGCTGTACTGACAGAAGGGCTCTGGCACATGAGAGCCAACCTTCCCTGAAGTGCTGGGTTTGGGGTTTGAAGTGGCAGAGCCTGGAGGGCAGCAGTGTTACCTGGGAACCCTGCAGCACCCCTGGGAGCAGGGTCTTGCCTGATGCTGCAAAACAAGAGGGAGACACAGGAAAAGCAAGTGGAGAACTGATCCCCTTTATTGATTGGTCTGAATCCAGAAGTCACTGTCTAGTGAAGACATTGTGTGGAAATTATGATGCATGGGTTTTTCAAGTCTTAAATGATTTCATATCAGAATCACGAACCATATCAAGATGAAAGCATTGTGAAAGCGCTGATCAGAAATCAGGTAAAAATTTGTAGTAAACTACACTTTGTAAACATGACTTACAAACACCTTCCTGTGTGAAACAGGGCAGATGTAATTCCATACTTGAAGATTACTGGAATTGTGGTAAACCCTAACTTAGGCTCTGGAGAGGTTTTTACACTGGAGAAGTTAAAACTTGGATAACAAACAAAAAAAAGCAGCAACATTTTATGTGCAAATGCCACTCAAGCTGTATCTTAGGAGATAGTGACTATCCTACTTTGGATATCTTGCTGCTGCTGCAGCAGTAACATGAAGCTTTGCAATGAACATGCTATACTTACTGTACAGGTAGCAAAGACATTTGTCTGTACATGCCTCTTTCACATTGTATTTGTTACACTAAGAAAGTGAGAACAAGTGAGTTTGAGAATGGAACTTAACTCTCCACTCCAAATTTAAATCTACAAAAAGGGCAGATCAACTCGTTTTCCAGTATATGTTGCTGTGGGAACAAAAAAGAAAGTTAAAGTAAGAGCACAGGTCTACAAACAGGATGAAAACTTCACTGCTTCAAGCCAGAAGGATAAAGGAGGGGAGGATGAGAGAAATCTTTCTCAGAGAAAGACTGCAAGGAGATTAAGACTGCCAACGGATCTACTCTGATGCAGTGTTTAAAAAAAGTAGCAAAATAGTTCTGTATTTTCAACAGTGTCAAGTTTCCAAATGAGTTCCTTTGGAATTTTGTTTCCCACACTTGGGGCAAAAAGGCTTTCCTTAAAGGACTGAAAATAAATTTGCTACTGGTAAGTAGTTCTGTGCTTCTTCCTGTTTGTAAGTGGACCATCACAGTCCCTCCATGGGATGCAGAGCTCACGCGACTCAAGGTTACACACTGCATTACACCTTCCATACAACGCATCACAAATACAGCGGCAAAACCTCAAATATTTTTCACTGGAAAATAACTCCAAGGCAAAGACCCTGTTGATCAATGAGATGCAAAAGCAGTTTGGAATCTGACAGACCACGCCACCCCCCAGCTCAGTGCTATCTGTGAATCAGTCCTTCTACCCCGGAAGATACGAATTCACTTCCTGAGGTCAGTGCAGCATAAAATGAAGATGCTTTTGGAGATGGATGTCAGGACACCCTGGGACATCACTACCCAGATGGATGTGTACATGAGCTACAAGCATATCATAGCAAGCATTGATAGATGAATGATTAAGGAGACTCTCCTAGTACCATATACAATTTAAAAATAAAAATCACCCTAACAAGTATTGCACACTTCAGGAGTTAAGCCAAGCATTTGTAAGGACTTCCACCAAAAGCTTGCTTTAGAGGGACAGGGACTGGGACGCAGACTTCAAAATAATTATTACATAAAGATTTTAAAATCAGATTGGAGGAAGGTAAAAATCACAGTACCTATTTCGAACTGGTTGTAACAGAAGCCACGTAGTTGACTCGTGTGTTGCTCGATTATTCTAGAAAAGCACTTTGTTTTATTTAAACTTGGGATGTGGAGGTTTTTCTTCTTAAAGGATTTATCAACCCACCCAGAGCCTCTGTTCAGAAAAGCCATTTGCTGTGGTTAAATATGACAGTAAAATTTAGTAGCCTGTTTTGACTGCATACAATGCAGAAACAGAGAACACTAAGAATAGGCTTTTAGGGCACAGTTAAAATTCCCAGTGTGCATAACAGTGAGGTATGCCTCCAGAAGCTGTTCTTTTTTTGTTTCTTTAACCTTTTAAAAATGAACCATAACATACCCATGCAATAATATTTCTGCAGTGTTGCTAAATAAAACCAACTGCACCAAAAATTTACAATGTGGCAGAATTTAAAATCCCAAAGAAATATATCATCTTATTCCAGCGAACCGGAGTATGTTAATGTACAGAATTCACTAAGGGGTCAGTCTTAAAAATCAACATTTCCACAAGAGCTTGAACACCACTGAGAAAGTGTGTCTAGGGAAAAAAAAAAAATTATATAAAAGCACAATGCCTGCAGGAAGTGGCACGGCATTAAATGGGCAATGATGGTTGGGAGGCTGGGGTTCTGGTTAGGCTAGGCTGAGAGGGAGGCTAGGGTTATGAAGAGTATTCTACACTGGAGAAAATGCTTAAAAAAAATTACAAAATGACCCCCGAAGTTTAGGCAATGATTTGAACATAAGTACACCAGATACTATAGCAAGGGAAAAAACACTGCAAAAAGTACTCTCTATTTACAGAAGAATGATTTAAAAGACATTATGGTTTTCTTTACAAATAGATGTAGAGCAGGAATAGTCCACATTTTTAAAAACTCTTTACATATTTATCTTTAGTAAGTCAACCTTCTCGACCACAATCCTCCAACACACAGCCTGTGCAGAAGGCATTTCACGGACTCTCCAGCAATTCTTCATTGTGTGGCCCTTGCTCTCTTGGAAAGTCTCTGTGGGCACAAGTCAAAAATAGATTTCTTTTTTTGACCCGCAAATTAAAAAAAAAATAATAATCTGCATAGTTCAGTCATCACTGTCAGACAGAGTCTCATATTGTGCTGAAAGCAGTGGTGCAGGCTCTCGCTCCCAGATCCTGTTCTGTGGGTGAGTGGTTGCTTGGCTCATGGATGGGGGGGCACAGGCGATGGAGGTGGGGGGGGTGCTGCTCAGCATCCTCATGGTCAGAGGGTTGTACGGAAACTGGGTGGAACCTGCACCAAAAGGCAAAAACACAAGCTGTTCTGAGAGATCTGTGTTGGCTTGGGTTGTGACAATTAGCAGAAAATCCATTTCAGAAAACCCCCACATGCTGGAAACTTCAGGCCAATATCCAGCGACACCGTACAACACCTGAGCTTTCTGCAAATACCTCTGATAGAAGCCCATTCCTCACCTGTTGATGAAGGCCTGTCTTCCCAGGCCCACACTGGAGTCTGTCTGTGGTAGTCCCCTTCTGAATGTACAGATGAGACAGAAGACGGTCTTTCAGTTCCCAAATATCCCTGCCCAGGAATCGGAGACTTTGACTTCCTACTGTTTGACTTGCCAATGAGTTTCTGCTTGCTGACTGCCCCACCTGGCAACAGAAGGGACAGATTTCACCAACCACATTTTAGCCTCTGTGTGTTTGTTTCTATAAATTATCAGGTAGCACTGAGAAGCTTCAGGTATCCAATGCACCCTGTTCTCCCTTCCCTTTTCCATCAGTGTTGTCACAGGCTCCTGGAAAAGCCAGGACAATAAATGCAAACATCACCTCTATCACTTCCAGAGGACAGACAGTGGTTTTCAGTGACATCAGGTTATTCAAACCCTTGATTGATTTATTTTCTTTAAGGCCCTGGGATGTTTGGGAGTTGCAATACCTGAATTTGGAGACGGATTGGCTTCTTCCCTCCGTGTCTCGTTACTCGCCGGTACCGCGGCGCTGGAGCTGCCTGGAGCCACCGCGAGAGGCTGGGACATTACGACCCCGTGCTCCTCACTCTTGTCATCAAAGTTTCCCATCAGTGCTTTCCTAATAATGTCTTCCAGACCCAGATTACTGGCAGGATCTGCAAAGGAGTGACCCCTAGAGCTGACTGCACCTGGGAGAGAAGAGAAAATACAGGGAAAGGTGGGAAGGGGGAGGCAAAAAATGTAACTCGGAGAATTTAAAAAGGGGTGTGGGGAAAGATTTGGTCATTTTACTTTTCCTTATGGTGCAGCAAACAAGTTTTCATGTAGGATATTAGCTTTTAAATTCTCACCATTTTCCTCTTTTACTGGACTCCACAAAGAGTATAAATTTAAGATATTAAAGACATTACATTTTTCTGAAACATGTTGTTTCTTTTATTGAAGAACTTACCTGAGGTAGTGACTGCTGGCAAATTGAATATTTCAGTCCCTGGCTGAGCAGTTGCTGTAATTAAAACACAACATTTCACTGAGTTTTTCAGTACTGATCATCACTAAGTGATCAGCAGTAGCCCTACTGCACAAGAAGAAAGCAAAAATATAGTTCTAGTATCATATTCCACCATGTCAGTGTTCATTACTGGAACTATATTAAAATGTCATTTAACAGACAATCATAAGGCCAAGAAAACACAAACCATTTAGTTTCAACACATCTTTCCAAAAAGGAAAATGTGTATTACTTAAAGTTGATACAAAGCAAACTACAGACACACAGTTAGTTAGAATAATGTCAGGTTTTAACAACTCTCTCATTAATTATGTGGCTTTCATCTTTCAAATTGTTAAAAAGATTAAATGTGACAGTCCTACATACAACAGCATTAAAAAAAATCTAACCATCTTCCAGTTCTGTGGCCATAAATTATTATGTGTGTTTTATATTCATAGATTTATATTAATTTGTATTGTTTGAACATATTTAGGTCAGGACATCTGCAGGTGGAAGTCACATAAAGCTTAAGCTGGAAAAATTGAGTGAAAAGGCAAGTCCTGCATACCCATGTCAGAGTCACCTCCACCAGATGAGTTCAGCTTTCGAAATATCTCCTGTTTCTTGGATTTTACCATTGGTGAAGTGTTCTCAAGTTTGGTGAAAAACGAAGGCAGGTAACTGATACTGCCTGGAGAGCGAGAGTCAGTCCTGCCAAGACCAACACGTGTCAAAGAGACAGAACTTGTAAGATGCACATTTAAATCTTCCCAAAAGCAGTCAGGCAGAAACCACAACAGTCACATGAACACCGTGGGGCTCAGTAATAACTGAGTTTGCTTAAGCAGCAGCAATCTGACAAGTAAGCTTGAATTAAAAAACCAAACAACTCGTATGTAAATTAAAAAAGAATCTAAAAATAAAGTAAAAAAATAATCCAGGTTTCCTAGCCCAAGATCCTAGCTCAAGTCAGTTTTACACCTACCTCTGTTCAGTAGGCTCAGTTCTTTGGGAAAGCAAAAGAACATTTTCCTGTTTCTCATGTACAACCGGGACCTGAGGTGGCGAGATTGGCTCGTAGGGCTCTGAAGGGACATGACTCCTCTCTGGAGATTTTCCAGGCCTATATCCACAATTCAGAGACAGATAATTACTCTCAATGCATGTACAGCAGTAGTTAACTCATGTAATTTGCCAGTTGCTACGTAACTACCTATGTGTAGTTATATGTTACATGCTTTAGTAAGCTTGGTGATCTTAAAAAGATGATTCTGAATTATCCATAACAACTCTGCTAAGTTTTAAGTAATTAAACATCTTCAACCCCGTAAAGACTGGAAATTAAGCAGAAGTAGAAAAGGGAAAGCAGTTGTAAGTTATGTTATGGAGCAAAGCAATTGGCAGAACAGTAGGAGACAGACTTTGCCTAAAAATAAGACCAAAAGGCACCTTTACTTCTAATCTGCGCCAAGGTTACTGCACTATTTTATATCAGTATCATATCTGGGCATCAATTAAAGTTGCAGTTAGACTGAATCCGTGCATTACCTTCCCCTGGCCTTGTCAGAGAGGTTCTCAGGGGACACTCTGGCTCCTGGCCGCTGGTGGTGCACAGGCTGCGACTGCGACTCGGGGCTGTAGCGGTTCGAGGTCTTTGCCCGGCCAGAAACAGGCGCTGGAGCAGGGGTGGAATTCTGGAATGTAGTGGTGGGAGGCTGCAAAGAGGCCTGAGAAGCTGCTTGGTTTCTAGCAAAGTCTTGTGTGATAATTTGCTGGATGTGACCAAAAAAAGTAGAAAAGAGATCTGGGTTAGACACTGGCCCCAGTGTAGGTATTTGTGAACTAGGTGAGACTGATGGCAACAAATGAGGTTATAAATTCAGATACAGTATTTTATAATACTCTCAAATAAAACCCGTAATTATAAAACCTACACAGATGTGATCAGCAAGGGTGATGAGCCGATGGGTCCTGGGCACATGTGCCATCCCCTCTGCCTGGGAAGAGGGAGGTGGAGGTTGTTGGGGTGAGGGGGGCTCCTGTTGTGTCCTGTAGCGGTGAATGGGGCCCTCGTATGGCCTGTTGGGGTCAGCTGGTTGAAAAAGAAAAGGTCACTCTGTTAAGCTTCAAGGTTTGAAACTTCTGTGCTTACAAATTTAAAAAAGATGACTGTGAGAATATCTGCATATGCAGATAAACTTACTCTCTGCCTGGCTTGGTTTGGGGGTCTCCTGTTGATAGGGCTGTAGCTTTTCTTGAGCAGGTACGGGTGAATTTGCAGGGCTGATCACCTCAATGGCATCTCCAGGAGCTTCATACCGGTGTGAGGACACTGAATATCAAGCAAAGGTTATGGAATAAGATGTAAATATGACAGAAAATTTTTGTTGCCTATACTTAGCAGTACCGGTGCTTTCATTAAAATGGCACCAGTGAATGAAAGTCAAAACACTGTTGCCTTCTCATGATAACCATGGTGATACAAATACTTCCATGAAACACTGTTCCAACATAAACCAAGTAATTTTCAGTTTCCTGACTTCTGATGAGGTTACTCTTATGGTCCTGCATTTCATGCTGTAGCATGGCATCTGAATAAAGCAAGCAACTCGGATTTTGCAGGAGTCACTATATGCAAAAACTGTATTTGTCTATCAGGTGTTTCTGCTGTGCAGAACTGAATATTTTATCATTAAACATCCGAATCATTTCACATCTTATCATTTCCCTAAAAGGCTAAGACAGACAGCAAAGAAGTAGAGAGTTACTAAGATACGTACAACTACTGGAAGAATCTGAACTTTGAGAGCCCCTATCTCGAGCATCCTTGTCTGAAGCAATCTGGCGAGTGATGATCACATCTATGAAGTTAGCAGCAGTAATTGTGGTCTTTCCTCGAGTTCTCAGCTCTTCCTCGTACCTGGATTTAGGAGGAGGTCCTTTCTCTTTACCAGCCTCTGAATAGACTACTGATGAAGTCTGTCCCTGGGACTTGCCACCAGAGTAATTTGCAGATGTATAGGGGCACTGCACAGGCCTCTTTTCTACCTCCAGGGTCTTCTGCTCCATCTGCTGCTGGTCAGTCACCACAGCTGACCGGCGTCCCATGTTCTCTTCTATCCTGGCTCCTTCGTGCTTGTTCTCCTTTGCTTTGGCAACTTCCATCTGAGGAGCAGAGGCTGCAGCATCCACGAGTGCTGCCAGGGCGTCGGCAGCGGTGTTGTAACGGGAAGCTGGCAAGCCTTGAGTGATGGAGGGAGCTCCAGGGGTGAGCTGCCTGTGGGCAAACGTTGAATAGCCTCAATTACATCTCATGGAAAAAAGAATTAGAGCCAGATCACGCAAATAAAGCAAAGCTGTCCTGACACTAATTTCTATCCAAAATGGACTGGTGAAAATGCTCTGATAAATCCAAGAGCAATCATATAGTGGAATATCCTTAACCCTAAATGCACCTTTTAATAAACTCAAATATTAGAACAGATATCTCAACAACAGTAACTTATAAAACATACATGATACGTAGCTGAGCAGCAGGATCCAAAGGTGTGATTACACTTGTCCCATTGGTTCCTTGGAAAATACTTGGCCTTTGCTGCAGAATGTTTTCCTGGCTTCTGACAGAGGGGGACGGGGACCGGACATATCCGTGACTGCCGGGTCTGCCAGGCTGCTCTGCACCTGCAGGACACAGAGTGGAGAGGAACAAACAAAAATAAATGATTACTCTTACAACAGTGCAGCACTGTAAATCAATGCTGTCTCTTCCACATCCCTTCCCAGTTGTCCCCACCGCTCTGGATGTGATGGTATATCTAAACATTGAAATCTGTTTACAATGCTCTAAATGACATGCAAGCTGTGCCACTGACAGCTGGGATTCACTCCTCTTTAGGTGCTGCATTGCTTTGAGAAAAAGTTCAAGAAGTTGCAGAAGTTGCAATTATGACCAGAACTGCTTGGCAACAGGAACCTGCCCGAAGTGCAGAGTAAAAGCAAACTGTAAATGGTATTTGCTAACAGTGACTGCATAAAATGAGCAGTACAGTGTACAAGACAAGTGATCCAAGTGTGTCCATGTGCCCTCACCTGGTCGGAGATAAAGTTCAGCAGGGACTGAGGTGATTCTCTCCCTCTCTCGTTCTCGTTCTCTTTCCCGCTCTCGTTCACGTTCCCTCTCCCTTTCCCGTTCCTTCTCCCTTTCCCTTTCCCTTTCCCTTTCAGCATTTGCAGCTGCAGAAGCTGCCAGGTGTGTGGGGTGTCCTGGAAGGTCCACAAGGTAAAATGAAGGAGCAAAAAAGAGATACTTAAGTGAAGCATGATAATGTAAACACTTGCCAATATATTTTGCCATACACTTATAGCAAAATTTCCCAAATACATTGTAATTCCACTTATCTAGGAAGACAAAAGCTTAACATACAATGACAGTGGAAGGCTCAAAAGCCTTTTACTGAACTGTTTGCTAAACAGTCAGAAACTACACAGCTTACAGACCCCAACTGCACCCTTCAACACATGTAAACTGGGGTTAGTGAATTATAATCAAATTACTACAAATAAAGACCTGACAGAATGAGGCAAATTCAGAATTTGACAGCGCTTCTACTGTAACTACACAGGATATCACCAAAAACCCTTTGCTATCCAAGTGAGAGGTGCATGCAAAAAGCATCTCCTGAGAAAACATCAAAACATGGCATTAGTGAAAGCTGAATAAAGATGGTCAATTATCTCAGCATGTCAGACAATTAGAGACGTCACCGAGCCGTGAGAGCTCTTACCTGGTGACAGAGAAGCAGGATTGTAAGGCCGGGGAGGGAAGGTAAGCTGGGTGCCAGGGATATATGTGATTCTCTCCATGGGTGGGGTGCTTGTTCCTCCAGGATGAGGCACTAAGATAGTGGGAGCCATATTGTTCAGGTCAATAATTCCTGTCAGGAGATGACACACGTGAGAACGGCCACTCCAGGACAAGGTCTACACATTTTATGTTCTGTTCACTGGTAACAATCAGCAATGAATGTTTAGTGGAAATATAAGAATAAAGCAAGTGTAGAATTATATTCCAGCTGGTTATACTTTCTTAGATCTGGCAATCAGTAATTTAGGAACATACTAAGTCAGAATTTGCATTTGTAGCTCTCTCTTTAATTGCCCTTTGGAAAAATGCGCTTCACCTCTACTCAATAATCCTATCTTTTAGCAATTTGGGGTATTACCCAAAAAATAAAACAATCAGCATGGTTTTCACAAACATTACTCTCTTAGATGTTGCTTTTATATTCTTTTTGAAGGAGTTATCATTTCAATATAATTCTCTTTTCTGAAGTTTGACGATGAGCTAAACGTGGTTCTGACCATCAGTTTAAACGAACAATCTGGCTCTTGAACACTAGTAACTCTCAGAGCCTTCTCCTTAAAAATATTGATTATGGAGGAGATTTTCCTTTCCACAAAAGGCAGTTTGCAAATGAGTTGTCAGACATCCATGATCACTAGAGGATCAACACATCTATGCATATGCCCTTGTACGCGTGCATCCAAACCACAGCTGGCACAGCCAAAACACACTTCTAAGAGCATTCCAGAAAGAGGGCCAGGCCCACCTCGTGCTCCTGCATAAGGGAGAGCTAAAGTTTGCTCCCTGGGGGACAATCCCCTGGTGACATCGGGCCGAAGGTTCACTTGCATCTGCTGGGAGGTGATGTAGTCGTTGAGGATGGTCTGGCGCGTGTTCTCCATGGCGTACAGCTGGTACTGGCTGGGGTACCCCGGCGTGGGGGACAGCTGCCTTTGGAACAGGTAAGCAGCAGCAGCTGAGGGTGAAAGAAGGCAAAAGGATGCATTCAGGAAACAGGATGGTTCTGGATCAAATCAAACTTTCAGGTGTTTGTAAAGCTTCAATGAGAGGTGCTATCAAGTCTCTCTAGCCAGTGCCAAATGAGTGAAAATAGCATTTTAATACTGATGTTTTATTGAATTTCTGCACTGCATGCACTGAAAGTGCTAAACAATCCAGACTGGAGAGACGACTTTAATAAAAATATAAATCCTGAAATTCTGGAAATGTAAAAGGCTGAAATATCTAAAGAAGGTAGAAAATACCTCACAGAAGTAAACTGAGGATTAAAAGGAAGTCTACTGTATTCAGTATCACCAGGAATAACCTGATAATCCCTCAGTGAGAATAATCACAGTCCTGAACAGAGGACTCATGATATTTGGCCATTGATAATTGCCTTATAAAGGTATCCTTTCTGCGCATCAAAGCTCACAGTATTTCTAAAACTAAAAAAAGCCAACACAAATGTATTTACCAGGATCCAGAGCCCTGTGAAATGGCATAGCAGGATCTAAATGAGGAGGGAGGTGACCCCTGTAGACTTCAGGAGTTGCTCCTCTGTGGTGAGGGTCAAAAGGACTGTGAGCCACTACAGGATCAACCCCTGGGACTGGAGATTTTGCTGGCACGCTCTCCCTCTGTGTTGGGGTGAGTGTGTTCTTCCTTTCATGATTTGCTGGCTTCCCAGAAGATATTCCAGCTAAAAGCAATGAAAACCCCAAATTAATAAAATGCCTATTTTTCTATTAAAAATGTAACTGTAAAAATACACTGGTTCCCAAGGAACATTCTCGATGACTGCAATCTGATACAACAAAGCACAGAGAACATTTTATATCACAAAACACTTCTGCTGAAAGAACTGTACTTTAAAACTAAGATTGCTTATACTTCACTGTATCATTTTCCTCATCTAGACATCTCTAAATCAGGAATAGCTTCTGCCCTTAAAACATTATCCTTGTAGGTACCACTTTCAATGTGATCCGTAATCAAATGCAAATTTAGACTGAACTGCCTTCCCACTTCCCTCCTCTGTTACAGCAGATTTTAGTTTTCTTATTTCAATTAACAGCTTACAGCCTTCTAAAATGGGTTCTAGCCAACTTCCAAATTGAGACAAGCCATTAGAATAAAAGAAGGGAAGAATGGAGTACATAAAAATCAAAATAATAAAACTTTCTGTCTTACTGTGGACAGGAATGACATACCCTCACTAACTCTATTCATCATAGGTGAACTCCTGGACATTGGACTCTGATAGTTCACAGGTGTCCTCCGAGCATTTGTATCATCATAAATCCCAGGGCTCAGCTGTGATTTGGGAGTTTCATGAAGAGTTGACCTGAGAACAGAGGGACCAGAGCTGACTACGGACGTGTGACGGGACCGCACGGCATCCCCGGTCTTCACATCTTCGTATTTTCCTCGCTCCACCACCTTCACGTTTTCTGGCACCATTTCCAGCTGAGGCATTCCCCGGGGCAGCTTGCTTGGTCCAGTGATTAAAGATTTTACATTGTGTTTGATGGCAGACTGGCCAGAGTTGCTTTCATATTTTATGGGTGTGCCCTGAAGAGGAGAAAAAGTTCAGGTTAAGGCCATCTTGTGGTAAAAAACTCCCCCAGCCTGACCCGATTCACTCCTGAGTCTGTAACTGTGTAGCAGTGCTTTCTGGATTTACCTGAGATATGGAGCCTTCTATGATTGGCCTGGTTGTCTGCACCATTTCAGGAGTCTTGCGACTCTCTTGGCTTAGCAGGTCCTGCCTTGGGATCTCGTGGATGGACCGACCCATTTCCTTTATGGTGGTGACCCCATCGTACGGCTTCCCCTTGGTGATGGCTCCTTCAAACGTCCTGATGGGAGGTGACTCTCTCTTGATCTGTTTGGGGTACTTCAAACCTTCTTCAAAACTTTCAGCTGTTGCTCTTGGTGTGCCTTTTACAGAAAGAATGGTGTTAATAGCTGCTAAGTCTCTGTTTTCATGAGCAGAGTAACTAATTATGTATAACAGTGGAACTTTGGTTGCTGTAGTCTATGGTAAGATACTCTGAAGTCTAAAAAAATCATCACAAAAATAATACTGAACAAATACTCAATATATTACTGAAAACCTCCCATGTTATTTCAGATGCTGAAATAAAAGAAATAAATGTATCTGCAGAATTGTTAGTGTTCATATATTTAAAAAAATTGCTAATTACTAAGTATTCATATTAAAAAGTCTGTTTTTCAATAAGAAATAAAATGCTATGTTTACAGACTAGCTTTGAACACAGCACATCAAAAAGCTGCTGATTTATGCTCTGAAAACCTTTCATAAAATAAGCTCCACCTTTAACACAGCTCCCACAGTTAATAAGAGCTTTGAGGTTCAGAAATCCAGATTTTTGAGGATTAATTAATGCTCCCCTTTCTAAACCTGCAACACCTCACCTTGCATTATAGAGCCAGACAAGACTGTTCTCTCCTTTAGTTCAGCATGTGGGCTACCCCGAGGCAGCGCTCGGCAGATTAAACCTGAAATTAAAATGAAGGTAATTTAGAGAATTAAACAAGTGTTAAAAAACCCCAACCTCCAAACCAACAGACCCCCTTCCTTCTTACACATTAAGAGATGGTATCTGTACCCTGGCAGTGCCCAGAGGGCCAAGCCTCAGTATGCCAGGCATTGCAGCAACATGTTATAAACACCTCCTGCCCTAAAAAAATAATCTTTTAGTTCAAGTATTTGTGCTATTGCATAGTTGCAAGTTTTAACATATTTAGAAAAGAGGAGGTGTTTTTTATAATTAAGCTTAACCTTTGTTTCAAAAGCAGTCACTGCTTTTCTCACACTCTACTTTCCTTGCCTAGAAGGAAAGGTGTTCATGGTGGGAAGTGAAACAAAAAGAAAAAAACACCCCAAAATATACCTCAGCATCCTCCAAATTATCAAAGTTCATAGTGAATCATTGGGGAAGAGATTAATTTACTGTGCCTACAGTAAGAATCTAAACCAAGCCCTCAAAACACTCATAATTTTACAGGTTGAGGACAGAAAATGTGTCAGTGATGAGACACAGGATAAAAGTACCAGAGCAGCTTCTCAGATGCCAAAGAGCCCAAAGATGAGCCAAATGCATGAGCAACTTGGAAGCAACACTGAATTTCTGTGTACAGCCTACAAACCTCACACTCACATTGTGCCATCTGATGAACATGTTCACAAAACAGCCTCTAAGGGTACCCAAAGATGGGACAAAACACTTTTAAGGAGCAAGACTCCATGGTTGAGGCAGGAAACATTTTCTTGCATTTGTATTTTTACAAAACAATCACAAAAGTTATATAATGACCTGCCTTGGCCTCTGCAGGCTTTGTTTGATTACTTTTGTTTATTAAAACACAACAGCACTAGGGATGCCCTGAAGCAGGATCCTGCAGTTCAAAGAGGTTTCTTGCAGGAATGCAAAAGGTCAGGGCAGTGTGATACCAATATTTAACTAAAGGGTGTGGCAGAGGCTGTGCTGGTGGGACCCGGTGTTTGAGCTCGACAGGACCACTGGGACTGTGGAGAGCCAGGGACGTGTCAGATGTGCTGAGAGCAGGAAGTGCCACCTGAAGTAGCTGCAGTTGTGGTAAAACAGAAAAGAAAACTGGGATCTACTCCAGTCCTTTTTCCAGCACGCTCTAACTGCAGCGTTATTGCACGGATTTGGTCAGTAACATGACTTAAATCTAACTTCTCTGTTAGTCTGCACCATAAGATAACTCTAAATACTTTTACATCAATGGATACAACACCTTGGAAGTGGCTGTTTTTACCTTCCAGTGGTGCAGACCCTGGAGACTCCCTCAGTGACATCCCTTGCTTTATATTTCCTTCCATTGTGTCATAGGTTCTCTTCAAACCAATTTCATGAGCAGTTCTTGGACTCCTTGTTCCTTCACGGACATTTTTAATAGCTGGCAAAATGTACAAGAGTGTGGTTAGGAAATGTGGACAATAAAAAAAAGACACATGAATATTACATTAATGAGACCACAGGTCATTAATACTTAACACAACTTCAATATAATATTGTAACATTAAAGATCAATCTTAAAAAGATCCTTTATAGTTTGTCAAAAAGTTATTTGTTCAGTTACTCATTTATCAGTATTTCAACTGAAGTTATAAGTTACATGATACATTTATTTCTATTTTAATACAGGTCATTTTAAACCTGGTTATTTAACCTTTCACAATAAAAACATTCCATGACAAATAGGAAATAAATAGCAAAGGATTAGTTTGACTGTATTTTAAACACACGCATCCGCATGGAAGCAGAAACACTTCAGCTATGGATTATCAAAGCAGAACCTGACTTTGACCAGGTAGAATATACAAATACTCACCATCATAAGATAAAATATGCCCACTTTTGCCTTCATAAATGACGTGGCCCTTGGCTGAAGCCTCCTCTCTGCACTTCTCTGGGCTGCTGTCCTCCGTAGCCAGGCGGGTGATGGTTCCCTTGAGCAGCGCGTCGGCGGCGATGCCGGGCTGGGCCAGAGCTGGGGTACCCTGTGTTCAAACCCAGCACGTCAGTAAACACACATGGGCTGAGTCATTAGGGAACAGGGAGGAGTGGAGGGAAAATACAACAAAACCAAAGAAACTTTTTAGGTCAAGAAAGCCAATTAATTTATCAAGTATGGCTTAGACTTCTGCCTCCGTTATAGACGCTTAACCTAAATATGAGTAAGGTTATTTCTGCTACGTTGTTAAAAAATACAGAAAGAAGAATGGGAAGGACAAGATTACCAGTGCATTTCAGGACCTGGAACATTTACCCTATAAATACCATTTGGGGGAAGGATAACATATACCACATACTTAATGGTGCCATTAGGTTTTATTTCGTTCCAAAGCAATGAAACCTCCCCTTTTCATCTCAGAGCAGAATTGAGGCAATTGCTTTCTGTATGCTGGGACCCCAAACCAACCGAAACAGCAGCATTTAAAATGATAGGACAAAAGGCCTGAATTTCCCTTCCTGGATTCAAACAGCATGAAAAATAAGCTGGTTACACTTGGTTTGAATATTTGAACTCAGGTGTGATGCAATTTTCATGAAAGTTGCCCTCAGTTAGGTTTACCAAAGGCTCTGGTAGTATTTAAAAGGTCTGAAAACTCATATACATGAAGATAAAATCGTGGTAATGCTGACTTCAGCAATAGTGGGGTTTGAACATCTGATTGGATTGAAAGTTCTTTTTCTAAGGCAGTTCCTACCCTGTGATATTAATGTACTTTTTCAGACATGCAAATACATTCACATTGATAGTCTGAAGATGCTGTTTTGCTACAGCCTTCCCAGCAAAAGGTAAAATACCTGAGTTATGGAGCCTCTCAAAGAAGGAATGGTCTCAACTGAAACTTTACTGGTTGGAGTTCCTCGTGTTATACTTCCCTCCTGTATTGTTGTGGTACCTGATTTGAAATAAGAAGACATCCTGATAAATAAGAGAATAAAAAAAATCCACTCCACTTGAAATAAATAAAAATTCAGTGAGAACTGTTCATTTACATTAAAATGCAGGGGAAATTTCAATTTAACAGCAGGCATTTGAGGCAGTTAGGCTATTTCCTCTTTTAACATAGTCTTTTACAGACTATAAGTATTTTACAGCATTAATTCATGGTAGTTATTTTCTTTTGATGTATTTGCTCTAGTGAGCAACTTTATTTTCAAAATGGCATGTCTTGTAACAAATACTTTCAAGGGAGCCCTGCAGACAGAAGGAGCCAGCTACAAATACACATGCCTTGGAAAACAGGGAACAGATTAATCCTATAATCTTATGATACTTATATAATCACAGAATACTTTAAAATAACACTTCAGCAGTTAAATTGCTTGGTTTTCTCAGGCTCTGACAAGATTTCCTTAATCTGTGTGACTTTCTTTACCTCGCACCACACTTTCATGTTGTGCCCTGACCAGGAGTCCCTCAGGTTGGGAATTCTGGCTTCTGGGTGAGAATTCTTCTTGTTTGATATAGGGCAGGGAAGCTGTTGAGGAGAAGAAAAAGAAAAAGTTTGAGGTTTTAAAATTTTCTTTAATTATGGATGATTAAATAGTCTGTATAAAACACGTCAGCTTTTCTTTCCTCACCAGATTTGGCCGACTCTTGCTGCCTTGGCAGCCCCAAAGATATAGAACCCACTGATGGCTTTGCAGTTTCTTGGGCGTAGGAAGCTTGACTGTGGGATGTTAAGTAAGTGCCAGGTGTTCCCTGAAACAACAAATAGACGTTAATTCTTGTTTCTGGAATGAAGATTCACATCTCTCTTTACAGGAGAATGCTAAAACGAGTATGATCCCATCTGGAAATGCTACAGTACCCCACTGCCATGTCCCAAAGCACAGAGCAGCAGGAGTGGAGTGTCACTGGTAGTTTGGAGATGCAGGTCACCTAAACTGGATATCCATGCCCTTAAATGTGAGTAAATGTTCCATTTCTAAAGCTCCTGTAATTCCCAGACTTCTAGAATGATAGATACAGGTAGGTCTTAAGGATTAATGCTGTGACTCCAAAACTGAGTACAAGAAGTTGAAGATTGGAGAAAGGGGGGGAAAAATAAGATGTAAAACAGATTTTCAAATAGTAATTCTCTTACTTGTGAGATCGAGCCTCCCATGATGAAGGAAGGTTTTTCTGATGGCACACTGGTTTTGGAGGATGGAATGAGTGGTGGTGGTGGTCTGGTGGGTCTGGTTGTGGGCAGGCGAACTCCTTCGGGAATATTGGTTATCACCTGGTGAGGGGCTGGCTGGAGAACTTAAGGGGAAAAATTGCACATTAACCATTGCAGTGTGAACAGAAATAGCACAGTTCAGCTGACAACTTCCAATGGGAATTGCTTCACAATATCCAAAAGCTACTTCAGCTGTATTTACAGCTCTGAAATTCACTATGTCCAAGATTTAGTTATTTTCCTGGTTTTAAAGAAAGTGCTTATTCTCTACATGGAATGCAACTGAGTCAAGTATAATCTAAGTTTCCTTGATTAGTCTCGTCTTAGCATGACATTATAATCTGAAGGGAAAAGCTTCAATCCAAGTTTCAGAAGTAAGATTTGTCAGTTATTTCACTGTTTTATAAGACATTCAGACTTTGTTAATACAGACTGATTACAGTCAGAAACTAATTCCAGGGATAGCAGCTGCTTTCCCTTTTCCTCAAAGGCTCCCTTCATAAGAAAGGCCACCCAAGAATATGACAGTGCTTGTATCAAGATTAAAAACTCTTAATGACTGTCTCTCTGCTGTTCTAATACTTTTCAGACCATCCTATTTGCTTAATAAAATACACGTTATGCAGTTGATGTAACAATAAAGAACAAAAATACAGCCTCACTGGGCTAGAAAAGCACTGAGCACCTCTTCATATGCACACAGAGAAAATTATTATTCTTCTATTAATTCACAAAGTGTTTAGAGAATAATTTGATCCTCCAAATCTTTACCTGGAGGGACACTGTAGCGAGCTGCGTTCATCTCAGGCTGGGGAGAGGCTTTATTGACTTCTCTTGGAGATAACCTGTAGGGTGATGCTGACCTTGTGGCTAGATTTTGCACCTGTGCTTCCTGTTCCATTCTCTTGACCTCAGCATAAGGCATATAGGCCACTGGTTTTCCTGGGAAGGTTGAAGGTATCAGAAAGAGAAGAACCCTGGGTTAGAAACTGGAGTCAAAAGGTCCAGTTCACAGCACAGTTTTAACAAAGGGCCTATTCCAATGCCAGACACACCCATCAGGTACAAACGGTGCAATTAAAAAGAAGTATTAAACTTGATGTGTTCCACCAAACTTTTGTGCCCTATTTCAGTGCTCAGTGTCCATCTATATACTCCATGCAGTAAAATATTCCTTTTAACTCTGCTCATACTCCCACCTTCACCTTAAGCTTCTGCAAGGACTCCCCTAGAACAGAATCATCCACTCCTCTCACCCGCACACTGCATCTTTCTCTGTAGGAAAAACTCATTTCTGGGTTTGACCCAAACTGAACCAGTTTTTTGCTTTTATATAAAGGGGCTACAAGGTAGCTCTTCAACAGTAAGTGAAGCAGAGTGGGCATGTTCCTTCCAGCAAGGAGCAGTTCATTATCAGCTCCTTATCACACTAAACTGTCACTCTCCAATGAGGAATGAGGCAGCAGTGTAACACACAGACACAAACCAGGGGGTTATCCCAGCACGGGTGTGGGAACACCGACCTTCCCACTCCACACTGGGGCTCTTGGAGGTGCCGCAGGGGCTCACAGCGCTCCGATATTCCATGTCCAGCTGCTCCTGGCGCTGGCGCTGCTCCTCCATCAGGGCTGACTCGTGCATGGCCTTGATGTGCCGCTGGTAGAGCGCGTAACCACTCACTGGGGTGCCCACGGGGACAGAGCAGGGGCTGCAGGAAACCTGGGGACAGCGAGGGGACAATGTCAGGGACACCCTCACAGGCACTTCCTGGAGGAGCTGCGGAGTTCCCCCTGCAGTCTGGGTGTTTCTAAAGGTCCACACCTGGTTTTAAGCTATTGGGTTTATACTGGGTTGTACTTAACCTCCTTTCTCCCTGAAAAATATGGTAATAAAACAAATCGTATTTTGCTTCATTTGTTTAATGATTCTTTTCCTGCTTTAGTGTTGTGACTAGATCTAGGGGTAACAAACACTCCTTCAAACAGCACTGAAAACTGCCCATACCATAGGTGGGATGACAGCAGCTCGGTGGTGAAGCTGTTGCAGGTCCATCTGCCCTTGCTTTATTGTGGATGATACCAGTATTGACCCAGTGGGATTTAACAGTGATGGCTTTGACTCTCTGCTGAAGATACTGGAAAAAGAGACAGAAGGGAAAGATATCACCAAAAGGACCAAGATCACACATCTTAAAAAATTTACAGGCAAAACTCCTAAATTCAGAAAACCAACACATTTATCAGACTGGACAAAGAACTGAGAAGTCAGAACCATGTTGTGTTTTGTCCCACAGGACATGTGATAGAAGAGGCAACAGATGCTGCTCTATTTTCATAATACACAGAAATACCAAAATATGAGCTCAGAATCTCCCACATCAGAAATTTATGTATGCAGTACTCCAACAATGCAACCTTCCTTATAGAGAGTGCTTTGGAAAAACACAATGGACAGGAAGGACTATGTGTGTTTAGTCCCCAGAAAATAAACAGTAGTCTACAACAGAGTAATTTCACATGGAGGGCTAAGACATTTGTGGAGAGATGATGTTTGAAGAGGCAAGAGAGTGCAGAAACACCATCACCCGCACTCTTCCAAAGCCCACATGCACTCCATGACACTGGATACTTTTGACATTTAAACATCTATCCCTGGCACTCTGTGTATATTAAACTACAGAGAGGGAGGGGGGCATTGGCTCCGGTGCCACGCTGGGGTGACACAGGAACCACACCAACAGAACGCTGAAAAGATTTCAAATACCCTCAGTGGTGTCAGCCGTTCCCAAAAGAGAAACAGCTCCAGAGATTGTCCATTCTAAGTCCTACTCACCCCTGTCTGTCAGGTTCTCCATCCACTTCCTCATCAGCACTACAGGTGGCACTGGAATCATTATCTGAATGGGATTCTTGTCTGGCTGTAGTAACTTGCTGGGACAGGCTATAGTCCATTTCCTCCGGTTCTGACTTTTCCTTGGGTTTCTCCATCTCTCTCTCTTTGGTATCACTCTCTATTTTCACTTGAATATTCTCTGGTAGCCTCATTTCAGTCTCTACAGGTTCTACTTTGGTATGAACTGGAAGAGTAATCACAGGCTTAGCTTCAGCTGGATGGCTTCTACTGTCCACCTCCATAGGCTCTTCAGCCTCAGTGTTTATTTCTTCCTTGACCTGTGGCTCAGGGTTCTGAGTTTCAGCTGTTGATACACTTTGGGCTGTTAAGGAGGGAGATGTGCTGGCTGCAGGTTTAATGGCAGATTCCTGCTCTGCTGGGGCCTCAGTGGTTACTTTTGGAGCAGCAGCCTCAGATGGAGTTTCTTCAGTCGGTTTAGCAGGTTCTGCTGGAGTTGGAGATGGAGCACTTTCTGTATCAGAACTATTTTCAGCACCTGGGGAAAAAACGTTTTGCCATTAAGGTTCAACATTAATGAATATCTGACAAATTGGTGCAAAAGGGATCCATCAATTTTAACCAACCCACCTGCAAAACAATTCATTTTGACTTATTACAGAAATGGACAATTGGCTGAATTACAGACACTGCAACTAAAAAATACCAACTACTGAAACCCCAACACTTAGTCATCTTCTCTCATTCACTGTTTATGAATTCTATTGCCTTTTGCTCCACAAAAGACAAGCCAAGACTGACTGACGTTGAGTGTCTATAAATTAGCATTTGCAACCAACAAATATATATAAAAAAACCACACCAAAAAAAACACCACTTAAATTTGCTTGTCTGAAGCTTTACTGAGACTATCAACTACCAAAGGTTACGTGTATTTGACTCAACTTGTTTCAACACTACAGATGACAGCATAATCAAAGCATCTCAAAATACTAAGCAGCAACATCTTTAGGCTGCTGAATTCTAAAAATGCTTCATCCCCTTGAGTGAGTTCAAATTGCTGAAATCCAACTGAAAGAGCATTTGAACAACAACATCGTGAAGTGGAACACAGCTTTCTGAGCACATAATTAGCACAAAACACAGACTCCTTTCTGTGCACACACGTTTCCTTCCCAGAAGTTACCTTCACTGTCTTCTGGGTTCTCTTCTTCATTAGATGCTTCAATGTCTTCATCCTCCTGAGCTGACACAGTTGAAGCCACGCTCTCACACTGTGACACGTCTCGCTCCTCTCGGGGCCTTCGTGAAGACTGAGAGAGACACAACATTGACAATGTAGTGAAAATTCACAGCTGTTACTGCCTTTTACTGCATTCCCATTTACCAATCTGAGGTTGAAATGAAGGACAGAGAATCTCTGTTTAGCACAGTCATTCACAAGGGGACACTCTTTCAACTTCAGGCCAACTTTTGCTGCTCCTGACCGAAAACAAGTTTGGGAACAAACCGTGGCATCTTTGGGGGACTACAGAACAACTGCAGCAGAAAGCCCAGGATAGCACCGCAGCTTAGAAGATTTCAACACACAGCATTCTACTTTAAATGCCCCCAAACTTTCAGTTCCAGGACTCTACCACCTCTCCTGCTCTCTTTGGTAAGGCTTGCTGTGTTTCAAGGAGCTGTTGTACATCTACAGCTGCTCGTGCACTGGTGAGGAACGTGGCTTTCAGAGCACTGAAGAACTCTTCAGGCTAGAGTGTTTTACCTGGTACAAAGCTTTCTGTTGCATTTTAAAGCAAGAAGTGGTTATTATCACAGGTCAGTGAGCACCAGCCACCCTTTCTAAGAGATTTATGTCACAAAAAAAAAACCAAGGAGAAAAGGAAATAAGTGGAGATTCCAAAACAGCCTTAGTGAAGTGTGATGGATGACTTCAGAAAGATACAAGTTTTCCCCTGCAAAACATTCAGTGTCCACAGCACTCACCTTCTGTTTGTGCTGTTGGAGGAGACTGTCCAGGTTGTGTCTCCTTTTGTAGTTGAAGTAGAAATTCTTACACTGAGCTTCACTTTTCGTCCCAACCATTTTGGCAATTGCTGCCCAGTTCCGCCCGTGTTCCACTAGACCTGGTCAGACATAAAAGAACCAATATTTACCATGATGAATAACTCAGCTATCCAAACCCCAATAAATGGAACAACAATGCCTGTGGGAGGGTGAGATAGGAAGTACTGCTGTCCAAACAGTTCTACGTAACCCACAGGAAAAGAGTCAACATGAGTCTCAAAAATCATTTTGTCTGCTAAAGACGTTTGCTTTTTCTCTTTTTTCATAAAAAAACCAACAGCAATTTGCAAGTTATTCAGCATAGTGTTGGCAAAAGTCACAGCAGATTTATTCAGTGATTCAGTAAATCCCTGAAGTTTTGTAAATGCAACTATCCAGAAGGAAGTCAAAGGCTTTACAAGGTTTACCTTTCTTAGCAACTTCCATTTCTTCCTCTGTCCAGCGCGATGTCTCCACAGGCTCGGTAGAAGCTGAAAGAGAAACAAAGACACTGAGCAGAGAAAAGACCAGGACTCATTATCATGGCACCAATTATGCATCCCATAGTCAAGAAATCTGTTTACATTATGGCTGGCTCAGGTCACTGGGGAAAGCTGCTCTTGTCAGAGGGAAGCAGTCAATCTCCATTAAACCAAGCCAGATACAAAAGAATCACCACAATCTCAGCAGAGAAAACTGTTCAAAACTATTCTGCCTACAAAACTGTGATTAACTGCCTGTCAAGGAAAATTTGTAAGTAACTTAGGTGTATTTATCACTAAAATTTTATTTAAAATGTCAGTAATTACCATCAGCTACTAAAAGCAGCAATCCAACATGCCATAAGCTAGTTCAGTGCTGTCTCACTGCTGGAATGGTTATTTATTGGTTAGTGGTGTCAAGAAATCTACTGTTCCTGCATTAACTGAGTCTCCAACTGGATAAATGGACAAAAAGAAAAGAAAACAAAAAACCCCCAGTAAGTAAAAGCAAGCAGGAAACTAAGTATGATTCAGTGCAAAGTGCTTTTCAATCACTCCTCTGGATTTTGTATCCTCCTGTTTAAATTTCTGAACAGCACTGAGCTGCACCAGCCTCCATTTCCTTTCCATAAAATCTGCCATTACACACAGCATGTAACAAAGACCCTGCAACAGCTTCCATTAACAAACCACAAAAGTAGGACACTATAAAGTATCTGATCCACTGAAAAGCTATTTTGGATTTTCCAGAAAACCCTGCAGAAATGGTTTAAAAATAAAACAAAAGAAAACAGAAGCAAAACCCACTATTGCTTCAGCCTTAAAAAACCAGCTGCTTGTAAAACCCCACTGTATCAATGGAGCAAGAATGTTTCTCAGAATCTCTGTTGTTTTCAGTTATACAAGAACTGATGTGCTCAGTTACTCTGTTCTTTATAGTCAGAACATCTGAGTAACAAAAGAGTTGTTACAAGCTCTAGAATAGCAGCTGCCTGTAACTACCCAGCCGAAGCATGAAGAGTAACAAATTTTGCCACAGCAGAGCACTGCAAGAAAAAAAAACAACCTGCCCTGCCATCCTGGATAATTATTTACCAGCCACAAGATATTCTGCTATTTCTGCACCACCACAAATTAGGTCAGCCTTTTCCAAAATACACTCAGAGACTGCGTCGTCTTTTTTAACCGTACCAGCCAAGAAAGTAACATTTTAGTTTAAAAAAGCCTCTTGCCATCCAATGCAGAAAAAACAACAACTTGCCAAGATCTATTTCAGCTTATGAAACTCCCTGAAGTACTCAAATATCAGGCCAATTATTTAACAGCATCCTCTGTGAGCTGCAGCCTGTAAGTGAATCTGTGTCACAGGCATCTGGATCTCTGCAGACCCATCATTAACCTGCTCAGGGAGACAAGGTGTTATCATACAAGGGCTGAACTGCCTTTTCTCCCCTCACATCGTTCTAACAGTCAGCTGATTGCACATGCACAACTCAAGAAGTTACGCTTGTGAAGTTTAACAGTTTCACACAGTCACAAAATTATAAGCAGGGCTAAGAATAAAGCTGGAATATTAACCAGGAAAACAGAAGTGCACCACACGCCCGGAAACAGCCCCGCGCCAGCGAGGAGCCACGAGCGCCTGGGTCCCTGGGAGTCCTGGAAATGTTACTCACAAGGTTCTGGTGGGGGTGGCAGAGGCGGTGGTGGTTCTTCAGTGGCTGCAGCTGCAGCAGCGTTTGCCTGTGCAGCTTCATTTGTCATTGACCTGGTGATTCTGCCCTTACGCCGGCCTTGGCTGTTGGCGGTTTTTCGGCCCCGAGGAGCTGCCTGCTCCCTTTCCTCTGTTTCCTCTGGTGCAACTTCAGTTTTGTCCTTTTCTTTGGTATTCTCTCTGGGAGTAGGTAAAATATAATTCAGTCACATTCAGAGAGCCATTGTGGGCAGATATTCCTGAATATCAATGTACAAAAAACCCCTAAACCCCACAAACAAAACTCCATGAACCCAAAAGATGCCTTTAGTGAAACAGAATTCACTTCTTGCCCACAACTTCCAGTTGCTAGAGACTAACACAGATACATGATATTGTCAACTTCAAAGAAAATATGAACAGGCCATGTGTGATAGTACATATGAGAAAAGCCCAAACCAACAAGATATGGAAATTATTCCATGTGCAAAAAAATAACCCCATTGCTTTTTCCACTGGTCTGATTAGCTCAGCAAGACAGAGAAATTCATACATCCAAAAAAATTGCTTAATACACAGAAGAAATAGTTTTCAGTCCAGATTTCACTGTCAGGCTAATGTAAATCCTGTTCTGATCTTTGCCAAAACCTGCAATCTAGGGTGAATTAATGCATTTCAGTATGTATACACTTACTTAGATTCCTCCTTATCATCCTTTTCCTCCTCATCTTTCTTTTCCTCCTCTTTTTTCTCTGATTTGTCTGATTTTTCCTCTTCTACCTTTTCTTCTACCTTTTCTTCTTGAGAAGGACGAGCAATCTGTTGCTGAAATGAAATGGGATTTAGATGATAACTTGATCACACAAAGGTGCAGCACCTTGTCCTCAGAGCAGCACAAACACTGATGCTGCCTTACTTCCCACCTGATAATATTTTAAGTTACAGGCACCGCACAGTGGTCAGCATAAGAACAGAATATCTCTGCCTTATATCTTATAAATTCCATGGAAGCACAGGAGGTTTCTGCAGCGTGAGCGTGGATTGTGTACAATCACACACTGGCTGCTGTGCGCCCCACTAAAAATGAACAGCTTTGTTTTAAAAGTGCTGAGGGAGGTCTGACCCACGTAGTGAGGGTGCTGCTCCTCTCAAATTTTATTTTTAACTTTGTGCATTTTATAGTGAAACGTGATCTTACAACTGGGCAGCAGAAGGTCTTGAAGCGTGAAAGTTACGACCAACTCCAAGTCGCCTTCTCAAAACTGCCATTAGTGTTTAAAAGAAATAAAATTGTTTAAAAAATTTGATTTGGAATTTTAGACTTACATTTCCAGTGAGTTTACAGAAAGAATTATTTAAAAAACCAACAAAAACTCTTTTCTCTACTGAAATGACAGTTTTACAAGCACAGTAAACATTGTGCTTGTCCCAAACAGATACCCCGAGCACACTTGGCAATTCATGGAAACACAAGGACAGAGAACTACGAGACAACGACAGAGAATTACAAGATTCCTGTTCTAGCACTTCATGAACTCGGATTTTACAATCTACTGAAAAATTCCTCCAAACAGGCTTTTCTTTTTCACAGAGGAAGGAACCTCCCTATGAGTGCAGCAGCAGGTGTCACTGTTTCACTAACAAAACTGAGGCTGGAAACAGTCACAAAACTGACTTGGTTTGACATTTTAATAATGTGAACTGGAGCAGAAACCCTAAACACTAACCACTATCATCTTACTGCAAATTATTAGCAATTAAGATGATTATTGATTATGCAAAGGCTTCCTTTAAGCAAGATATCAGAGACATGCTAATATAAATTATTTCCACCTTGCTAGATAGATTGACCTGAAAGGCAAGGTGTTAAAACTGCATTTAAAAAAAAAAGAATTTAAAGAAAATTATTTTACCTCTAATCTATTTAGAAAACAGTTGTTGAAAATCCTGTTCTTACCTGGCCAACTCAACATCACTTGGTTCTCTGTTTCCCACTTTATTTAAGCTGCATAATCAACGCATAAACACAAACCTTAAAGGAGTCGAAGCCTCGGTCAGCGACGTTCCTGCACATTCATCTGCTGATTAAAACTTTTACTGTCCACACAAGGGGATGGGCTTGAGCTCAGGACACAGCTCGAAAGGACAAAACCCACCCCAGCAGCGACATCACAGAGCACTTCAGCAGAGGCTGCCTGACCCAGTACGTGTTTATTCCAGGAAATTGTGTCATTCTGCCACTTAAGCTGCCTGCAGCAGTGCTGCCCCTCTCACACAGCACCTTCTAATCTCCCCGGAGTCACCAGAGGTGATCCCCGTCACACACACGCGGCGAATTTCTGTCTGCTCACATCACTGGCCTCCCACCTGCTGCCCGGCCGCAGGCTCCAGCCACACACGCTGCAGGGACACAGCCAGCACTGACCACTGCTCGGCCACCAAACTAATTTAAAGCCTCACTTAAAGAAACCTTCTTTCAACGAGTTATTTAAGGCATTCTCTGTAATCATAGAATCACAGGATGGTTTGGGTTTGAAGGGATCTTAAAGATCATCTAATTCCAAACGCCCTGTTCCACCAGACCAGGTTGCTCCAAGCCCTGTCCTGAACACTTCCAGGGATAGGGAAGTGAAAGCATCATACAGCCATGGCTTTCCCTCAATTCTGTGTTAAAAACTTGCTCTACATTTGACAAGCTTTGGTTTAAGACACACTTGTTCAGTTGCCTCTAACAGTCTGGAACAGTTTAGGCAGCATTTTATATAAAGCCCTTTCTAGACCTATTTGAGGACAAACACGTATCAGAATTTTATTAGCCTTGCATCTCTTCACTTCACATCCTTGATCCAGCACTCAGCTTCTCTCAAGTGAAAGCCCCCGCACTGAAACCTGAGCCAAGTTGTGCTCACTGCATTCTCTGAAGGACTTCAACATTGTTACCATGATTAATATCTCCACTGCAATATTCCACTTGCTTGCCTTCTAATTTACAAAAATATATGAACTATTAAGAGTTTAAGCTGAAGCACCTGTTATTGGCCTAAGCCCATCCTGGAGCACCTCATAAATCTTACATGACTTGTGTTTGCCAATCAGCAAGAAAGTTTCAAGTTGCTGCTGAGAGATATGAAAAATATCAGCTTCAAACAAAGCTGGGGCATGGGAGGGGGAAGGGGTGAGCTGCTTTCTGCAACTGTAAGATAAAAGTTCTGGCAAGCCAGGCAGTTCAACCCTCTCAAGTTCTTTTTTACTAGCTGTTATAGATGTTGCTAATTAATCATTAATAAAATTATAAATACAAATATGATTTTTGGCACCATGTAGTTCCTTACTATTAACACGCTAACTGCAATACTTCTGAATTTAAACTTCCAGAAGTGGTAAAATTTCCCTTTTAGAGTGCTGAGAGTATTTCCTTGAGTTGGCAAGTCCAGCTCAACCCTCTCCAGAGCTAAAAACCTGGCACTTACTTGCATCCTTAACAGAGCACACATTAAGCCTGGCCAGCAGTTGCCCAAAGTTTAGGGATCTGCTGTAGCACTCGATGTGGATCAACAACCAGCAATTACAAAGTACAACTCTGCTACAATTCCAAGAGCAAGTAATCTGAGCTGGACAAACCTTCAGTGTTCCAAATGATGTATTCAGTTACTCACATATAAATCAGCACTCACAGGAGCAGTCACAAAGTCAGGCAGAGCACCTTGAGCTGAGTTCACCAAGCAAATCCATGCCCCTGTGTCTAAAGCTGGAATTAAAATCTTTCTGGTCTAAATACATTATCCAAGGAAAGCAACCATTTATGGATTGAAAAGTCCATCCAAATTTTGAATTCTACCACTTCCAATATTCTGAAGTTTAACAACGTGGAAAAGACATTTAAATATGCACTAATGACTTTCTAAATATCTCAGAATCTCCAGTTCCACTGCACCACAGCTGAGCCAGCTCTGTCTCCTCACCCCTTAGAACAGCACCCAGCAAAGATACCCCTCACCATGTGACACTTCCTATGATCACACCAACCTCACTTTACAATGGCACAAGAAATGGAGCCGCTCCCACTGGCAGCACTACCTCTGTTCAGTGTCCACAGTGATTGCCCACATTTGGACAATCCGGTTTATTTCCATCTTCTTTTCATTTGCCATGCATCCAGACTTTAACTGCAATCCTTCTCCAACCACTACTCCAACAACAATACCCTTTCCTATCAAAAAGGATTATTAGGCTTAGAAATCCTAACAGAAATCCTGGCAAAATACAGGTTATTTCCAGTAATTTCTCCCATCAGAGCAGAAGTTCTGTGAAATCCTGTGCACAGTGACAATGACCTTATCCTACATCATTTGTGGGGTACAGACAAGGTACTCTCCCGTGACAGGACTCTTCTTGTAGAACACCAGCCCATAATCCAAAAGGTTTAAGTACAACAGCACCAAGAAGCACAACCTGATGTCTGTTTCTACTGAACAGGATCCACTCATCAGTTGAATCTGTTTGCAGCAATTTTATATTTTAAAAACCCGTTCTCTGGGACTCCTAGAGAACTTCCAGTATTCGTGTATTTCAGTGCAATATTTACTGTATTTACTGTTTTGCAGAGCAGATTTGTGCAGTCCCAAAGTTCCAGGGTTATTTTTTTTTCCAATTCCCACATTAACCCTGGTAGCCCAGCACATGTATTTACAAGGGTTTGGTACATAAAATGCTGTTCTTTTCCTCTCCAAAGACTTCCAAAGGAACACCTCCTGAATCAGCAGGATTTTTTATTCACATGCATTAAATTGCACTCTGTTTTCTCCCTCTGAAGTTCCAGTTTGACTTTGAGCCTGACCACCAAATAAAGACCACTATTAATTTCTGCCCTTTGCCAAACACTGACATTATGAACTGATTATACATTTTCCACTGCAAGTCACATGCTAAACCTGATTTCTCTTGGCTCCAACATAGGATTTAATGATGGATTCAATCTCAATGTCTGTGGTGGGCCCTCAAAGAAAATGAATTGTCATATTAAAACAAGTAATAAATGTGCAAAGGAAGAAGATATTCCACAGAATTAAAACCAAACTAACCAACAACACCCCTGAGATCAGATCACTTAAATTTTAAAAGGGCAAGTATGCAACAAAGGAAAAATAATGATTTCCCACCCATGCTTACAGTATGTTGCTATCTCAGATAATGAAACCGTTGTAAGTATGAAGCAATAAAATAACAACACCCAAGGGATGAATAAATTCAAGGTACCTGGTTTCTTCCTCTGCGTTTACCGTAATTCCTTCGCACAAGGGCTTTATAATTTTCATTTTTCTTGGTCAAATAATAATATAATACACAGTCGGGAACATTCTAAAGTGAAAAAAGCAGGGAAAAAAAGGGTTTACTCCTATTGAGAAGATAAGATTTGAGTTTTTAATTTCTCTGTACACTTTAAACTATTCAGCCCCCAGACTAAAACAAAAAAGCTTCTATTTATTACAACAGGTGTACATGTTCAAGGTTCTGTTGTATGTCTTAACAAATCCTAATTCCCCATTAATTCTTACATCAACTCTGCAAAATCAAATTCTAAAGACTAAAATTAACCCCGAAGACTGAGCTGGCAGTAGGATCCCCCTGACTTGGAAGGTGGTGGGAAGGTTTCTCTGGGTCAGCACAGCAGCTCAGCAGAGGCAGTGCTGTTCTTATCTACGCAGAAATAATTAAAGCTTACCTGCTTCAACAAGCAAATATCCAAACTAAGGAGGTGCCACTGTCTTTTACCCTCGCCAATTGCATAATTTCAATAATTTCTGTTGGCACACACTGATTGTGTTACTGATCAAGTATTATAAAATCCTGTCAAAGTAATAGCTTTTTTGGACTTAATTTCTTTTTCCAGGGAGAGAAAATGATGCTGGGGTAAGTGACTTACATTTGGGAAGTTAGGGATCCCACCCTAGGCTCTACTTACGTTAAAAAATGTCTTACCTTTCGTTCCAAGTAGGAAGCAATTAGACCAAAGTTCTTGGGATGTTGGACAAACCTTTTACAAATCAGAAATTATTTCAGTTTAACAACATAATCCACGATCAAACAAGCAAAACAATCTTGCAAACAATCTGTTCCATCAGCAAGCCCTTCATTTACACAAGTGAAATTAGCCTAAAAAGCCCAGTTTTCAAATTGTGCAAATTTAGAACTAAGCACTCCAAATTAACTGAAAAATGTATGATCTGATAAAATGAGATCATATCTCTACTCTTCTCATTTTACTGAAGTAACTGAATGAACTAAGGTACTTTTGGGAGAATTTAGTATTTAAGGACTGAATGCACGTGAGAATACTCAGTTGAAAAATAAGTCTAAAACTTCTGCAATATTTATTACAGCCAACTAAGAACATTACCAAATATTACTGCACAAAAGCTTCAGCATTCCTGATTTACCTTTATGGGACTGGGCATTTAACTGCCATTTCAATGTAATAAAAAGAAAAGAAAACAAAGACCATTACTTTTCTTTAAAAATCTCTTTCTCGTGGTCTGTCCAGACGTTCATGAACTGCCTGTCTTTATAAACTTTCATGGGATCCTCCATCAGCCCATTCATGTTAATGAACTTCACCCGTCTCTGTTCTGCATCGAACATCATGGGGGGGATGACAGAGAGCTGACGCATTTGCTTCTCGTTATTCTACAGAACAAAAGGAAAAGTAAAGAACACACAAAGTGTTGCTGCTGATGTTTACAGTTCTTGAATTGCACAGCTTTTAAAGCTCCACACTCACAGTCAAGCTTGGGACTACTTTTTGTCCACGTCTTAACTCTTGCAGAAGCTGTCACTATCCCAGTGAACGTTTATGGGCAGCTAAAGGAAACTGTCACAACTGATGAAAAACCAAAATGATGGAGGGTTTGAGAAAAGGAAGAGTTTGCACATGTTTGTTACAGCTGTGAAAAACTAGGTTGCAGCAAGCCTGCAATGAACAGCCACATGAGAAAAATCTAGGGCAGATACAATTAGAAAGCAAAACCCTCAAAAGAAAAGTACTTGTAAGACTTGCTTCAAGCCCACTTCACACAGATTCTCTTCAAGAGAGAAGAGCTTTCTCTTATCAAAGAAACAAACCCTCTACAAGAGACCTTTCACTGCCAGTGAAAGGATATTTATTGGCTGTGCTTCTACAGGAAAGCACAGCCACCAGCCTCACCTCCTGCTCAGAGAGTCCATCGATGATTTCTGAAATCTCATGTTCACTTCTAGCAATCGTTGCTGAAAGGCCAGCCCCTCTTTGGCCCACTCTGGAATGAGGGGAACACAGAGGGAAGAAGGGTAAAGTGGAAATTAGCTCTATCTGCAGGTTTTGTACACCACAACAACCTTCAAAATTCCTTATAATGCTGTTACCAGTCTCTCAAATCAGTTAGGATTGGTCTTTCTTAAGGAGAGTCTGAGCACAAACTCTGTCATGTCCTGCTTGGTTTTACAGTGAATTTGCCAAGCTCAGCAGGAAGGGCACAGAAAAAGGTGTTACCACCAATTCCACTGCAAAGTAGGTGCTTCAGATAAATGAATTTGCTTCTGCTGAGCATGAGAAATGTTCATCAGTGGCACAGAAATTATCACCTTAATTAGTACAACTGATACACCTTGAAAGAGCCTTTTTTTTTTTTTAAAGAAAACCACACTAAATTTGCCTTTTATCAATTTGGTCAAGTTACTAATAGAGCACTGACATTTGTTACAACAAAAGAAAATTTTCCACTTTTGAATTGATGGGGAGAGCTGTAGTTTGGAAGAATTTTCCAGCTTGTGATCTTTACCCTTAGGAACATCATAATAATATACCACAGCACGTGAGTCAAAAAGCATTTCAGAGGTAAAAATCACTACTAAATGGAGAGACAAAATACCTCAAAGATTTTACTGATTTAATCCATTTGCACAAAATCTGAGGAGAAAACCCTTAGTATTTACATAGCAGTAGTATTACAGCACTGCTATAGACAAAGAGGCCATCACATTGGAGAATGTAAACATAACGAGATAAATATAATAAAATGAGATAAATATAATGTAAAGAGATGGCCCCATCCCAAGTAGTTTGCAATCACAAAGACATTATATATTCTTAAAGTGAAAGCTTCTTATGTATGAGTGCTGCTCCCATTCTAAGAGTTTACTTTCTTCTTTTCTTGATTCCACAAAAATCTTGCAGCCTTCACAATGTACTGCAAACTCTCTGGTTTCCCCATGTTTTATGAAAAGAGGTGATGTAGACAGACGGTTACAAGAGATGAGATTAAATCTTTATGGGGCTTGAACTCTCAAAGGTGTATTGAAATAATTTTGAACATCAGATAAACAGATTTCAACACAACTGAATCAAACTTGACCTAATTCTAATTTAAACCTTATCCATCTACCTACAGTACTGCAAGGTGAACTCTCAAATGAATTCCACTTCATTCCTTTTAAGACTCCTTGTAGTTTCCATCTAACAAATGTCTGATAGATTAAAATTAAATAATAGGGCCTTAATTGTCGCACCTTGAATATTTTAAAATGCAAAAACGTCTGGAATAAAATTACCTGGCAAGTACAACAAAAGATCAGTCAAACTGTTAATTAAGAAGAGAAATGGTTTTTGAGTGTGGGGGCTAATGAATACAGGGATCATGAAAACACAGGAGTAACACAGACACCCAGTGACAGAAAATACCAGTATAAATTAGGGTGTGTGCCCAAAATGAACAGGCTCATGTGAAGCTGATGCTCCAATTGTCTTCAGAACTCCACAAATCCCTTCTTGAGCAGCTTAACTCTCCTCATCTCACTGACACCACAACCTAAGCAGCCTTTGCTAATTGGCCCTTTTCCTATGTTCCTTTTGGAAAAGATGGGGTTTGATGGCAGATCTGAAAAGGGAGATGGGAAAGGAGCCACGTGGACACCACCACAGCGGCCTGAGAGGACACCAAGGGACGGGACTGGCACTGCTGGCACAGCTGGAGGGGAGGGGCAGGAAAGGGGACATATGACAATGGATAGATAAAGTCATGGAGATCCTTAGGATGGGAAGTGAAACATGAGCTCAATGCCATGGAAACACAGTGAACAAATGGAAGAACATTTCACTTTATGACACACTAAAATAAAGCAAGAAGGTGATGAACATAAAACTTAAACATTAAAATTTTAACAAATTTTTACTATAAATAATTTTAAAACTTAAGACTGAAGGTATCTTTTGCAGGAATATTTCAAATTTCCAGTAATACCTTTGGAATCTCTCCTGCTGTTCTCTCTGCTTCCGGATTTCTGGGAATTGTTTCTCATAGTACTCCCGTGTTTTGCTCTCCTTGGCTTTCCTGCGTGGATTATTTTCTATCCTGTCTACTTTCTTCTCCCATGCCTCCATCAGCTGATCATAACGTTGACAGATTTTCTGTTCCTGTTAAATTCCAAAAGTAAACCTCGAACTAAGCAAAATACACCAAGTGATCAGTCCATATAACATGGGCAGGCTCCCAGAATGCAGATTTTTCCTGCTCTAGTCCCTTCTATTTTGAAGATGATTTATACCAAATTTTCATCACAGAGAAGGTGAGGAAGGGGGATTTAAAAATGTAGATTTTGAATATTATACACTATTTCTTTGCTTTACACATCTCAGTGGTATTTGGTAATTGTCATTACTGCCCTCCAGAAATATCCCACCTTCTGGTACCACACTTGTTTTAGCCTGAGGTCTTACTCTTCTAATCAACACATTTGGGAATGCAAGACAAGGGTCCAGACAGAAAAGCAGCCACATGCTCATTTTACAAAATCGTGCTCTTACCCGTTGTTTTCTTGCATGGTTCCTTCTTTTAAAGAATAGAATCAGCTTTTTCCTCATCACCTGGTTTCTGGGAAACAAAATTAGGGGGAAAAAGTGAACTACGTAAGAATCAGGCACTTCAAAACCACTCAATACCCATCTCAGTCCTAGAGGCCAGATTTTTATTATGAACAGCAGTTTCAGGGTAAAAAATAGGGAAAATTCCCAATGAAGTAGAGATACCTAAATCACCTAATATTGTATTTTTTCAGAGAGGAGATTCTTGAAGATGGCTCGAATAAGCAATTGAGACACAAAAGGTTCCAATTTCAAGGCAGGTGTTCTCCCCTTTCCCACAAGAGACATAATAGGCTAAAATGAGAACATTTGGTTTAAGCTATTATGCTTTTAGGGGGACAAAGTCTTTGCAATTCAGCCCTAAAATTAAGTTTTCCTATATATTATTCAAGAAATAAGTACTTTGGAACTGCTATATGAATCTATTTGATGGAGTGGAGCAAGAATTACTATTTTTAAGAGAAGTTTTTAAAGGACAGCCAACTTAAGTTTTATTATTTCTTTTTATCTTTAAATGAAGACAGAAAGCCAGGCCTTCCCTCTGCCTTCAGCACATATAATGCACGTCTTGCAGAGCTCTTTTACAACAAAGAAATCAGCAAGTTGCACGGACTGGAAGCTTTTAATTATGGTTAAAACTCACACATCCTATTTGGAAATGACAGCAATGAAAAATGTGAGGGAATGTTTAAATCCAGACACCCCGAAGGGGACAATGACAGGGTATTAAAGCACTCACGTTTTGATGTTTTCATGGTAGACCTTGGTGTCTGATGGTTGGTTGTAAAGTGGCTGCAATTTTGGATGAGAAAGGAACACTTAGCACTTTGCAATGCATGGAACTCTAAAAGTGTATGCAACACATTTAACAACATTTTAGTATTCTGGCAACAGTGCACTTAATCTGAGATGCAGCAGAGCTGAAGGGACTACAAGATATTCAGCACAAAGCATAGATTTCATTACTTAAAATTAGATTGTAACAACTTACATATATAACAGTACTTCATTTCTTCATACTTCAAACTGTTCTCTCAAACAGATTCAAATCTATTTTAAAAATCACACTTATGTGGCCAATGAACTCATTCAAGCCCCAACTCACCAGTGCATTTAAACACACATTTCTTCTATACATAATCACAGAACTACAGCTGTTCAGCACAACAGAATTAGAGCAACTGGCAGCACAGAAAATAGAACAAAAGAAAAAAAAAAAAAACAACCCAGAATTCGACAACTTACCAATTCAACTTTTGGACCAAGACCTTCAAAAATCTTGTGAGCTTCTTCTGCTTTTTTCTGCAAATAAGATTTTTTTGGTATAGTCTGAGTAAATCCTCTGAAGTTCATGTCAAACGTGCATCTGAACTCTGTGTTCTCTGCTAAACCCCTGCCTGACCATGTGAGATCCTTCTTAACCTACTTCTGCAATATTGCCTCAGCAAATAAAGAAATTGAATTGTGCAGTTACGACTCTGATCCCCAAGTTTGGAAGCTGATAGAGCATAAAAGCAGAAACAGACCTCTGCAGTTCAAAACCAAAATTTAATAAGTAATACTGCAAATAATTACAAGGAGGAAGAAAGGTGTCCAGTAAAATGAAGCATAATTAGCTTTGAAAAATGGAATGAAGGAACTAAAATTCTCCAGTAGCCAAATCTGGGAGTGTGAATCCTCGTGTACACAAAGTGTGTCAAAGGTCCTTCATTCACACTAAGTGAAGACCAGAAAATAATTCTGGCCCTTCTTGCACGGAATGCTTGGGACACAAGCATTGTTCTACTGTACAAAATCTAATATTGTTTTGCAGGGGTTTTTTTACCTCCTCAAATTAAAAAAAAAATAGTCTATTGTCATAGAAGTAGCTGTTCCTCTAAACTACAGAATAAAACTGGGAAATTAAACAAACATATACCACTCTCACAGAAGATCACAATACTTTCAAAACCCCCAGATATTTGACTCCTTTATCTCAAACTACCATGGGAAAAAAGGCAGGCAGCATTTTTTCTATTACTGTTGGCAATATTACTGAGCTCCTGGACTTTTCTCACCACTTAAACAACACAAGCTCATAATTCACCAATATATTACTTCTTCATATCTGTTAATTTATCCAAATCTTAAGTGCCAGAAGTCAGAGTTTATAAAGAAGGCACAAAATCCTACAACAAATGCAGTTTTTTTCCCTTCAGCTCATTTAAAAGTAGAGCCTTCAGCCAAGTTTGTCAGCTTATGTGAGGAATAGGGAATTCAAGATGAATTTCTGAGGCATTTTTCATATCACACACTTAAAATGATATATATGAGTGTGTTTATATATGTCTATAATTCATGCATCTCAGCACAAGGGTCTAAATATGAGACCTACAGCTCAGACTGCTTACAAGATAGAAGGAAGATTCCTGAGAATAAAAAAAGTCATAAAAATGTCCTTCATTTAAAGAAGGAGGCGAATAGTAAAAGAGGGTTGGGCAAATCAGTAAAACAGAAGCAAAATTTGCCCCGTGGAAGTAAATGAAGACCTAGGGAACGTGAGCACCGTGGGTCAGTGAGAGCCCCCTGGGCGAGGTGCAGAGGACACTCACCCGATTCTCATCGTAAATGATCTGGACGATGCTGCGGTGCTTCTGTTCCACGGGAGGAGGGGACACCGGCCTCTCAGGCTCGGGAGGCTTAGCAGCTTCTTCTTCAAGTTGTTGCTAAGACACCAAAGAAAGAAAATCAGCCATCCATGTTCCCCCCACCAGTAATTAGTCACCAGAGATAAAATACGCAGCTGATCAGTCAGCACTGCCTCTTATTTCGCTTTGCACTGACAAGGAATGAATGAAACGGTTTTAATGCCCACAGGGACAATAACAAGACTATTTTTTGTACTATTGGTAACCCAAATTACCTGTTTACAAGGCTCACCTGCCTTGAATCAGACTTAGTTCAGCTTGACAGTTAGAGCCACTGTCATTTTGTAATTTATCATTATTTAACTTTGAACAAAAGTATCAGCTTTGGAGAACAGTTACATCAGAGCTGCCTTCTCACAGTGGAAATAAACCACAGAGCTGCCTTCCTGCACTGTAGATGCTCAAGTGTCACCATTACTGCTGTCTTATGGTTTCAAAAGGTACAAAAGTCCTTCTAGCACTCCACAGAGAACATCCTTCTAAAGGTACTTCACAGCAAAAATAAACCACTCCACATGCATTAAAGTTCCAAGACTGCTACAATACCAAACAAGCAAAAAAAATACCAAAAGCAAAAAAAACCACTCTGTAATCCTTTCCTAGCTACTACACTGCTGTGATTGACTTTCACATCAAATAAATCTGGTACAGTGACATCTTCATTTTTTAAATATCCTTCACCCATGCCTGCCACAAACATACAGCAAAGAACTTCTGACACCAGGGATCCATCCTGCCTTACAGTCCTGGCTAGAATGTGCTACGTTGCTGTGCAAGAATTCCCCAAATTTTTAGCAGAATGCCCTAAGACATGGGCTCAATTATTTCAACAGCAACTTTGTAGGTTTTTTTTAAGTCAAATCACATACAAATGTGCACACATGACCCTTCATAGATGAGATGCACAGTACTTGCTGATTTTGTGGAAAAGTGCACAGAGTTATCTAGATAAGCATCATTAACATGCTGACAAGCATTCAGTGACATCCTTTTCTGTTTTTCTGCTGGAGGTCACTTTACAGGTCATTAAAATTCAGACGTAATTAAATGCTTCCAGACCATAAAAACACACAGCTCCTGAGAGTTGTCTATTTGTTATCCTGGACCTACAAGTTAACAAATCCTACAGTGTAACTCTCATTTCCTCCAGAGTTCCAAATAGAAAAGAGTAAAGCTGGCACTTTTTCTATCTGGATCTTTGAAAGTCAGAAAAGGAAAAGGAAACAAGGCCTTTGTTTTTGTCAATGACTAACAGATGCCTCGATTGAAGGGTGGGTTTACTTGGCCACAACAGCTACTGGGAAAGCAACAACTTCTGCCAGCAAACACTTCCTTTGCTTCCAGTGGCTGAAGTGCAGTTCTCTGATGCAAAGCATAGCCACGACCATACAAAAAAAAGTCATGTTTCCTCCTCTGTTTCTCTGCTCTCTGTGTTTATTCACATCCCTCCTACTGCACTTTCCCCCAAGGCTGATCTTAGCTCCAGATGTTAGGATCTCTTGCCCCAGGGAAAGCAGATGATCCAGGGACTTTTGTACAAGCTCTGGCTTTGGAGATGCATGCAAGGGATTCTCCCCTTGCACACACTGCGAAAGAAGAAAGATGATCCTCCCCTCAGCCAGCAGGCAGCTCTGAAGCTGAAATTACAGTCACAGTGCCCTTGTTTCACAGCAGTTTCAAATAGAAACCCATCTACTGCTGCTGTTCCTATGTGGCTTTCTCCTACTTTCAAAAATGTTTCAAACTACGTGATGTCCAACTGACTTAAAATAAAATCATACACATAACCTTTCCTTTTCAACTTCTTCATCTGGTTCATGTAACCAAAAAATTCACCACCACCAAATGAAGTTTTTCCACACCTCTTTCACTGGCAGAAAACAAGAGCAGTGTCTGCTATGCTTACTTGCTTTTTCTTCAGTTTCAGGATTTGCTGTTCCACTTTCGCAATTTCGCGATCTACGCGGTCCATGCTCTGTATCAATTCTTCCTTTGACAGCTTGGAAGGTGAAGCATTTTGGTCCTCCCCACAAGGCTGACCAGAAATTGGAGAAGATGGTCCCTCATGCTTTCCTCCAAAAGCTGGGTCCTTCCGTGGCGACAGGAGATGGGGGGGAGATAGAGAGAAATCAGTCGTAACATGGGAATGAGTGCTCAGTAACCAAACACCCAGGAATTAACAACCATTTCCAGTTATCTGTATCTCTGTTGAGAAGTCAATTAAAGTTTTAATAATGCTCTAAACCTTTTAGGATTAACTGACAGCCTGTTTATGATACTGTAATTTCAAAGTCTACCTTTTAACAAAACACCATACTGCAATACCTTGAAAGTAAACTAAGACCAAAATGCCTCCCTTTTAAAAATACATCATAAATGTGAACAGTAACTTTTCTTTTTAAAGGAAGGGTTACTTGAGAGCCACTCCTCAATACTTTGCACCTATATTGAGGAGGATATTCTTGAAGATAATCATGACCAGCCTGATAAAGCACATCAGGAGTTAGCTGTGGTTATAAACGTGAAGTTCTCTTGAGTCTGGCTCTAATATTCAATGTCTACAATAGAAAATACCCACCCCAAACTAGATTGTCATAGATTTAGCCAAAATGAGACAGTGACGAGTATAATTAGTGTTATGTAAATAAGCAGATTCATTTCAAATGCTTAAAAGGGAAAAGGGGGCGGAAGGAAGTACTTTTGCCTATTCAGTACCAATGTTAATTACAGGAAAAAATGGACTTGCATGCATTTGCCAGCAGCTTTCAATTGAAAAGCAGAAATATTTCATGCACTATGCTATAATCATTTTACAACTGAGGTTTGACTGACTTAAGAGAGTAGTGGTAACTCAGAATTCCAGTGTATTTACTGTGTTTGAGTCAGACTGTGTAAGAGAGTAACACTGACTCACGATCACAGCTTCTGATAATGTGTAAAAGTAAATTTTTGGGATTAAAGAAAGAACCTAAACAAACAAAAAAAATACCTAACAGAAAAAACTTCGATTAGCTCACTGCAACACAGGAAGTTAGACCTTCAGCACTGTAACAGAAAACAGCTTTACCTTCTTAATATCTGCAGATCTCAACCCTTCCTGCAGAGGATGTACTAAAGGCAAGACAGTGGCTGCACTGACACGCTGGAAATGGGAATCAGACACTTGTTCAAGACGTGGCCGCTTAGATTCCAGTGAATCATGATCTGTCTGAGATGGACCTGGATGAAACTGCTGTTCATATCCAGTTCTCCTTTCCTGAGGCCTATACAAAAGAGATAAACTATTAAAATACACATTTTTGATATAGGAAAAATCCTCAACACTTTTCAATTTTAAAGGAGATGCAATTTGGTGAAGCTCCTTCTAAACAGTAAAGCAGATAAATATGTTTAAGCATGATCTTTAAAAATACAACAGTTAAAATCCTTTGGAAAAGAGAAAGTGAACTTGAATCTCAAATTAAAGGCACTCCTATCATTACACAACCTTAAAGAAACTCAGCAGTGCTACAAGGATATTGTTCAAATCAAAGCTCTGATTCACATTAGAAACACACCAAAAATCCATGAGAAAAAGACAGTACTATATTCCACTGAAGATGGCCACAACAGCTCCATCATTTAATTTTTGCAGCCAAATAATTTTTAAGTACACACAGAACGCTTGAGATGAGCCATGAATCTGTTTGGATTTGATCTGATCTCTACTAAAATGCCACTCTGTGACAGAAGCAGTCATTGATTCAATCCATGAGCCATTTAAAGACTCCTCCTTCTCAGAAAAATGCTCAACAGTTATCACTTGCTGCTTCACACTGCAGTGCACAGGATGTCCATAAAAGACCCTCACATGCTTCAACATCTTCCTATGAAGTGCCACTGAAGAGATGACAGCAGCAGTTTCCTGCAGTTTGCCAGAACTACCAAATAAGCTTCTACAAATTTACACTCTGGGGGGGGGGTGATTTACTACTGCTATAAACTCAATTTTGAGAACTCTAAAAGCTGCTGTGATTCTCAGCACTAAAACAGAGCCTTACTGACATTCTGCTGACACAAGATGAAGGCAATATGGAAGCCCCAGATTTCACTATCACCAAGTTATTTCTGGGAATATCCTAATGAGATTTTAAGCCAGACCAGTATTTACATAACATTCATCATGGGTATTTGTTCAGAACCAGATCGGTCAGCTACAGCCAAAATAAACCTCCAGCAGTAATCCTGCATATAAAGTTGCTCCTAGCAGATATATTCACTAAGAGTCCAAGGCAAAAAAAGGTTTTTACAAGCAGTGAGTGCAAGAAAAGAAGAGGTTGTTACAGGCACTAACACTTGCTTATGACTGCACACCAGCAGCCTGACACACTAAAGAAGTGAGTGCACAAATCATATTTTAATCTCTCCCTTAAGCAGAAGCATGTTCCTGCTAACTTACTACAATCCAGTTAATATTATTCTGATCTGTAGTGGGATTTTGATCTCTAAATTTGACATTCAGAGAACATTCAGTGTTCTTCAAATGAATGCTTGACACTGTGTGAAAACTTTCTTGTACCAGCAATGACGATGCACACTGACCATCCCTCAGCACCCCCCTGCAGTTTCACTGGCAAGGAAGGTACTGGCAAACCGAAAGTAAATCCGACATCTGATTCACTGCTGCTGTCCACTCTCCCTGTCCCCAGGTAACCCCAGAGCAGCCGCGTGCACAAGATTGGTGTTCACACCCTTCCAACTCAGCCTCCTCACCTGTCAGAGCCGGGGTGGAACTCCGAGAGCAGGGAGGGCCTGCGCCGGAGCTGCTGCTGCTGTTGCTGCTGCTGCTGCAGGAGCTGCGTTGCCTGACTGACTTCCAGGTGAGACGAGCGATAGTCGGGAACGGCAAATTCCTGAGGGAAACACTTCTCGTGTTAATAGGAACAAGGGTAGAGACAGGATCAGCATTCAGTGATCGTGATCATTTCCAAAGCTATTAAATACAGAGTAACACCAGATCAATAAAGTCTTATTCCAGCTCAAAAAATAACGTTTGCAAATGGCAGTTCTGGGATTTAAATAAACTTTAAAGAGACTAAATATTTATACTAGGAATTCCACCTAATTTATTAGCAACTTCTAACAAAGCACAAATGAGTCAGCAGCAGATGAATAGCCTTTAAAAAATATCCTTTAAAATCAGTCTTGCACATCCAACTGCAAAGTGGTAAAACAAGAGCAACCTCGAGGCAATTTCTTCTGTTATCACCTCAAGACATTTTTGTATCAGACATTATTAATCAGGACTAAGAGTCACACAAGATGCATCTTCCAGTTGATACAATTTACAATCAAAGTGAGGTACAAGACTATTTATTTGTATATCTGTGTCATCAACCACTTGCTTTTAAAAATTATATGCAGCTGGCACTAAACCGAAGAAAAGCTCTACAAGACACGTCATAGATCATTACCCATGAGATTCAGTTTTCATAAATTATCTAAAAATAAACACAGAGCAAGCCAAAAAGCTTCGGTTTTTGAATTTCCTTTCGCTAACAAGGAAGTAGAGGAAAACATCCAAAGTATCATGCAGCAGGAGGAGAGTTTCATTAAAATCAGGGAAACCTGAACTGTCGTAAAGCCAAGTTTGTCCTCCATAGCCCACCACACCACAGAGCACAGGATGGCAGAATGAATGTTGGCAGAAATGAGCAAGTAGCATATCCTTAGAAATCCTGTACTCCCATTCTGGCCAGCAGAACTCAGCTGGCAGCACTGGTATGGCTGCTTCAGAAAAAAAATCAGCGCAACACCAGTTTTTACACGTTCTCCACCTTGCACAGAATTTTGATAAGTACCACATTTAACTTACAGAGATTCTAGCCCAACACTGCAACAGAAGTTTAGGAACAGAACCCCTACTGAATTTATTCAAACCCTCAGAAACCAATGATAAAACCAGGACGTTTATATTAATAAAGGGCAAGGAGGGCAAAACAAAACAGAGGAAGCCACCCCACAAGTATTTAGCTAAGCAGACTGGCAGCAGCTCTCCCCGGCGGGGCACGTGGACGTGTTTCCAAACGTGAACGACTTGTGTTACCTTTGTTTAAAAACCAGAAATAGTCCCCTTTTGGCACGGCAAACACCCGAACTGCAGCCTGGCTAAGCCGCAGGCTCTCAGCGTCGCCCTTACCTGCTGGTGGCGGGTGCTGGGGAAGGTGTACTGCACAGAGTGGGGCGGGTACCGGCTCTGCTCCGTGCTGAAAGCTCCTTGGTTCGGAGGGTAGCCTGAACTTGACATTATCAGGGAAGGAGTCTCCACAAAGCTGTGAGATCAAGACCAGCAAGCAATCATGTTTCTAGGAAACCGCCTAAAGGGAAAAAGATCGCTGATAAGCACTGAAGTACCAGATGTACTCACAATACATTACAGCCATAGTCACCTAAGCAAAACAACCATTACCAGTAAAAGCTTTTTCCTGATGTATTTATTTAATAGGTTACTCCAGTCCGAAACATGTTAACGGGTCTTAAATGGGCTCAAAATGAGACGTGTCAGCATTGTCTACGCAAAGATTTGAGGATTATACTGTCGGAATACATCCTTTTACCAGTAACCAGTTGAGTTACGAGAATTTGACAAGAAAAGTAGGTCACTTTAAATAAATGTTAAAGAGGTTATAATAGTCTATAGCTGTATTCTACATTTACAGTAAATTTCCTTAGCACAACATGAAGTTCACTTTCGTTTCTTCTACAAAGTTTTTGGATTCCATGAACTGTTGCTGAGTTTCAGATTCAGGTCTTAGGGCTGCACTCAGTGTCACCTACAGTTCATTAAATCCCTGTGTATTAGTCAGGCCCTGAATGCCATCACCATCCAACAGCAGCTTAACTCAAGTAGTCAGTAAAAAAAGGCACTCACAAAGCAGAAAACCAGCTCTGCTTCAAATGCCAGCATAGTTTGGCTCCTACAGGATACCAGAAACTGAATATGCTACAAAGCCCTGAAACAATCCTGCTTAGTTGACAATCGATGACTACTTTGCCTCTACTGCATTCTCCAGCTGCAGATGAAGGGCAAACATTGAACTGCAAACTGACTGGGGGAAGATTTAAAATACTGCAGAAATCCAGACAAGTTCCCTATCAAAGTCTGAGCATGCCTGAGGCTGGGTATAGTTCCAGCTGCTAAAGATCCAAATAAACAGATTAAACCCTGCTTCCCTATCAGTGTTTTAAGCAGGTAAATTATGGCTCTAAGCAAAAAAGTGGGACATAAATATATTTTTAACAGAAAATATTTTTCTCTGATAGCTCAAAAGATGTAATCCTTGGAGCCTATGTATTAAATCCAGAACTCTATCAGATGTGCAGCAGATTCTCAACATATTGCCCAGAGCCCAGCAGACATATCAAACCTTCAAATAAATTGTTGATTCCCGACTCAATGGCTACATTTCAAAGCACATTAACCCACGGCCTTTCACAAACATCACCTATAAAGTTATACTTCTGAACTGGATTTTCCATTATCAGTCAACAGACAAAATCAGCTCAGCAAAGAGTAAGCTATACAAACAGATCTTCAAGTATATCTGGCGTATTTTATCATTCCTGTTCTGGTCTGGGGATTTTTCCTCCTTAAGTCTCCATCAAACAAAGCTTTACATGTTGGACTGCCAGAATAATGAGACAAATTTACATTTACCTCTTAAAGCTGATTTTCAGCTATGCAAAATCAAATATAAAACCAACAGTTTCTCTTTCAAAGCAATACTACAGATCACTAGTAGTGTGCTTTATAGTACCTATACATCTATTATAGTACCTATAATTCATATCCAAGCGACAAGCTCTAACAGAATGCTTCACCATTAACATTTATTATACTTCATCATTCACACTGCGTTCATTAGAGTACAGCTTTACCTGCTATGTGATGGTCTAATGGGTCTGAGTCATATGATTTCCACTTAATCAAGGCACAGTGTCAGAAAGCCAGCACGTTCAGCTGCACGCATCCTGAGAGCAGAGAGCTGTCCCTGAGCACTCCAATGTACCCCTAAAGCCCAGCCAAAAGAAAACCTCTGATTTTCCTTTCTTACATGGACTTTCACAGGAGTTAAAGCTACGGCACACAGCTCAATCCAGTGTTTACTGATGTGGTAACTACTCCTGTCACAGGCTGGTGCACACTCATCATTAAATGAACCGGCTCCACGGTATAAAGATGCTCAAACACTTCAAGGTTATGAAAGTACAAATCTTAGTTTGATGAATTGCTGATGCCCCAACCTGTGCTCCCTCAGCAGCTTCATGTGCAGAGATCTGAAGAATCTGGGAATGCAGAGGGGATCAGGAGAGCAATCATTTGAAAGTCACACACAAATATAGGCCAACTACTGCATGATTCAAGGCCCTTTCGCATTTCTCTCTGTCAAGTTACATCTGCTCCTTATTTTCTCAATATTCTGTCAAACAAGTTGATCATTAAGCCAGGTACTGCAAGTTCAAGCCACGCTCACTTTCTATGACGCTATAAAAGCTATTTCTCCATTCACAAGAACTGCAGTGGACAGTGTTAGGTTTGTGTTCATCTTGAAATCTTTCACAACCAACTGCAGTGAGAGGCCCTGACCATCTCTCCAGATTCTGCACTGAACATGGAAAGATGAGAGAGAGGACGTGGAGTACAAGAATGAACATCCCGCATCCATCCAAAAATGTCAACCTAAACCCCCTCATAACCCACAAGTTTTACATAATACATAGGAAAACACTGAATCTGATGACTTTCCTACTGAAAACTGCAAGGGTGATCATGTTCATAATGGATTTTTTTTTTTAAAGAGAAACAAATGAAAGCTGCCAGCAGAGGAAGGCAACAAGGAGCATCAGAGACTATAATCATGGTCAGTATGAGAGGTGAGAAGCACAGAGAGAGAAAAGAGAAAACATGAAGTTATCAGCGGTGGGGGACCATTCTTCCTCCTCCCTGAGGGAACTGGCAAAACAGCAGCAGAGATAAGGGGGTAACAGTAGAGGAAAACACGTGGTCACATATTGGCAATTACAAGTCGTGGAGGGAACTAAAGGATGGGGATCCTGCATGGGATCTCATTTCTTTCACGATAAAATCAGCCCTGGAGTACAACACGTAAAATGACACTGAAGTACAATAGTCCCTCCCTCTAAGCCTCCTTTTCCTGTTACAGATACATCCACATGCCTGCACACTCTCCTGATTTGACCCCTCTACGTGCCCTGCAGACCCCCTTTATCTCCCAGGCTCCTACAGCATGAGCTTGTTTATCCTCTCTGCTGGCGAGCGGGGGGAGGAATTTTTTCCCAATTTTTGCCAGTAGAATTACCACCAATATTCTGCTCCCTGTCTTACTACCTTAATTCTGCAGTTGTGGATTTAAGTGCTTGACTTCAATTCCTATTTCTCTGCGGGCAACCTTACGACCTGTCAGCCAAAAGCATCTGCCTCTCTCTCTTCAGCATCTGCTCACACGTTTGCAGCAGACGCAGATTATTCCTCATCAATCCAGTTCCTGGGCAGTGAGGGCAGTGCCAGCTTCCCGCTGTAACCTCTCCAATTTCCATAGGTCCAGATTATGTTTAAATACAGCCATCCTTTTGCATAAAACTGTAACTGTGTGTGCAGACTGTAAACAACCTCATCTGGGCTTTCCTCCCTGCTGTATCCTTTCATTAGTCATGACAAACCTCGTCTTGCTCTACCCAAAGCCAACCAGAATCCTCCTGGAAAGTTCCTCAGTATTTTTTAACTCTCTCTGATCCTTGCACTGCTTCCCCCTCCTCTGTCAGAACAGAGGCTGCTCATCTTCATTTTCAGCACCCCCAATACATTACAACACCAGAAATCAGCTTCCAACTCTGCTCAGTCAATGACAGCAAGATTCTATTTTTCAGACAAGCATTTTTGTACCTTTTGATATTATCCTGCAAATTTCAGAGGTTAAATGTAGAAGAGTTGTTGCAGACTTTGGAATTCTGCCTCCTGTCTCACAAAGATAAAGTTAGGTCATGTTTTCATACAGCTGCCAACCAGGCTGGCAAATTGTCTGTCTCACAAAATACAATTAGAAGGGGCAGAAAGAAATATTTCTTGTTTTGCAGTTCAGAAGCCAGAAATTGTGCTATAATGTCCCATTTCACTGACATTCCCAGACTCCATGGCAGAACAAATGGGGAAACCCAGTAGCATCAAATGGATAATATTAAAAAAAATTAAAATTACAGGACACATGGGAGCAAAGAATCAAAAAAGAAGCAGTTAAGTGAAGATACCCAGGGGAGAAAAAGCAATGACAAGAGTAATGGATTCAGGAACTGAAGAGATACTTGGCCTCGTGTTAATTTGAGCTTCTCGGGCAAGGAAATGATTTAACAATGTTTATTTCTAAAGGTATGATGATATTTCTGTCTTTGGCCAGCTCAAACTACAGAACAGATCCAATTCAGAATTCCCTTAAAAGCTACTGTTCACACTTACATTCACCATATGCAGGGAATTTTGAGTAAGTTAGAAATAATTTGGAACTGAATATTATAATGGCAACAATCACGGCGTAATTTCAGCTTGATCTCCAGAACTCAAAATGCTTCAGAAGCAGAAGTACAAACTATCTTCAGCAGACATGTGGGAAAATGAGTCACAAAAAGGTTAAAAAATCTATCAAAGACTCCCCAGGAAATAGTCAAAGTCTGAATCAGAAAGAAGACTCGATTCTTGCAGCACTTTGAAGGCGCTGCCTGAGTGAAGCAGTTCTTCACTTGGAAAAACACAGCAGGTTAAAAACTGGGACTATTTTTAGCAGAGCAGTTCCCCAAACCTCTTCACTGCGCGGCCACACAGACCTGACACCAGCTGTCCCAGGGCAGGGCAGTCACCTGCTCCATGCCCGTGCAGCCACTTGCTGGAATATCCTGTCTCCAACTCTTACCTTCATGGATAACAGACCAGTCTCATGGGTAGACTCAGTTTTCCTTCAGCTATCCAAAACAAGCTGACATTTCTGCATTTAGAGTAATTTTCATGCCATCTTGAAGTGCTTAACCAACATTTGCTAATTAAATTTCACATCCTTTTGGGAATTTTCCTCATCTTGTTTTTAAGCAAACTAAGTGTGATATAAAGAGTACAAAGAATGAGATTACAGTCTAACCCGAGTTGGGGGATTTTGTTTTTAAATCAGCAGCTTTAGTAAATTGAGCTCTGATGTAACTAACCCACGGCAGGGCAAAGGAGGCTCTGCCTTGCACAGGGGATCTACAATGAATCACAAAATTAATTCAGGGATATTTATTCCAAGTTTACTCTGGTGAGAAAATGAAGAGTGAAGGGAGTGTTTCAGCAGTTGGTTCGAAAGGCCTTACCAAGGCATGATAACAATACTTGTGAATAATTATTTCTGTGATTTCACTTCATAAAATGTAATTAAATTACCTCATGGAAAAAACCAAAACCAGGCTGTATTTATGGACCAACCTATTAAACCACACTGACCATATTTCATGAATTACAGACCCTTTAAGACACAATGCTTCAACTCACATAAAACAAATCAAAATTACAAGTCAAGAGTCACAGAAGTAAATCCCTTCAGTGTATTGCTAGCTTTGCAAAACAAATCTTCCTCGTAGTATTTTGTTTTATCAGGTAATCGTTAACCTGTTCAAACACAAACAAAAACATCAACTTTGCATCCTGAGGATATGCCATACACCAGAAAATACTAACGTCCATTCCTGACAGATTGCTAAAAATAGCTTAATGGGTCCAACTTCCATAAAAAGTTATTTATTTAAACTACTGGACACAGCACAAGGCTGAGTATCATCTCTCATCTGAAATCCCAGCGCTCAGAACATTAACAGTAGGGCTGCAAGCTCACACTGACTTAGCAGAGTAGAAAGTCTTCACTAAAAAAGCACCAAACACTTCCAGAGCAGTTATTAGTCCTTCAGTCACTCCTCAATGTCCACTCATCAGTGGAGCCATATGATAGTTATTCAGATGGCAAAATTCAGTGACAAAGAAAAGAAGTCAGGGTTCAAACTGATCTGTGTCAACCCTGAAGCCCGACTACAAAATTCTGTGAAGTATTGTGGGATGGGGTGGTAAGTGAACTACTGCATCAATATACAGGACAATCCTAAAAGATAGAAGGTTTTCATTCAAGAACCTACCAGAAGGTTGATGCCTGAGCAGATTTAAGATATGTCTGTGCTTTAAAACTGAAGGACATGTATTCCAGCTACAATATCCAAGCTTACACATGTATGAAGATCTGCTGGGCATACCCTCCAAAAGATGAAAAATTCTTCGCATGCTACAAGTAAAAAAAATGTTAAAAGGTCAACACTAAAATGAAAGACAACTTGAGTAATGGTCATTCAAATATGTCCCAGAGTACGGTGCTTCTCATTTCTGCAGAACACAGGCATCATCCTCAAAGCTCAGGGCCTCTTCCACATTTTCTCTAATCCTTTTTTCACTCTTTTTTCACTCAGTTTTATGCTGCAGAATACTCAAAAGCTTGTAGTCAAAGCACATGGACATATGCTATTGGAATGAATAGAAACAATGAATGTATTTTCTCCAAGTTGAGAACAAGTAACTACTGAATTTTCCATGACAATTCCACATGGGCAAATGCCTTTTCTTCTTCTGTGACACACAGAACCATAAATTCCCAAATACACCATAAATTCCCAAGAACTTTAATCTCATGCAGTTGCACTCCCTCTACTCACAAAGTTATTGAAGGAAAAGTCAGTGTTTCTGTCCTTGCTAGAAATACAGTAAGAAAGTTACATTACTACCAACACTGAATAACATTCTCTCTGTTAATTATTAATATAATATAAATCAAGCAATGGCAGTATTTGAAAAACAGATGCTAAGAAAAGCCCGAACATCTGAATTCAACCCTCTTCATACCCTGAAATTTCCCTTAATGTACAATATAATCTTATTTCTGAACATCCAAAGCAGTAACTCACAATGCTGTACAGTGCCTGACATATTCTCCACGACACATGGTAAACTTTAATTTAGCCAATTACAGACGTGACACAAGTTAAGGAGCATTACAGCTGTCAATTCAAGATGTCACATTGACTCTATACTAAGAAGCCTTTTCCATCTCCATCAAGGGAGCCAAAAAATTAAAATAGGTTTTTATACTTCATATTTTAATAAGAAAAGATTCCCCATTCACAGGTTACCAGCTACTTAATGTACTTCAAGTAATAGTTTTTGGAACACTAAATATTAAGTATTAAAGAGTCATTCAAAGCAATTTTTGTTGCCATTCCAAAGGTGAAAATTGGTTGCATCCTTACACGTGTAATTTACATCCAAACTCTTGCCAAATCTCAGGATCACATTGTTATGCTTCATCTTTAAATAACAGTTTCTCTCTCTCTCTCTCCTGCTACAAATACAAATAGAATTTGTGCTCTGCCAAAATGGGGTTGATCAAATTCAGCTGACAAGATACTCTTCTCCTGGAAATTCTATTTTAATCCCTCCTGTAATTTATGATCTTAAAGAAAAGTTGCTAATACATGATCTCAGGACCCAGGCCGTACACAACTTTGCTGCATTATATGGGGGAACATAAAGGGAAAAACTAAGATCACTTAAGTTCTTTGGAAGTTTCTGATCAATTACCCACTCACCTCACCAAAAAAATAAAAATAAAGGGATGCTGGGCACATCCACTTCCAATAAGAGTCCATATTTCCAGCATCCACTCACCAGTTACCACGTAACATCCTGGGATACAGAGAATCCCTGAGGGAGGAAAATCCTCCTGGATTTTCATGGAGAACAGCTCTTACACCCTGCTATGGAGCTTATCCAGCTCTCTTCTGCCAAGAAGGGTCACAATAACACCAAAATCAGTCAAAAGAGGTAGGAGGAAGTCCTCCCTTCAGAAATGGAAATTAAGGATGTAGACATTTCCTTGACTAAAAATACCACAGAGCGATGACTTAAAACTGAGAAGGGTACAAACATTACAGGGTTTTCTGGTTTTAAAAGTATGTCATAGAAACAAAGATAGCTTATTTCCTAAAGACATTTTCCAAGGAACACCAGATTCCTGGTTGTCCCAATATGGCAAATACCACACAGTTAATGCACACCACGAAAAAATTTCATGAGCCAAAGAACCCAAATCTCCAGAACTCAGTGTCCAAAGCAAACCCTACAGAGCCCAAACACTGCACACGTAAGGACTCTCATGCCCAAGGGGAGACAGCTTTTTTTTCTGAGGTGACTCCAGTAGTTTCCAAATCCCAGACATCTCCCTCACCCCTTTTGAAGGGCCCTACTCCTGCCACAAGGGTAATTCAACTGGTTCTAAAACATCAACTGGAGCATTCAAACTTCACCCTGAAAACTGCAATGTGAAACAGAAACCAGCCCAGGCATCCTCCAGTGCACCCGTGTGCAGCAGGCAAGAGACTCAAGAGATGCTACACAAACCACAGTGATGAGAACTGCAAAAAACCTTCCTCAGCAACTCATCCTCACTCATGAGTGTCCAACAACTCACTGAGGTTTGCTCCAATTCACCTTTTTTCTCACATTTCATCTATGACTTAGAAATAGCCATACCTCAAACTTCATATGCATCACACACTATGCATAAAATATTCTCTCAAAACAACAACTTTTCTTCTCCTTTTTTGGGCTGAAAGTGTAGACAGCTCAAGAACAGCTCCTGCACATTAATTTATTCCTCCACTGTTAATCCATCTGCAGGTAAAACTGCTTTTGACATCACCTAACATCCAAGAAATTCTGTGGTCACAGTTTTAAGTTTCCAGCATCTTCCTGTAGTTCGCTGATTATCAAAAATGGATCTGTAGTGACAGCTTTTAAAAACAGCTTTGGTTTGGAAAAGGAAATATAACTTGACTAATCCATACTGACTAAACCCACAAACTATGATGGATTGTAAGAGAAAACACATATAAAGAAAGGGTCGGGGCAAACCAAGTATCAGCCTCATAATTCCCCTCAGCTGACTGGGTTCAGATAAAATCAAGTCTAGATTTTAACTAGAAAATACAGAAAGGCTAAAATAACATTTTTTTAACTGTATCTAAGACCAATGCCTTGGTCCATTCTGATACTCCACAGGAAATGCACCAGGGCCTTCTGGAGACAAAGTTTATTGTTGCTACATTTACGATTACACTTAAGATACTCTATTACACTTAATCTACTCTATTTCACAGGAAATGCAACAAGATATAAAGATAGAACTCCAATTGGGACTCACACAACAGCCTCCAAGTCACAGAAAAACACAGAGAATGGAAGAGATCTTGGACTATGAATGGTATAAATAATCCTTTAGACCTGGAGTAAAAAAAATAAAAACAACCCAGAACTTCAAGGTTCTATATATGTTTAAGTCTGATTTTTGAGACCATAGTGAAACACCAGCACCTATACATATGGCTATGGAATAGGTAAGTGACATTTATTACGACAGGTTCTGGAAATAACATTCCAAGAAAGCTAAACCATGAAGTTACAATGATTATACAGGAGAATTCCCACTTTGCAAACACTCCTTCTCTGCAAATCCAGCATTTCAGATAGAATTAGAACAAGAGTTGAAAAATACGAACCTGATGAGACAAAACACTAGAGGGTATATACAATTTTTTGATTTAAAGTAATTCATCTTTTTTCCCCCAAAATAGTATTAATGAGGTGAAGAGTGCAGCTGATCTGAAATCATATACCTGCCTCGTTTGCTGAACAGCACTTGAACTTGTCATGAACTTCTCTGTTAACTCTCTAACACTGACAAACAGGACAGGAATCAGTCGGTTTCGTAGCTGATTTATATTCACATTTGTTAGACGTGTTCCCTGAAACGTGAACGCATTTTAATCCCTTCAGGAGAGCATTTGCTTTTGCAGGCAGCCCCGGGCTCTGCCCAGGAAGCCCAGCAGAGGTTTCACGTGGAGTGTGTGCTCTGTGTCCCACAGCCAGGGAATGCTCTGGGCTGTTTGCAGCTCGGATGGGACAAGAGCTCTCTGACATCGTGAGGACATAAAAGAGAATCACCCAAATGCCCTTTCCCTGCAGCACAAGGCACAAGCAAGTGCATGACATCAGAGGAGTACTAAAAGAAACACCGTATTAGTTTAAGCATGTTTTACACTTAACATCATCCCTTTTCATCTATAGGTGTCTTTTTCCTCAACATCTTTGTGACTGTATTTTCATTTTCAGTTTTACCCAAGAGCAGTCACTCAACACGCACAGAATTTTTAAGTCCCGGCCAACAGTTTATGCAGACAGGTAATTTGTCTGCATGAAAAATTCATTTGTACATTTTTTTACTGCTGGAAGTTACGAACAATAGGATTTTTCAGAGATGGCTGATGCATCTTTGTACCAAGAGAGTATCTCTTAATTTTGCAATAACCTTTGCAAACCTAAGCAGGTGAAATCGCTTACTTCAAAACCACATAGACCAACATCTTCCTTGAGCCTGAAGAATAAAAGAAGGTCTATCAAATCTGGGAGGGGCAACATTATGAGTGGTTTAGATGTGGAGCTGGGCAAGGACATGGGCATATCTCTCAGGATACTGGGAAGAAACACAGCTTCAAGGTAAGACTGAGCCCTCTGTCTCACACAACTCAGAGCTGAGCCCCAGCAGGCCCAGGCTGTGATTTAGCAGATGGTGGGAGAGCACTGAAGGAGCATGGAAAGGAAAGGGAATCTCACAGAAGTTCATTACTAGATGGAGAATCACCGAAGGAGAGAGACACTGAAATGGAAGATACATTCAGCACTGTCCTGGCTAATTTAGAAGTATCACAAAGTAAATATTTACAGACAGCAGTCCTGCACAGGTCAGAATTTTTATCTGGACCAGTTACAGTAGGGAGGGAAGGTACCATGTTCAGTTAACAGCCCACCATTGAAACACTGATTCAGATTTGACTAAAGAACATAAATGACTTGAAGAGTTCAAGCCTGGCATCCAGGAAACGTTGTCTGCATTATGAAACCACTGTCTGGTTACAAGTCTGTTCTTAAGGTTGTTCTGTGTTGCACTGCACCTGCATGAGGAATAGACCCCTTCCAGCTTCAACAATTGTTAAAATCTTAAATGTAAGTCACTACACACACCAGAAGTCAAAATAGTATTTTTCAGTCAGGCAAGAAAACCTTCATTAAAATAATTTTGTAGGCAAAAGGCCATAGAGAGGAGTACAACATTTCACCAAAACTTTGGCTGAGAGCTTTGAAAGAGTATAACTTTCTTATTTATAAGAAATACTGTTCTCTACTACAGAAGATTTTTTTCAGTTGCTTTCATGCATTTAACAGCAGCTGAAGCAGAGGCAGCTTCTCTTCCCTGCAAGCATCTCTCACTCATGCTATAACTGAGAAATGAAATAACTCAGAAGACGCAGTCAGAGGAGCACAAGAACTGTGGACAGGGACTTGAGGGGGGAATTGAAAGGAACTTTAGGGTCTGTCCCTACTTCTACCACAGTTTTTAAGAGAGTTTTGTAGATCCTTTTCGATCACAATGGAAAACACGTCTGCCCCAAAAGAGCAACTAAAATGAGTGGTTATAGGAGACAAAGTGTATTCAAAACAAAACAGCAGCAGTACAATGTAGCAAAATGAATATATTCTGATTCTGTGCATGTCATTTCAGAGCAACAGTTGTGGAAGCAAGCACTTGTAACATGCTCTCCACACGTTAAAAAATACACATTATAACTCTTAGAAAGAAGGTTCCAAAATGCTGCTCTTTCCCACGTTTCAGCAACAAGTTTAGGTATTTTAGTGACCAACATCGAACAGCATATTTCAAACAGACAAATTACCCTGCACATAAACCACAAAAGAACTCTTTTTCCTCAGCAGCCCATACCATATCACAAAGAAAAGCGACGTAAAGAAAAAATTAACCACGCTTTCGCAAAAAAGGGTCACTGCAGTTGGCTTCTTTCCCTTGAACTTTTGAATCCCTGGGCTAAGCACGAAGGTCTTTCATCCCCCAACACAAGACACCACATTTCAGCTAACTAGAAATCCACTTCAAATATTACAGACTTCCTTTCCAAATGTCAAGGTTGTTTAGTTAATCAGGAATAACAACATTCTGCGGAATAAAATTCCAGTGCAAAACTGCAACAGAGCTGCATGGTCCTTGTGTGCAGTGACATAACTGTGTCCACTTCTTCAGGCACTTACACCATGCCATCCCACTTATCACCACAGTTTTTGTTATAATTGCCCTGTTTTCTATCTCACAAATCATAGTGCCTAGATAAAAATCCCTATCTGAGCTCAAACAGCTCATAACTATAGTGCTGTACCGAAAATTAATAAAAGAATACTGCCACAAAAATCAAGTCTTCAAGGCAAGACATCCCCATTGTAGTAAGCTGTCTTAGGTTACACCAATATTTACAGTCATGAAAAGGTAACAGACTTGTTAAGACCATATCTGCAGAACACGAAGAAGCAGGTTTTGGACAACAGATTGTTCACAATATCTACCTGCTTACTGGAGCCTGTCTAACACTGACAGTTCATACATCCACCTTGAATCTTGCCTAATTGCAACCAACTTGATACACACAGGTTTTCTAAGTACAGAAAAATCAGCAAGCACGAAGTTCTTTACCATCAAGTCAGAATAATTCTAGCAAAAGCCACTTCCATTGTGCCCTGCAGCAGCCCGGGGATGACAGAAGCCGGGGATGTTTACAGGTCCCATATGAATAATTCAGCGTCAGCATCAGCAACAACTCCCCGGCACTGACAGCGGCCGCGATGCTCCCCCGACACGGAGCTGTGGCCGCAGCACATCCTCAGGAACTACCGCGCTCCTGGCCGAGCCTCCAAGGGGACGATTTTGAAGAACTGACCCTTTTTGAATTTTTTTGTTTTTTTTTTTCAACTTGCACTTCTCCTGCCCACAGCGCAAGGATGAACACCCAGCACAGAGATGCTCTGGGGTTTCTGCAAAAACTTCCCAGCGAGGGCCACCTCTCCGTGCCCCGCCATCCCCCCGCGCACCCACAGCGTCAATGGGGGGAAAGCCCCGCGGG
>VXAZ01007802.1:817726-880880 GCA_013399875.1 Gymnorhina tibicen
CGCCGCCTGCGCCGGGGGCGCGCGCGCGCGGGGACCCGCGTGGGCGCGCGGGGCGGGCGCGCGCTGGTGGTGACGGCGCACCCCGATGACGAGGCGATGTTCTTCGCCCCCGCCCTGCTCGGCCTGCGCAGCGCCGGGGCCGCCCCCGCCGTGCTCTGCTGCTCCGCAGGTGAGCGGGGACCACCCATGCACCCACGCACCCCCGGGGCACGGGGCACGGGGAGGCCGCCGTGGTGGCTTCCCCACGTGTGTGGCCTCGCGCTGCGGCGCGGGGTGGAAGGTCCCCGACTGTGGGGGAACTGAGGCACGGTGCCGCCGTCGCCCGCCCTTCCCCGTCCCTCGCCTCCCCTCTCCTTTACAAGAGCGTGTCGTGGCGGAATAGCCGCGGATGTGTTCAAGTTGAAAATTGCAACACTGAGGCACTTTCAGACTGTGGGGCAGTTTTCAGTGGGCTGTAAAAGGTGCTGTTTAGCACAGCCTTCTGGCATCTCCTTGTAATTCTGCCGCCTTGCAGAAGGCTTGTTTGGATGATCCGGTTTTAATGTCGCGATACATTCACTGTAACTCATCTGAAAATAGCGGCTGCATTACAATCCGATCATGGAACAATAGCCCGGAAGGCAATGCGAGCCCGTGCTGCCCATCAGTTGACCTGGTGGCAGCATCGATGTGTCTTCGTTTGCTGCAGACAAATGTTTGTTCTCCACAGTGTCCGGGGAGGTGCCTCAGCCTGTGGGGTCCGTGTCAGTGCTGCTTTAGCTTTCCCTCAAATCACTTTTTCCTGAGTCACTGGCGTAATTTAAGCTTGTTTGTTTATTTTTTCGTGCCTTACAGGAACGTGGAAATCAGAGTATCCCTTTGTAACAGCTTCTTAGATATTTTAGGACTGTTGTCTGCCTCTTCTGCCTTATCTTCTCCAGACTAAACAACCTGATTACTTGCAAGCTTCCCTCATAGATCATGTTTTCTAAACCTCTAATCATTCTCATCACTCTCCTTTGGACTCTTCCTTAGCTTCACGTCATTTTTTGAAGGGCAGTGATCACAAACTGGAAGCAGCACTCCTGCTGAGGCCTTGCTGGGGCTGAATAGAGTGGAAAGATTCTTACAGGCTCCACTGTTTGCCCAGAACAAGAACTTCTCGCAGCACATGACACTTTTGTGTTGTTCTCGTGATCTGCTAAAGCACCAGATTGTTCTGCAGAACTGACACCTGATCAGTTATTCCATTGTTCAGGTTTTTTGTGTGTAAGAAACAACCTCATTTGAATTGGTCTTTCAGACCATATTGCTGTACCAGAATTCTTACACTGAGAGTTGCTTAATTTTGGGAAAGAGCCCTCTGTGCCTCTGGCAGCTCCAGCCGGTTCACTGCCAACATTTCTGTCATTTCCAAAGCCTTCTGTCCTGACAGACCAGCTAGGTGAGAAGACAGGGATTAAACTGTTGCTGAAGTCCCGTGGTGTGGTGGTTCACTGATGGCTCTGCACACTTCCCATTCAAGATTTAGTGCAGAGCTTTTGTTGTCTCTGCTGAGGGACAGAGGTCTGTGGATCCCCTTTGGCTTTTTCACAGCTGTGAGGAGATTACTGAAATGCAAGTCCACCATTTCAGTTTTGGGGACTAATACACTGCTGCTGGTAGAGAACTTTCCAAAGAAGTGTTGTGTTTCTGTTTATTTTGTTGAATTTTCTTTTCTCTTTACTCCTGATTCGGTGACATGACACATTCAGTGTGTTTGATATTTCCTTCTAGGTACTCTCTCACTTGTAAGGAAATGAGCAGCCCATGTAGGGGAGAGCACCTTTATGAGCTAAGAGATTTTTATTTTAAAAGCCTCTTATTAGTCTTGGGGGTGATTCAGATGGTTCATCCGCTCATTGTTTGAGTGATTGATGATGACAAGTGAGTTGATCAAAGACACTGCAAATTGTTAACACTGAGACAAAATCATTACTTAAAAACCATTGTGCTTGCAGTTTCCAGTTATCAGTCAATTTGACTTAGAAATGAGTTAGAATTACAGCACTGGGAAAAAGAAATCAGTCTTTGACACACGGAATAATCTTAGATTGAATTAATAACTCAGTCTAAATGTGCTTTGCTCTCTGTAGTAGCTGACTCTATTGTGAGTGCTCCATGGATGAGGTCCAGCAGCATCAGCTATTCAGCTGGTTTTGCTCTCAATAGCTGCCCATTTTTTCTTGTAAGCATTTACATATTCCTGATGTCCTGACACATTTCTGCAGCTGTGGAACTGTTCCTTTGAGTTCAGCAGAAGTCAGGTGTTTTGGGAGCAGTGGTACTGTTCGGGTAAAGCATCACCTGCAGTCGGCTGTGACACTGCATTGCAGCAAAAGCTGTTACCTTACAACACCGTGTAAAAATCAGTCTGAAATGAGCCCTCTTGTACTCATTCAGTCATTCTAGACAAGGTGCACACTTCGGTTAATTCTCCTGGAGCTGGCACTTGCAATCCAAGGTTCATCCCACAGTCAGTCACTGTCAGTCTCCCAAAGTCATTCACTCACAGGCTGTGGGAAGAGGCTTTTTTTTTCCTAGTTACTCTTTCCCTCTTTGAAAATTTTACAAAGCTTGCTAGTGATGGCTCAGATTGCAACACTGCTCCAGAGAAATGCTAGATTTAGATGACTCACACCCACAACAATAAAAAGTTCTAGTGTAATTCAAGACAGCTGACTACAGACTTGAATCACACATTAATACTCAACTGTATTTTTTTCATTTTATTGCTTCAAAGTTAAGATTGAGTTGCATGTATTGCCCTGCAGAGAGCAACATTCTGGAAGGGGCATCACAGCTCTGGCAGGGACTTTGTGTGGCTGATGCCAAGAAAAAATAAGGGAATGTCAGGGCAAGATGAGAAGAAAATAATTCAGTGAAGAAGGAAGCAATATTTTAAGATAATGAATCCATTTCCCTGTTAGTAGTTGATCTCTGATAGAACTTTTCCCAACTGCCTTTATCTTGATTAGGTTTTCTATCTTTTGGTTCTGTAAGTTTTTGCAATCTTGCCATGTCAGTTCTGCCTGAATTTCTTCTGTGAATGGAACAAGGAAGAGGGTACTGGACTGTTTGGACCCCTTGATCTGAACCTAAACTAAGTCAGATGGTGTTGCTGTGTTTGCTGTTTTCAGGAAATTATTACAATCAAGGAGAGATTCGTAAGAAAGAGCTGGAACAGAGTTGTTGTGTCCTGGGAATCCCTGCTTCTGATGTCACAGTCATTGATCACAGGTAACTGGTTTTCAGTTCAGTTTTAGATGGGGGTGAAGTTCCCTTTAACATTCAGGAGAGCTGACTGTGTCATTCTAAAAAGCCTTGAGGAATCCCAAGAAAAGCAATATTAGATACTTTTGTTAATTCTTCTCATAAATCTATGAATGCCTAAGACAATTGTTTTGCATTATGGAGATCACAATTCCTAGGTGAAGCTCTGTTCATAGAGCATTTAGAATAATGATAACCACACTTGCTGGGATCTGGCACGGTGTGTCTGGGCAGCATGATCACATTTTGTTGTATAACAACTTGTTGCAGAGTTAGACAGTTAAAAATTCTCCGAATTGCCTGGGGCAGGTTTGTCTGTAGGTGGTCTTTGCAGGGTTAGTGTGGAATTCTATTATATTTATAATCTGCTTTAGTCCTGGCTAAAGATGAATGTGAATTGCAGTACTAAAGACAGTCCACAATAACATGACAGTAAGATCCTTGAAAACTGAGCCATGCAAGATTTGTTTTTCTAAGGTGTGGTGTTGTTTTCTTTAGCTGTGTGTAGCTGCAGAGGTAGGTGACAAAGCTGACACTTCTCTGTGCAGGAACTCTCTTCTGGGAGGGTGATTTAACACTTTGAATCAGTGAAACTTGGAACTAATGTTGTAAAGGCCTCTCAAATTGCCCAATCACTGTCTGTGTATAAGATCTGCAGGAGACACTGATTGCTAGGAAACATGATACAAGTGGTTGTTTCACTTGTAAACAGCGTTCACGCAGCCCATAAAGAATATTTCTGTTTATGAAGAAATAATAGCAACATATTGATTTAAAGCCACTCCAGCTAGAAGAGTCAGAGATGAAAAAAAATCTGGCTCTAGGCAGGTCCTTTTCCCATGAACATATTTTCCCTTGAGCTGAGGCAACAGAAACCACAGTCCAGAATATGAATCTTTTTGAATTCTTTGCTTTTTTTAGCTTTAGGTTTCTCTCCAAGTTTTCAGCTCACTGAGGAAAACAGCATAGGAGTTGTTTTTCCTTTGGAATGAAAAGAGATGTTTCCGTTCATTTCTCATGAACTGGCTTTGGATAACTGCAAGTTTTGTAGTACAAGCATATGACAATGCCCAAAACATTCTGGGGAGGAATAAGGAAAAAGCTGCTAAGCTTTGCTAAGCATAAAGTCTGTTCAATGAACCATCTTTTGAAGTTAACAGAGCCCAGAAGCCACTTGGCCTTTTATCCTCTAAAGCAGCGTGAGGTTGGTTAGTGAGTGATGCAGGTTCTGATACTGCTCAGTCACCCCACACACACAGGGCCCGGAGAGCTGCTTTTTGCAAGTAAATCTTTGATTTGCTGTGATGGGAAGGTGAGGGCTATTTCAGAGAAATCTCTTGGCTGATGCCTCTTTCTTACCTTATTAGTTTTGCACACATTTCTGTACTGATCTGTGATTTCCGCCTGTGAAGGCAGTGCCTGAAATGACAGATTCATGCCATTGCCCAGAGCTGGGCTGGAATGTACATCACTGTTCCAAGAAACAGGTTTAGATTTGAGGTCTTTACCTCTGAGTTAGATTGCTATGAGATAACCATCAAATCCTTCAACTTTGTTGTGCATTCGGGGAGTAAATGAAGCAAAGTTCTTGATGAATTTTGCTCCGAGCTTGTTTTACACAGCGAAGTTGAGCGTGTTTACGGTGCATTATTTACTGTGCCATAACTCACCATGTGGATGCTCTTTATGAAAAACCTCTGTGGGTCAGGTGTTAGCAAACTGGTAGAGGATCAGGATTAATTTCTAGACCGCGCTGAATTTTTAGTGGAGCTAATTTTTAGATAATGTTTTCCAGAGGTTTAGGCAAAACACTAGGACTCAGGGTTCTTGAAACCTACTCGAAGTTCTTGGATTCCCTAAGGTCAGTAGTTTTCCTGTGTCTCTTAAGACTTATGTAATTTACAGATTATACAAAAATATTTGCTGGTATGGCATTATGTGGAATTTGCTGAAGTAACACATTATTTACCACTAGATTTCAATGTAAATTCATGCCTACAGAATACAGCTCAGGAGGCTGTTCCTCCTTAGCATTTTGTCTTCTGTAGGCACTGTTTAAGATCAGAGCCCTTTGGCTCTTTTGTTCCCTGCTGAACTCTTCAGAAGATAATTTGCCATCAATGTAAAGAAGGAGCACATTGCTCTGGGAGAGCTGCTGGCCTGCTGCCCATCTACCATTGCTTACACAAACACTGCATGCTTTACATTAGCCAAGCTGCAGCTTTGTGTTTTGGTAAGGAAAGCCCAAAGGATTGCAAGGTCTGGATCTGCTCCAGCCATTGTAGTGTGGAGCTGAGTCATGCTGCTTCCTCTTTCTTTGTGTGATCTACAAGTGAGTGAGTAGAATTTTCAAGATGTAAAAGGGGAAACAGATTTTCAAAGCCAGGTGATTGACTTGCTCTGTCATCTCACTGGGCAGGCAGGTGTAAAATCAACATGACATTTGGAATTGTGTGTGAACTTGTGAAGAGAAAGCTTCAGTCAGCCTATGATGAAATCTTAGCTAAACACCAAATCCTTATTAAGCAGTGCCTTGCCTTAAACAATGACTCTCTCAAGTATATCCAGGGTTCCCAGCAGGACCAGTTCAGTCTCTATCACACAGCTGCTTTGCACTGATCCTTCAGGAGCTGTGTTTGATGTTGCCATTGTGTTCATTATCTCAGTTAAAGACAACTCAAATCCGCACAAATATGGCCCCAAACTGTACCCACCTTTCAGCCCTAGAGATCCGATGTGCCCACAAATCTCTGCAGAAAAGTTCTTTGCTGTATGGGACATGTCCGGGAGTGGGAAGGGCAGGGATGTCTGGGCATGCAGACATGTTCCAGACTAGTTTAGATTTGAGCTCTGGACTCTTCCAACTTGTGACTAGTACAGGTCAGGCACCAGATTTGCAGAGGTGTCCCCTGAACTGCCATGTCATTATCACAGCTCCAACACTACACCAACCAGCTGGGTTTTAGGGGAGAAAAGTTTTACAATCCACTTTTGTTAGCATTCCCACACAAGGCGTAACACTCGGAGCAGCCCCGCTCAGAACCTGGGCTTGTATTGTTCAAAGTTAATTTCTGGACTGGCACAATTATTCCTGCTGCTGGGTAAAGGAGGACTAGCAAGAGAGTGAGTTCTGAAACTCATGTAAGATAGAAGTCACTTCATTACTTATATAAATGTTAATGTAAACTCTGTACTTCTGGTATATTTTTATTGTCTTTGCTCCAACAGTAGATTTTCTTGTAAGTTAAGCTCCCATTTACAGTGGGCACATCTGCCAATGCTCTGGCTGTCTATTAGTCTGAAACATTGCACATAAACAGGAGATGATTTCTGAGCTTTCACTTTCTGAAGAGAAGCAGATAAAAGGAAGCCCAAATTATTCTTTTTTTCTAATGTGTGTTTTGGGTGCATGGAAAGATAAATATCAGATGTTTTACTGCAGATTCTGAAGCTTTTGTGCACAGTTGTTCTGGACAGAAAGTAAAACTGACTATTTGCATCTTTAATATGACAGAAAATATTTGGCCCAAGTTTGCACTGCAAAGAAAATAATAGCTGAGATCTGTGTAAACTGGAAAATTTTCCATTCACAGTCCGACGCTTACGGCAAACAATGTTACATCTCTTTCCAAGTTTCCATGGAAATTGCACTCCCTTTGCTTTTTTGTTATTATTATTTCACTGAAGTCCAAAAGGGCTCTGATCAGACACTGCACAGGAGAGAGGACATCTGCCCATGCACAATCACAGGCTATTTTTATGAGGCTGCAGAGAGGCTCAAAATCTTTTTTTTTACATTTTTTATGTAATAATTCTGTGCTGTTGGACTAGTTTTTTCCTCCTGTAAGATAAATAGGCTTTATTGCACTTCCTCATATTTAAGTTCTAACTAACTTCCTTCCATGACCTCTCCATGACAGAGAAATGAGTCTGTAAGGTCATGGGAAAAATATATCCTTAAGTAAATAGTGTGTGTGTCTGGTTGTGATGATCACAAAGATATAAAAACAGTCAGGCCCTTCAGAAGATGAAATATATCACTGGAAATCTGAGCCTTTTTATTAGAATTCAGAAACACAGTCATTAAGTCCATCCCATTGATCCAGGTTGGATTTGCTGTCCTTGGGTTTATTGATGGGAGTGTGGGTGCTGAGTGCACGGAGCTGTGGGATTCTTGAAAAATGTATTTATCTTACTTATTATGTGTTTCTACCACAAAGGTGATATTGTTCCCTAATATTTCTTCTTTCCTGTTCTCATATTTCATAATTTGGGATCCGTATTTAATAGTTTTAATTCTGCTGAAGTAATTGTGGTGATGAGTTACATTTTGTCTGCCTAAGTTCCCTGTGGTATTACAGTTTGACATTTTATGTTATTGCTAATTCTAAAAAGCTGATCTATGTGCTGATTAGAATTGGTGCCATGCTTTATTCTGGAAGAGCTGCATATTTCAGGAGTGAGCGATGGGATTTTCTTAATCTTCCTTACCCTAGAAGTGCTGTAAAGGCCTTTATTTTTTTGCAGAATTTTCTTTAATTAAGAACGACATCTGTGGGACCAGAAATCTTACATGTAAATTGATCACATGCTCAGTGTGTATTGCAGGGAAATCAACCTACCTCCCCTGAATCAGCCAAACACACTCAAAATCATCCTGAACACTAACAAGCTGCACCACGACAGGAAGGTACTTTGTCATTCAGGTGGGGATCTTGATATTTATCAATCTGTAGCCAAATTTCATTTCTGTTTAGTATCATTCTGGAAATGTAAATTGTTTTCTTTCTGAGAAGACAATAAAATATTTGGCCACCTATTTTTATTTATGTTTCCAAATAGATAATTTTTTCAAACCGCTTTCCCACATGGCAGCTCCTGCTGACATTTTAGGACCTCAGAACACTTTAAAAAAAGGATTATATCAAAGTCTGCCTTCAGGCGTCTGCTTTTGTAAGTGTTGCTCTATGAAATAATTTAAGAGGAAATTCTTGTGGGGATTGAGCTGTCTCACAGCCCTCCAGGAAAGCTGCTTTCTGAAACAAAGCCTTGTATTGCACTAAGTTAGGTTTAGCTATTTTGTCCTAAGTTAGATATTTTTGTCAGTAAGGAAATCTGCCCTTTTGCTTCCCTGGGGCTGCCATGAACCAGGTCCTTCCTCGGCTTTCCAGCAAAATGAACTTCCTTGCTGTCCACCAAGGGGAAGGGTCCGTGGTGAAAGGGAAGGAGATCTTTCAGTGCCAGAGGGCCGCATCCCCTGGATTCCCTCAGCAGGGAAATGAGCAATGGTACCTTTGAAAACACTCAAGGATTCTCCCTCAGATGTCAACAGAGACCTGTCACAGCACGTCAGTGAAGTCACAGCAGGGATTGATTGAGGGGAAGAGCCTGGCCAGAGAAGCCAAGGGCTCAGAATAAATGCAGGGGGAAATGAAGGAGTACAGCTAGAGGACAAAATGGTTTATGGAAATCAAATCAAAATACTCTGCACTGAAATTGATACTTTTAATGCTCAAGATGATTTTAGCAGAATAAAAACTATGAAATACAGATCTCAAAACATAAAAGATGAGAATAGGGATCCCAGCCATCCCCTGAAGCTGATGAAAGTTTGATTTGACTTAAAAACCATCAGCATTGCTAAGCTTATGGTAAGAAAAGACACAAAGCTGTGCATAATGGCTGCGTTTCAGGAGTCTGGGGCTGAAGATAGGGACATGCAGGAGAACAGGAAAATCCATTACAAGTATTTTTTTTTCTTTTGTTCTTCCTTAGTTCATTCAGAACTGCCTTTTACTATTCTTTCATGAATGATTTTTGAAAGTCCTCCACATACGTTAAAGACAGGCATCATCTTCAGAGCAAAGAAAGCTCCAAGGAGCCATCCTGGATTTGCAGATGGTTGTTGTCCCAGCTTGCTGTCTCCTGGGAACAGAGATTTCCTGGCTGGGAGCCATTCTGTCACTAGAACACTTGTGTCCAAGCAGAAGGAAGTGTCTTTGGGTTTGCTGGTTTCCTGTTAAAACATTTTGAGTGGACTTTCTTCATGTCCAGGAAGCTATAGAAAGATACAGCCTTTAGATTAAAGCTATTTCCAACAGTTGTACCCAGGAGTCCCCTTTTAAACACAGCAAACTACAACAACCTCTTTATTTTTCTGGTTACACATGGAACAATTCAGTGTGTTTTGCCCACACTGACCCTGAGGAACTAATGGAGAATGACAGGCAAATTTCCCTTTGCTCCTGAAGGTTCCCTGCTGTGATAGCCCAGAAACATCTCTGTTAGTCCTTCATTTGAACCTGCAGCTGTTAATTATAGGCAGACCCAGGTCTTCTTTCAGAGAAATGTTTAACTCTTACCCTTAAAGAGTAACAATTATATCAAATAGTCATAGCAAGTTAATCAAAAAGGAGGAACAAACAGAAAAAAATCTAGCAGGGATTCTGCTTAAGCTTTTGAATCTTTGCATTCCTCTGAGCTTACTCAGGGAAAATATATTCCTATTTCTGCTGGGAATGCTCTTAAAAGCCTTCTCACAATAACGGATCGGGCGTTAACGCCTTGATTGCAAGAACTGTGTGGTTTCTTTGTGGATTCTCATAACCTTATTTTAATTGTAGCTACATTGAAAATGTGAGTGTCTCAGTTAAAATAAAGCTGTGAGATCTGAGGCTGTGACATGCTTTGGAAACATCATCCTTTGCATCTGCAATGGACTTGCATTTTCTGCAGGTAATTACTGTACTGGAAAGCAGAGGAAGGGATTTGCATTCTCTCTTGGGCAAACTCCTCTTTGGGATCCAAGCTAAAGAATTTCAGTTACATCAATTCCAGTGGGGGTTGGCCATTGACTTCAGCACGCCCAGGAATTGTCACTGAAACAGTCAACAACAGAAGACAAAGTCTTGTTTAAAAAAAAATGTTGGTATGGGGAAAGTTGGAAAGGGAACTGTACAATGGGTGTTGTGTAAAATGTGTTTTCTCTTAATGACCTTCCAGTTCAAATTGGCTCTGTTTACATACAAATCAAAAGCTGGTTTGTCTCCCTGCCAGCACAGCAAAGCTCAGTCTGGGATCTGAGTATCCAGCTGTGTCTTTTGCCTCTGACATCCTCCCAGTAATAAAAGTTGTGTGGCTGGGATTTGGCTGGAATTGCAGATGATTTCTGAGCCAGAACCGAGTTCAGCCTTCTCTTCCTCTGCAAGACAATAGAAGTTAAAGCTTGTTTGTGTCAATAAAAAAAGCATATACAACTCCTAACCCCTCAGGGACCAGATATGATGAATAAGATGCTCTTTTTCCATCATCACGTTTCTAACCCTGACCAATGTTAGTAGTAAGTCTGTGGGAACTCAGACTTTTGTCTTCCTTATTTCCAAGTAGAAGCTTTTGTGGAGTTCACCTGTGAAGATGCAGCATCCAGAGAACAGATACAGTTACAACAACCTTTGCAGTGTTCCCTCATCCAGGTTTTTTGTTCTTCACTTCTAACTCCCTGGAGGGTACAGTATATTAAGTGCTGTCTTTGCTCTGTAAGCCTTAACAGCTTCCCTGCAGACTGACAAAATGACAGAGACAGGAACCTCTTCTCAAGTGAAGTGGCATTGCTGACATGCCCTGTAGTTGTCACTTTCCTGTTTCCTTCTTTTCTCAGACGCTGTTGCAGGAAACTCTGGAGTCGTTCCAGGTCCTGGGTACTGTCTGGATGTAGGCAGAGCTCTCTCAGTTCATACAGGAGCAACAAGTGATTAAATTATTCAGTGCAGGGTCTTTCTTAAAACAACTGAAAGCTCTGGCTGCAGTCAGCAATTCCACTTGCAGGTTGCACATTGGTCGCCTCATTGTTAAAAACCCGTTTGTAAAGCTCTATAGCAGTTGTTAATCTCCACTCTTCTGTTAATAAACCCCTCTTTGACACATGACTGAAAACTCCTCCAGTTGACAGTGTCAGCGTGAGCCAGCAAAGGTGCTCTCAGCAGTCTGGAATCTGAGGCTCCCCAAGTGCTCCTACCTGACTGCAGTGGGTTCTGCTCTGCAGCAGCAGCATGATCCAGAGCTGCCTTTGGAAGCATCCTACAGCCAAAGAATTCCCATTTGTACTTTCTTGGCTGAGTTTGTTGTGACATGCCCTGTTATTTTTGCATTCTGGGTCCATTCTGAAGCTCCCCCAGGCATCCCTTCAAATGAAACGTTGCATCACTGAGGAAGTGAAGCCATTACAAGTGAACTCTTTCGCCAGACACTCGGAGCAAACACAATCAGCTCTCATCTTCCAGAAATGGACTTGCAAGTTGACATTGCAAAATTTGGGAAGAACAATGGTCCTTTCTGGAGTGGTTTGATGCAGTTTTTAAAAACTCTGAGCTGCACTGTTGTTTTTTTTGCCACATCATAAATGAAGGTTTTATATTTGCATAGGAGAAATTTTACCAAACAAAGCGGTTGGAGCACAGAGCTTCAAAATTCTTTTAAAGGAAGAGAAATTTTAAGTTCTTTGCTGAACTCTGCTAAGGTCTCTGACCTTCTCTGTGTCTTACTTTCATCCTGCAATAACCCTCCCTTTTTGCAGAGCTGTGGGCATGGGCCAGCTGCTGTTCTCACGCTAGTCTCATGGTGTGAGATGCTCTAGGAGTGTTGAGGAGCATTATTAGAGCTTTCCTTGCTAGTCAAAGGGTTAATTTTGAGATCTGATTTCGGTTTGGCACAGGAGGAGGGGAGACAGAGGATTTTGTTCTGCAGGAAACTAGGTCAGCAGGTTTTTATTATCATGCTCGACAGCCCAATGTGGTTTGCATTTAGGAATGAACTCGACTGACATCGTGGATGGCCGGTTTCCCCTTCCCAGGACGCAGCCTCAGACAGTGCTCCATACCTTTTGGCTTTCCCAAATGGAATGCAAGGGAATACTCAGCTGAAGAAGCTCAGGCCATCGTGAGTTTGTCAGTTATCTTTCTAGAGCTGTCTGTCAGGAGTGCTCAGGAACACAGAATGAGGTCCAAGATGTTTGGGAGAGGAAGAACAATAGGGCTGGAATATTTTCAGTCACTGAAGTGCATCGAATCACAGAGGTCTCCATTGCTTTTACACCCCATGGACTGATGATTGTTCTTACAGCCTGCGGCATTGTTTGGTTTTTGTTTGGATCCGGTCAGATTCTGATCTTGGTCCTGCCAATGCAGATTTGGAGCGGAGATCCTGCTGTGGGTGGCTGAGATCACTGTGTGGTCCTGCAGATAACCTTTAGGTGGGGAGTTTTCCATTACAGCTTTTAGATCATCCTGACTGATGAAAGATTTGAATAATCCAGAATCTTTGTCACATCTTCCAGCTTTCTTGGCTGTATTTCTTGTTGTGTATTCTCTTCCCAGGCAACTGAGAATACCTGCCTGTTCTTTACCTCTGCCTGTTGAAGACCAAATTGTGGCAGACATCATCTGTATTGGACAGTTCAGGCTGCCTTTCTTTACAGATTATTTTGACTTTACTGAATGATGAAAATCTAAGTAGTTATAACTTTAAAAAATATTCTACATTGTTTTGATTGTAAGGATCAGATGAGGGTGGTGGAGCTTAAAAAGATTTAAGGTGGATCTTAAAAAGACATTACCAAAAAGATTGGTAATGCCTAGGAAAATTTCTGAGTAATAGGATTTAAGGCTGAGCATCTATTTCCAGTTTTATGCTCTTGTTGTTTTACAGACTTTAATGTGAGTTAATGGCTTTTCAGCATAATAAAACCATCTAATTCTGTCCTGTTCTACTCCTTATTCAGTTCTGGCATCAAGAAACCCAGACATTTTTGCAAACCAAGTTTGGCTTTTAAGGCTGAGCAAGGAAAATACAGGCAATACTGAGAAGAGCAGACAGCAGTAGGTTGCCAGGAGTTCCTGGAAATAATGGAGTTTCACAACCATTGCCTGCAGATTGGACATTTAAGGAGGAAAAAAATCCTTGTGGCTTGCATGGATAGAATAATGAGAATGCAAAGTCTGTGGAGAAAGTTTATTATGGTAAAAATTCAAATGCCATTCTTGGGTTTAAACCAAAGAGCAGCGTATCAAATGCCTCAGAATGATGACAGCATAGAAATAACACAGGTCAGAAAATTGCATATGGTCTCTCCTGGATTGCATTTAATACTGTGGTAGGCTATACATTTTAATTGCCCAATTCTGAATCTCTATAAAACAGTTTCAGCTGCAAGAAATGTGCTCACAGGATCATCTTTTGAAATGTGAACATGTTAAAGAGGAATGAAGAAAGGATGTGTTTCTGCAATACCCTTGTGCTCTTCCCCTGCTGTGACTGAGAGCCAAGAAAATGCCAGCGTGTGTCAGAATGAGAGGCAGTGACAGGACTTGTAGCAGGCAGACACGTCCACACAATAAACAGCAGAGCTGAGGCAGCATTCTCAAAATTGCCTCCTGCATAATGAAACAGAGGAGTTGTGGCAGAATCCCCACAGCTTCATTCAGAGTTGGCAAATTATTTCATTCAAATTCGCAGCAACTCGGGAAATGTCATTGTGCTGCTGGAAGACTTGGTTTGTGTTTCCTATTCCTAAATTGAACTAAGTTCAATTGAGCTCTCAGCTCGAGAAATGAGAGATGAAAAGACTCTCTCTCTCCTGCAGTGGCTCTCCAGAATGTATATTATATCTCTCGAGGCTGTCAGCCGTGTGAAGCTTTCAGGATGTGACTCATAGGATAAATAAGTTTGGTCATTCTTGCTGTGAATAGAAAAAGGTAAAATCTTGTATTTTTATAAAAGCTTTTTCTTCCCTACATGAATTCAGAAAACATCCCAAGTGGTTAACATGCTGGAGCTGTCACTGAAAATGCAGTAGCTTCAGGGTTGAACAGAACTGTTAATAGAGCTCAGTGATGCCATGTGTGTGAAACGTGTGCTGCTGAATATTTGTGCTCTTTCAAACGGATGAACTCGAGTTCCCAGACTGCAAACAAGGGTGGTAATGCAGAGGAGCAGCTCATGTGTGTCAGCAGAGGAGCAGATGCTGGCAGGAGACCGGGGGATAAACAGATGCCGAGTAGTGCTGGTGTACGGCATGAGCCATTTGGGCCCGTTTGGGAGCCCTGCTGCAGAGAGGATGCAGCCTGCAGATTTAAGTAGGTTATGATGTTCTCCCCTATGGCTGGGGCTGGAGGCCTGGCCAGTTAACTGCAGAGTGTCACTTTGTGGTACAAACATCAAAAAACCATCTTTCAGAGAGCAATGGCTTCATATGGGTGCATTCCTTTTTTGTTTTTAGATGTAACCCTATCTTTACCAATTAAAGTAACTATTCAATGGTTAGAATATGATCTCTGAGCTATGAGCACAGATCTTGTTTATCCCTTTTGTGGGATAAAATATATTTAGCCTTGCTGGATTTGTAGTTATTATTCCTTTTTCGTGTTTTACGTGGTAATTAACCCTCTCCTTTGATAGTTGTTTACGGCTGGAAACAGGCTGACAAGAATGGTGCTCTTTGTTCTGCAGAAAGCAGGGAGCTGTGCCAGGTATCCTGTATCTGTTTCCCAAACTCAGCTAACCTTCTCCTGGGGCAATCCCAGTACCAGGAGAGATGGAACAGCAGTATTCTTAACATGGCTGCTCACTGCCAATCTTTTCAGAGAATGGGAATCAGCTAATTAATTTTACTTACAACTTATTGCAGGCAAAAGGTGCCAGGCTGGAAGCACTGGTGACTGGCACAGGCCCCTCACAGTAACTCTCACACCAGTGTGTGTTTGTGCTCTTCATTGTTCCTGCAAGTTGATTGCTTGTATCTGCAAGAAGATTACTGCCCAGTGTAATACAACTTCTGGCCTCTTTCCTTGGATGCCAATAAGAAGATTAATTAGAACAGGGCTAAAAATGTATTAGCATTAAAGGGAGGTATATTTTTACTGTGCCGCTTCATCTCTTATTCCACCCCAATCCATTACACGTTGTGCTCAGAGTCCTCATGCAGCTTCTGCTGTTTAGTGCCCTCTGTACCTACAGGGAGGTAAGGAAGGACTTTTTGTCTCCATACTCATCCATCCTTATTCCAGGAGAAGGTGTGAGTTCTGGCAAGAGCAATCTGGAGCCAGCACGGGATGTTAGATACAGGACACACTCAACACCCCCTCCTACAGTGGCTCGCTCTGGGGCCACCACGCAGCTCACAGGTGCTCTCTGCTTCCACAGCAGCTCTAAGACTGAAGTAATTTCCAGCCAGGCTTGGCAGTTGGACTTTCCTAGTGATCTGTATAAACCAGAAGTGTCTTGGGAGGTTTCCCAGTTGCACCATCCTGCTTTTGGTGTTTACAGCTACAGTAACTAACTTCTGACATTTATACCCAGCTGGTGCTCTGATTGCTGAGCTCGGTGCCTGTTTGCACATGGGGCCTTCTGATAAGGCAGGCATTTGACCTTTCTATTCTTAACCCATTAACATTTAGAAGAGTTGCTCTCCTCACCTCTGAGGCTGTGTTCCTCCCCCTCCCCCCAATACCCCTGTTCCTGCCAGATAAGATTACTCCTGGGTTATATATTGATCTAAAAGCAGAGTGCCAAATGCAGCCCACACCAGTTCAAGGGCAAACACTGAACCTGTGTGAGTGAGTCCCCGTGCTCAGCTCAGTCATGGGAAGGAGGTGACCAGAGGCTCTTTTTGCCCTCTCAGCAGAGCCTAGGGACAGGCACAGGGGTCTCAGTTCTTTGTTGTACCATTAAATGACCAGCAGTAGGACCAGCTGATGCTGCACCTTTGTGCTCTTTCCTCTTCTCCCTCTGCCTGTGAACAGATGAATGGCTTGAAGTGATCCTTACACAGGATTATCACACACTCGTTTGCTTGAGGCAGCGTATTCGGGAATCTGAATGTGCAAATGAGAGCCAAAAGTGTTTTGTTTTAAGCCAGGCCCAGCTCAAGGAATGCTGCACTGTCACTTCACCTGTGCATATGTATTTCCCAGTTTTTGGATATCAGACAGGAGTAAGGAGCTGTTATTGCCTCTTCAGGCGTTGTTTGAGAGTCTCTTGTTCTAGTTCAATATCTTGGTGTAAAATACTTGGGAAACTGCTACCCGAATGATGAAAGAAGTGGAAAACAGGCCTAATAATGGATGTTAAAAATGCTTGAGCTATTTGCTTTTACCATGAGATGACTCGATGGCCATATAGGAGGACCAACACGGGGAGGAGATTTGGTGGGTGGGGTTTGTTGAGCTGTTACACAGATTTTATATGAAAATAATGACCACAGTGGTCCTGCTGGATGTAAAAGTCTATGACACTGATAATAACTACAGTCTGTCACAAGAATTAATTAGCTGGCAAGCCTGATTTTTCCCTGTAAAACCAAAAACCACTGGAGCAGCATGGACCAAAATTTATTGCAATTATTAATATTTTATTATGTTAAATTAAATGGTTTAAAATAAAACATTGTGATTTAATGTGCATTTATGACCATCTGTACTAAGAACTAAGCTCCATATAGTCTTAACACAATAACTTACATGAAATTAAAGAGGCAGGCACGGTGCTTTTTCCTGCCACTGTTTAAGAGAAAGCAAAACCACAGAAGGGATGGAGTCCTCTCACTTAGCACTAGACTATTTTAGAGTGAGAGACTCCTTTTGAGTTGTCTTATCAGACACTCAGTAATTCAGAGTTGAGAAGCTCATTCAAAACTGAAGGAGGAAATCCTTTTTCATCTTGTGGTCTGTGAATAAAAATAGATGTGAAAGTCTGTTCTACTAATTTTTTAGATGCCTGAACAGCATGTGTGATCCAAAACCAACTGCTTTATCTCCTTAACTACAGTTAATATTATCTTTGTTTACTGCATGTGTTAGTTTTTAATACTGTGTTTTGATAAACTTTTCTATTATTTCTAGAAATTCTGATATAATTTACCCAGTTGTTAGGAAACAATTATAAAACACTGTTAAGATTTGGAGCTGCAGCTTCCATCTTAACTCAAAGTTGCACAAACCATGACTAAAAGTTCATGTAGCGAGGAGAAATGCATCACTCCATGCCTGTTAATACAACAACCCAGAGAAATTAAAATTTATCCTTAGACAGAGAGTTGTTTTAGAAAGAACTAAATCACTTATTTAAAATGGGTGGGTTGAAACCCACCTGTCCTGGGCTGCAGGAAGAGGTAGGTAGGAATTTTGCTGGCTTGGCCCTCAGCACAGCCTGGTTTGAGTTTTCTGTGTGTCACTGTTGTGGTGTCACAAACACTCCCCGGCCCTTGGAGTGGCTGAACTGAGAGGGACAAGGCCCAAGGTTGAGAATGCTCCTGCCAGTGCTCTGAGTCCTGTTTTACAGGGCTGTTTTCCTTTTTTTTTTTTCCCATTTCAAATGTTCCATGAAGTAAATTTTTTATCAGTGACTCAGAGCAAAAGAAAATTTCAGATTTTATGATAAGATATTAGATGTCTGGGCAAGCCTTCAACTGAAAATGGTTTTTTGGCTTCTCCAGCATACTGTACTTGCTGAGATGGGAGTGTGTAAGCCTCTAGTTATGATTAAAACACCAAAAGCATGAATGTAGGAAGCAATAAAGTATTATGTAGGAGAAGATTCATCATTTTTGTGACTTTGTTTAAAGAAAGCCCAGATGTGAGAGCAGATACCTATTGAATCAATCATTTTCTAAGCCACAGATGACCAGAAAATCAATTAAAAAGAAAGAATATGAAGAGGTATTAGAAAAATAAACATGCAGAATTGAATGTTTAAACAATATTGCCCAGACTCGTTTGGCCTTAAAGTGATCTGCATTAGCAGTAATTTATTTGGGGATGTTTAACCCTCAGGATGTACATTCAGGAGATTGTTCAGTGGTTTCAGTGTCTGGATTGCTGCAGTTTGCTTCTGCTGCAGAGTTTGTGTCAGGAAGCAGAATTTCTGCCATTGACTGCAGCTCTGCCAGGATTTTCCTTAGGGTGTGGGGATGATGAGGTGTGGGATGGGTGAAGGTGTGGGATGGGTGAAGGTGTGGGATGGGTGAAGGTATGGGATGGGTGAAGGTGTGGGATGGGTGAAGGTGTGGGATGGGTGAGGGTGTGGGATGGGTGAGGGTGTGGGATGGGTGAAGGTGTGGGATGGGTGAAGGTATGGGATGGGTGAAGGTGTGGGATGGGTGAGGGTGTGGGATGGGTGAAGGTGTGGGATGGGTGAGGGTGTGGGATGAATGAGGGTGTGGGATGAATGAGGGTGTGGGATGGGTGAAGGTGTGGGATGGATGAGGGTGGGAACTGCTCAGTGCTGATGCAGCAAGACCGCTTTTCTCACAAGAGCTAATTATGCCATTAGAGTGCAGATCTCTGCACCTCCCTTCTTTGTGAGCTTTATACATATTCTGTGTGGTGTTGTGTGTCTGAGACATGCTCAGAAAATGTTGATTTAGATGTTATGTTAGCAACAGGTGACCAGAGAAGTAAAATACTTCGGAATACTGGGACTTGCAGAACAGCACCAGAGTCAAGGTACTTTCTAACAGCTCAGTAGAATCTCCTTTAGCAATACCTAATAAACTTCCCTGGTTTCCTGGCCTATTTACAGTCCTTGTCCTTACCCCTAATCCATTTCAGAAGTTGTGTTTCCATTTTGACTCAGGGATTGCCCAGCAGGACATTTGTCTCAGCACACAGGGACAGCTGTGTTGACAGTCTCAGTGGCCTCGGGGCATTATAGGCTCTCTGTAATCAGATGAGACCTGTACATGCTTCAGTGCCTTCCAGTGAACTGAAACAACCTTTGTCTGGTTGGGATGATGAAGGAAGTGACCATGTTTAGGGGTTTGGCAGTCGTTTTGTGAGACCCTCTAAAGGACACATAAACTGCAAAACCAAGTGAAGGTCCAGGAGTCAGGTTTGCTGTAGCAGTTCATCAGGCAGCAGGAAAAAAGGATGGTTTGATGTCGGAGAAATACATACAAGAAATGCAGAGGATTCAAAGTTAACTTGTAAAGTTATGTTGATTAATTTTTATATAATATCTGTCCCCTAGATCCCTATCCAGTGTTATCCATTGTACATAGTTATTTCTTTTTCTTCCTTTCTACTGTGTGACAGAGATAAATATGCAACTCTTTCTATCTGAGGAGTCCTAGGAGCTCCTGGTAACAGTAGTAGGTAAAAGTTAGACGGAAATGGCATTTTTCAGCTGCTGGCACACAGTTTAACATGCACTTTGCATAGCAATAGTAATGACCAAATCCCTGTTGAACACTGGCCGGGAGAATCCATCAGCGTGTTTTATTCATGCAGTGTGACAGTGCAGTTAACTCAAGTCTGTATTGATTCTGTTTATTTCAATTTAGAGAACATCCCCACTGAGCATTCCATATAATTATTGTACAGACAAGGAGCAACATCTAGAGCTGACAGCCAAGCATATGAATACAAATCTTTTGCAAAACATTCTGTCATGCTGCTTCTGCAAGGAGAACGGGTCAGACTTAGACAGAAACAGATTCTGCTGTCAAGACTTTTGCTGAAACTGCCTTTCCTCCAGCTCTGCTATGATTATATCAGGGCACCATTTGTTTTAGTCTCTCAGATGATCTCCAGAGCTGCATTACTGTACAGAGAGAGAGAAAAACAGGGTTTAAACACAGTGAGCAGGTAAAACGTGCACTTTACATTGTAACTTAAAGGCTGTGGGTTAAATCCTTGATATTGACACAGTGTAAATAGGAGTTTATAACCTGCTGCTTCCTGAGATCCCAGGGAGTGGGTGGGTACTGAATAAGTGCAGATCCATGTTACAGAGTGCACAGTAAGTGCTGTAGGTGACTTGGTTGGTTCAGGGAGGTGCACAACCAGAATTGTTGGAATGCTTAGGCAGGCCAAAGGTTGTGAACGTGAGACACGAGCTTGAGGAAGTCCATTCAGGGAGGGAACCTACAGTAATTAGCTCTGCCACTTGTTGCAGTTGTTTCCTTCTTAGGATGATTAAGTCACACTGATCTGGTCAACCCAGGTCAGCCACAATGTTACCAAGACAACGAAGTAAACTGGTCACTGCCCTTGAGTGTTGCACAGCCCGTGAAGTGGCTCACAGATCCCTGCTCCAGCTTTGTCCTGGTGCTGGAAGGGTGATGTGGTGGGACACAACCTCAATTCCTTGTACAAACAAACTCTTCAAACAGCTGGAGTGTTGTTCAGGGCTCCTCAGCAGCAACGACCAAGACGGATGAGATACTCAAAACTGAACTGGACACACTCCATCCCGTAACAGTATCCCATTGAAACATCTCTGTAACAGTCCCAGTTCCTGCCTGCTAAGAATTTGGTTAGTATTTGTTAGACTGGAAGGGGTGGGGGAAGGAGAGCCCTTGCTATCATTAAAAAGGAAAAGGAAAAAAAAGTCTAATCAAATAAATCCCTGTAGTTCATTTCCTCCTACAAGATCTGTGCTCTGTAATTGTATTACCAAAGAAGTCTTTCTTCTCCGAGTTCACGTGAAACCTTAATGATTTTATTCCCCTTGGCCCTAGTTCAGTCAGTGTACATGAAATTACAAAGTTTTCCAGTTCCAGTGTTAAATTTGAATTAGAAGGTGGTGGGTGTGGTTCTTCAGATTAGAGCAAACTATGAAAAAGAATCACTTCCTTAAAGGACACTTGCTGGGTTGGGAGTACATTTGACATAACCCCACTTCCGAGTAGGAATCTTGTTTAAGAGAACCCAGCCCACTGCCGAAGAGTGCCAGCAATGCAGAGTTCCCAACATACAACAGCTGTGACTAGAGCAAGGTGTTCTGGTAACAGGTAAGTGATGCTGGCAAGTTGTTAAACACATATTTAGGTATTTTCGTATAATGAGTAAAACAGTGTAAAAGATCCTCAGTATCTCAAAGAAGTCAGATGAATTTTACTAGTTTGCTCATGGAGTTTTACTGTTGCTCTTGGTGGAGATACTGAAGCCAATTTCGAGCACTTTAGGTAATTTGTTCTGAAGGAAATGCTGTTCAGATGATGCAACACCAGCTTTTAAAAAGGAGAAAACAGAGCTTGATGAAGAAAATAGGAAGTGCTTTAATAGGAATGCTTTAATTTGTCACATATTCACCTTTTTCCTAATGTGCAGTAGATTAGCAAATGTGGGTGCTGTTTTATAATTCCAGTTTTATTGCATCAGGAAGAAGGGAAGTTAACTCTGTGCTGGACATCATTGAGCATCTTTTGCCTCTTGTAGCTTCCTCAATCCATTTTGGTTAGAATTTTAAAAAAGTATTTTTACTGCAGTGCAGGAAACCAAAATACCTTTTTAGAAACTGAAATGGGATTTGGGGTGAATATTTTGTTATCTGATCCTTCTGTGCCAAGTGAAGCATTAAACTAAAACATTTTGATTACAGTTCCATGCCAAGTCATGCCCCCTCTTCTAACCAGTCACATATTAACTCTATCTCATTTTACCTGCAGACTCCTTGTACAGTAATTTCAGGACTTTCTCATTTCAGCGTTGCAGTCTGTTTCTCTGCAATTGCCATTTGCACTGAAATAATTCATTTTTTATCCCCCCCTCCCTGCACATACATTCTACATTCTTTATATGTGACTGTAAGCATAACAAATCTTGTCTGAGTTTCATGCCATTTTCTCTTCTTCAGTTGTTAATAATTAACCAAATTTTGTTAAATGTAGTAGTGCTCAGAGTCTTTTAGGATGAAGGATGGATGTTTTCCTATCAATCAGTTTTTAAATCTGAGCACTGAAAAGTCTGACAAACAATGCTTGAAAGAAGCAAATTTTGTTCCTATTTTTGGGGTACAAAATGGCAGGTGATAAAAGGGGGCAATTCAGAATTGAAGTTGGTTGAATTCTTCATTAAGGCCATTCTACTTCTTGTCATCAAATTGCATCAGCAAGATTTAAACCCTTCATTTTGGAGAAGGGTCACATCTGTAATAAATTATGGTCTCCCTTATTTAAACAGTAGCATTGTTATAAATATTTTCTTCCTGTATTTCTGTTTCATAAGCCAAATACTCAGCATTTCTCCTCTTCTTGTGAGTAGCCACACGATGGGCTGCCAAGGCTGGTTTATCATTTGCCTTGGGAAAGGCATTTTATAATATTGCAGGATAAAACATTTGCAGGCAGAGGTTTGACCCGTGGGGGAGAGAGGTGAGGGCTTTGCAGGATTGGTGCCAAGAGACTGAGGCTTGAAGGAGAACTCCCACAGCTGCTCTCACCAGTGAGGGTCAGAGAACTGCAACGAGCCTGTTCCTGCAGAAATGAGACTGAGCTACTGATTTAAACTGAAATTTGTGAATGCTTAAAATTTTAGCCAGACCTAACAAATTTCCTTCCTCTTTTTTTAATGAAACTTTTGTGTTTAGGTGTAGGGATAACTGGATGAGCCTGTCAAAGGTGGTTCTGATGTTGAGGCACTGCTTTTCAGTGCTGTATCTGCAGCGTCCATTCTTGTGACAATGAACTTGTCATCATAGCAAAGAAGAGAAAGCCACACAACCTCTTACTGAGTGACAAGGTTTTACTGGAGAGTACAATATTTTATGGCAGGACATGAGTTTTTTCCTAAAAGGAAGAGCAGACAAGAGTATTGACACAAAGAGTCATCCAGGGCTGTGTCATAGCAGAGCACAATTAGGTGATGCAGAGGTCACATTTTGGCCCCTAGCAAGTTTTGGGGGGTACGTTTAAGCAGCTTCTTTGATGTTGGTGGTAATGGTGAATCATTTGCAACTGTAAATGTGTTTTCGGCGCAGTCCAAGTGCCCAGGAATATAGGAGGCTCTGCAGAGCACCAGTAAGAGGCCGGTAGAAAATTGGATTGTTGTTTGCCCCAGGCAGTGAAACATATTCCTGGAGTGTGTGTGTGGGTGCTGCAGCGCTGAGCCGGGAGCTCAGGGCTCCGTTCCAGGCTCTGCTCCTGACTCAGCTCTGGTGCCTCGGGCTCTCTAGGGAGAGTTACCTGAGCTCTTAATTCTCTCATTAGAAAATGTGGAGGTTATTACTTGCTCACTTCCCCATACCAGCCTCACAGGGGTGTGAGTTAATGAACATCTGTTAATGTGTGGAAATAAATGCTGTGAAAGTGCCGGAGCAGTAGCAGCGCTCGCACAGCGGGTTGGGAATCGGCAGCTTTTTCCTACGGGATTGTGCTGTAAGACGAAATCACCATTTTAGCAAGGCACCTGTGGAGCACAGCATCCCTGTCTCCAAACCCCCGCTGTGCCCTGGTACCTGTAAGTGCTCCCGAGCCCAGGGCTGGGACAGTTCCGTGCCACTCTGGGAGCTCTGTGCAACCTCGTGTACGTGCAGCTCATAGCACACAGCCCTTGGCGAGTGTTATGTGCCCAGATCCAGTTCATTAGCCTCACTCATCTGCCACTCATTAAGGGAAAAAACGATACTGTTGTCTGCAAAAATCGGATTTGTTACCCGGTGTGCAGCAAGCCAATAATGGCACACTCGAGACAGACATCGATTATTTATTTCAGAGTTGCCAAGCCTGAGTGCCAGGTGGAATTCCGCATATCAACCATCAGAACTTTTTAGCATACATTTTAGCAAACGAAGAAATTTTTACGTATCCCACGTTTTGCAACAATACAGTTCCCTTCTTTAAAGCTTCCTGATTTCCCTGTCCCCTCGCCGGATGCCTCAGTGGGTTGATGTCGGGAGGACGAAGCCCCGAAGGTGCCCTTCCCTTCTGCGGGGCGCTGCCGGCGGCCCCCGCTCGCAAGAGTTAATCGCTGCCAACCCTTGGCAGTGCTGGCCGGTCCTAGAAATCCGGCTGGCTGCTGGAGCCGCTGCCAGGAGCCTCCCTCGGGCCGTCATGTGAGCAGTGTAAACAGCCCGGCCGGGCGAGTGGGCGGCTCGGCGCTCGCCAGTGGGGCAGAGTTCAGTGGCTGCGGCGGGGTTACTGCCGAGCGCCGCGGGGTTGCCATAGCGAGCATTGCATAACGCTGGCAGCGGCCCCGGCCACAAAGGGCCCCGCGTTCCTTCTGCTCGGTTTGTTCATTGTTGCCGAGGCCCGCTTTGCTGGCGCAAGTGGAGTTCCAGGCATAGTTCCTGGCTGGGCTGCTGTGGGAGGTTTCACCGGGAGCAGGGAGAGAGAGGAGCTCGCTCATGGAACCCTGTAGCTGGGGCATTCGCGTTGCAAGACGCTGCCTGCACAGGAGGGTTGTTTGCATGAGCAGAAACTTTGCATGCCAGTAAAGTTTGTGGGAGTAAGATAGGTGTTTAACTTCCTGATACACTGTCTTCTAAAAGGAAGTGATTTGATGTAGTACTGAAATTTGCACCCAGCTAGAGAGCTCAGGGCATCAGAACATCAGCATTATGTGGGTACAGCATGACTGCAAGAATTAATGCTCCCATATCATTGCACAGATCAAATAGATTGCAGAAGATGGGAGTTTGTGGGAGGCTGAGAAGTCAGGAAACTTTTTTGGATGGAATTGGTAGAGGGAAGCTGGAACGTTGCAACACGGGAAGCTGCATTTGGAATCAGGCCATCATCCTCTGGAGATCTCTGCTGAAGTTGCATCTGCATTTGCATAAGTTCTGGCATGTGAAATCAATGTCCATGAAGTGACTATTCTGTGCTTTCCCTTTCTAGATGATTAATTAAAGTGGCTGAGGGATTGATTTGGCTACAAGCTGTCTCCTGAGGTTTCTGACTGTAGTATTTTTGTAATGTGCAATAGACCAAGGTCTATTTCTTTGGCTAGAGTGATTATGCTTTTGGCTCTCCTGCTTTTTGAGGGTCTGGCCATTGAGTCAGTGGCAAAGTCCTGTTTGACTTTCCTGGCCCAGAATCAGAACTGCAGTTTTGCCTATACAATGTGGTGTATTTATCATTCCAAGAGCAAAAAGATTTCATATTAAGGTTGTGATGAAGGGTCACCAGGTTTATTTGGCATATGAAGGTTGTGGTATTTCAGTTATTTGCCTCTGAAAGATTTTGCTGGCTGCTGTGAGAGGCTTTTTGTTCCTTCCCCTTGGGTTTGTACCCTTTTCACTGTGAGGTCCTGGGCATGTTAGGATGCATGTGTGACCTTTTGTGTGGCAGAACTGCAGTGCCAGCCTAGCTAAGGACAACAGGATATTGCCTTCTACCTGTGCTCTTACAGCTCTTCTGCCAGGATAGTGAGACCTCCTGCCCCAGTTTGAAACTGGAAGTCTGTCCTTGAGCCAGTGGTGCCAGGACTCGTGTGAGCTGGGCATGGCTTCATGGTGAATGGCTTAACACACCCTGTCCCAAGCTCTGCCCTGCCGAGCTCTTCTTTTCTACAAAGCATTTTACAAAACAAAATAAAGTAAGGGAGGAGTGAAGTCCTGTGGTCTGCTCCTCAGAGAGTCCTGGTTTTGCTGGTGATTTGTATTTCAGTTTTAAAACATCGGTTGTGATTGTGGGATTGCTGGGCTTTTTGTTCTCAGTCAGGACAACTTAGACTGTCAGGGCCCAGATGAATTCCGAGGCACTGTGGCAAAGCCAACAATAATAAAGAGGAAGTGAACATGGCTGGGAGCTATTCTGGGATCTGCCTGATCACTTCATATGGGCCTAGTGATGCTCATTCCTTACAGTGCAGATGGTGCTTTGGGAGAAATATGGGCTGTGTCCTTCCCCTGTTGTTATCCAAAATATCGGAGTGGCCAGAGGCATCCCAAAGTGGTACCTAATGGAGCCCAGGGTGTTAGTAGAGACCAGCCCACCTTTTTTGGGATCAGGTCAGTCTATCCCTCCCCTGGGAGCTGACACAGACAAGAGCAGATGGTTCTAGGAGTGTAGTCCAAAATTCCCAAAGGCCACCAGCTGTTGTGGTCCATGTTTGCTGTTCAAGCTTTCCACTGAGCATTTCCATCCACCTTCCTGGCCTTAGGAAGGTGCTGAACTGAAGTGCTGCTGCATGTATCCCTTTGCCCAGCAACTGCTCCTTGGTCCCAGACAGCTGCATGTTTGAAGATGTTTCTCTTATAAGAGATCTACAGATGAAATTGCCTGGTGTTGCCAATAGATCTGTTACTTTTCAGCAGATACCAGAAATGCACTTTGCCAACAGGTACTCAGAAAAAGGTTGGTGTATTCTCGTTTCCTGAACTAGGCAGGGACTTCTCCTTTCCTGGCTGCCTCTCCAAGGTGGGAGAGGAATTGACTTCATCTCACACTGCCCTGTTGTCTGCTGCCCAAACCACATTGCAGTGGGCCGGAGATGGAACTGCTGGCCCATAATTCATGGCAGCCCCAAATCTCCTGAAAATGTTGTTTGGCCTCTGACTGGTGCTTTCAGTGACCTCTGCTAATGGCCCCCAACAGATCACACACAAGTCCAGCTTCTATAAAATGAAAGGGAGGCCTCTTGCCCAGGGCTTGGCAGATCACTGCTGGCAGTCCGCTAGGGCTGAGAAGTGCTGGTTGTGCTAGGAACAGGCTGCATGGTGGCTGGAAATGCATCACTGACGTGGGAGCTGTGGGCCCCACTCAGTCAAGAGGCACAAAATGTGGTCTGGTCACAGACTGGCTGTCAGGGACACAGGGCTGTCACTGCCCTGGCTTGGGGTGCTGCTTCCCAAGGGCTTGTCAGCCTCGAGTGTGGTTTGCTGTGAGACTGAGGGTTGGACAAGGAGCTGTAGACATCTGCCAGGAATATTGTTCTCCACTGATGTGTCCCTCCTGGAAATCATGTTCCTCAGCTGCAGCACCGCCTGGTGACACCTACGTGACCAAAGCAAGGTGCCCAGTGGGTGACACACCCAGCCCCTGTCACGTGCTTTGGCAAACGGGGTCTCCATTGTTGGGATGACTTTTGGCCCAGATGTCTCAGCTTTCTTTTGTGCTCTGGAGAGCCTGGGGAATTTGAAACTTTAAATGTTGTTGTTTTCTGCTAAAAGGACAGGTTCCAAGGAGTGTTCTTGGTATTTGCAGTAGAAATCGAAGCAGTTTGTGATTACTTGGTTTGGGAGCCCATTCAGTGTTTGGCACCAGCCTCTAAGGAAGTCCTGACTGCTTGAGATGTTACCCTTGTTGCAGAGTTCCTGAGCTCCAACTGGACAGAACTGTTCACCATACTCATAATTTTGGAGTTTTATGCAGTATTTTGGGCTAGACCTTCAAATTAAGACCAAGACGTTGAACTTGATTCAATACCCCATGGGAAGACAGCACAAGGAATAAAGGTCAGGTTTGTGGGGCTTCCAGTACCTAGGATTGCTGAGACACATCTTCGATTTCCTTCCAGAAACTAGAGAACAGACAGAACTTTTCTTAGAAGGATCCCAAACTTCTTTACACAGGAGTAAACATAGAATTATTTCCATTTCACAGGCATGAAGAGCAGAATGCTGTGACTAAATATCAGTTCAGAAATAACGGAGTTGAATTTTGTTTCCTGTCTACACAGCAGGGCCTCATGCCCTCTCCAAACTAGTTTTTTAAAGTTACTTTTTAAAATTAGCTTTAGTCATCATAGCTTCTATGTATTTCTGGGCTTGAAAGGAACCATCAATTGTTTTTGTTTGAAGACACTGAATATGAACTTGTTCCTACAGAGCTTTGTGCTGTAATTTATCAACAAGGCGCTGAGGCACAGACGTCAAATGAATACCAGATTTCAAATTATGATAAGCAATTGTGTCATCTCTGTGAATAGACATCAGTCTCTGCTGAGAAATCATCAATAATTCATTTAAAAAAATAAATGAGTACAGGGCCATTTGGATAGGTCTTTGCAAACAACCAGTCCTGTGTTCTGTCTTAATTCCTGTGAATTTAAACCCAAAGGATGTTTATTTCTCGAAGAGAAACACATGATCATGCCCAAGTCAAAAAAATGTGTTCCCTCATGACCTAATTACGATTTATCTTTGGGGAGGAATGGAGGAAGCTGGAGTGTCACCTGCCAGAGGTGTGCCGGCTTTGTCCATGGCTCAGTGGGGAACATGCTGAGCTCTCCCAGACTATTTTACTGTTAATATTCCACTCATTAACATCTTCCCCACTTCCTTTACCCTCTGCCTACACCAAACCCTAAGATTATTATTTCCAATCTTAAAATACAACTCTCAGAATAATCTGTGTTTCTTTACTATGAGGAGAGGGAGGACGCTGCTGGTGTAAAAATTTCTTGAGCTTCCCTGTCGTAGGCGGCTTTTCATTTGACAGTTGGCATCCTGCTCGAGTCCATTTCTCTCCCAAATTGTGGGTTGTTACATTCCAGTAAGCACACAGCATCTGTTCTCTGTAGAACACGATGTTGCAAGATGCTGATCATTTGTCTAAGTGGGCTATTTTCAATTGAATCAGAGATGTACATGCAGCCTAACAGCAATAATTCCCTCCTGTCTGTAATGGCCCATTATAGGAAGAGAAATTTATAAATAGTTATAAAAGTCAGGATTTACAGGCTGTGCTTCAAGACCTAGGGCTAGCCGGTCTTAGCTTATCTTAGCATAATCTCAAAAATAAAAATTCTCTGCTCTACTTTGGAGAGCATGAAATAATTTCTGTTTACACAGTTTTTTCAATTACTTTGATGCTGTGATATAAAGGTCACTGATTGCCTCTAGTCATGCCATGGCTTTTTCACTAATTGCGCACTCACGTCATTTTGTTCTGTGGGATCTTTTGCTTCTTGATCCAGTTTCATTGCCCAGATGTTCGTTTCATACAGTTATAACTTTATACAAAGGGCATCCTCTGTTCCAGCAAACACACTGTGGCCGTTGTTCCCAGCTGGGAGCCTCGTGCACAGCAGCTCACCTGCTTCCACCATCAACCCGCCGACCTTTGGGCTGATTTCATGTAAAATCAGTCACTGGGGATAAGGAGGAGAAGCTGTGCCAAAATGTTTCCTGGTCCCTAGCCTTGGACTGATTAAGGTTGTGCTGCAGGATAAAAAGGCGATAAGGAATGGGAAAGCTCTTTCATCCTGACCCTTTTGGTGTGTAGTGGGATGGAAAATCGCACGGGCGCCTTGAAAGTTTTGCTCTGATGTCTTGGAATGTGTAAACGGAGACCCAAACATCTCCAAGAAGTCACTCTATTGCCCTCTCCCTATAAAAGCCACCCACAAGGGTTTCATGTCAGGGCAGAGAGGTCCCTGCTGGTCCCCATGGGGTGACTCTCAGGTAACCAGAGGCCCCCGGGGCCTGGGGATTTCCCAGCTCACAGATTTCCGGAGGGTCGGATCTCAAGGTTATCCCATAGCCCATTTGCTGTTTGTGGAGCCACGTGGACATCACACAGACCAGCTGTTGGGTTTAACTTAACCTTTAGAGCAGTCATGAGAGCTTAGTTCATGAGCAGAATAAATTACACGGAAGGCTTCAAGAGAGGATTGTCCATCTGAATGCACTGGCTGCTGCTGAAAGGTCTGGGGAAGATGAGCAGTGGAAAATTGGACAGGGATTGAGCATATATCATGTGAGAAGGGTATAACTTGGCAATATATATCTGGGAAGGTTTTTAGATCTCTACCTTGGCCAAAAGTGGCCTCCCAAATGACAGGTATCTGGTCATCTTGAGCCCAAATGTTCCTAGAAAGACGACCCTACAAAACTGTGCTGCTGGCAGGGCCAGCAGTGCTGGCAGAGTGCACCATGTTCTGATGGTCAGGCTGAGGTGGGAGAGGAGCTCCAGCCCAGGGCAGGCAGAGGAGGAGGCCTGGAGAGGAGCTGGCACCAGGCAGTGATTTTTGACATCTCTCATTCTCAGCTGTAAGGCTGCTGGGCAAAACCTGCACAAGGTGGGATGGTGGCTTACTGTGCTGATGTGATTTGCTGTGGGCCCTTGTAGCTCTCCACAAGGACCAGAATATCCAGGATATCCACTGCATCCTTCCTGGGCAAACCTTGGGAAGGGGAACTGCAGATGCCAGTGTCTGCGCAGCTTGGCAGGGAGGAAAGCAAAGAAGTGAGATGGAGAAAACCAGGGGTCCTGTCTGGCTCTTGCTACCAGTGGATGGAGGCATAGGAAGGTGCAGGATTTTGTTTTCTGAACATGATGTTTCCTATGACTGCTGAAATCAGTGAGCAGAGACAGACCCTTCTCCACACTGCAGCAACTGCAGCACCGTAATTCTCTATTTCCCTCTTGAGGCTGCAGATCCCCTGGCACAGCTGTAAATTCCCTGTACAGTGCACAGCAAGGCTTTCACTGAAAATTCCTGGGAAGACAACTCTTCTGGAGCCTTATTCCATTAAAAATATATTTTTTTTCTCCTATGCATCTCCCCATGTTTCCCTGCATCCAAGCAGCCACCTGCATTCAGCATCAGGCACGTGGAATCCCATAAACATCCCTTCCAGACCATAATAGTTTGATGGAAATATGGCCAAGTGCCCAAACCCCTCTGCCCTTCCCACAGCCCCCTCCAGCAGCATGACCTGGGAGGCCTCTGGTGCAGGATTTATGTCTTGATCTGTGGCAGTGACTGACAGCAGCAACAAGGAGCTCTCTGGGGCAGAGGACAGGGAGGGCGGGTGGGGAACGGTGTCTCCTGGGCCGAGCTCCAGTCTGCTCCGGGGAATGTGCTAATTTTCACTCCTTTATAGTCCTTTATCTCAGCCCTTCGACCTTGAGCTCAGAGGCATTATCAACCTTAGCCAGAAAGGCAGCGTGCAGTTAACCACTGAAATGCTGAATGTTTCTGATGCGAAATCCTGAAGGAAAAGCAGTGAAGGCAGCTCATTTCAATAGTGCAGCACAGTCACGGGACTGTTCAGGTTTGGTGAGAACCTGTTTATGATATTAAGAAAAATATTTTCTTTCATGTATGATTCTGTGGGCAGTTTTCAAAGTCTGATGTCCCTACAGAATTCCCTGGGCATGTGGAGACCTCCTGTAAGCCTGTCCTGTGTGCATGGCTGCACACTGTGTATGAACTCGCTTTTCTTCATCACCTTTTCATCCTTATTATACCCAATTACTGATATCCAGAGCACAGGCAGAAAATTACTGGTCTCATGTGGGTGCTTGCTATCATGGTAACACATTTCCAACTTTATAAAGTATTATACAAACTCTTACCATAAAAGTCACTTCCTGGAGCAGTCTAGATGAATGTATTTATTGCCAGTTCTGCTGCTGACTTCTCTGGGTGACTCCAGGTCTGTCATTTAACTGTGTGTAAGTTTTAGTGTTTGCAGAATGAGCTGGGAATACTCCTGTGGGCCACCGTGGCTATTAATGAGTTAGGAATGTGCTTCTGTGCACGTGTCTCTTGTTTGGCAAGATCAGCTTCTCTTCTGTACCTGATGCAAGAAAAAGATTTCCTTTTCCTTGCTGGGAATGAGTGGTCTCTCTATGACCAGTAGTAATTGGGTAGAAGCAGAATTTTGGGTAGAATATTCCTGCTTAATCAGTTCAGTGTTGATGGAGTTAATTTGCTCATGCCTTCAGATTGTTTTGTTTCCAGGGATTCTAAACCGTTGCCTCCAGCTGTTCATTTCCATTGACGAGGATGATCTTTATCTGTCTAAACTAGTTAAAACCTGCTCCACTACCCAGCAGCCTTTTTGGAGACAGCCCAATAAAGCTGAGTGCGGTGGCTATGACACCAAAGCCTCCTGGACATCATAAATTCCAAGCCCTACTTTTTTTTTTTCCTGACCTCTCACTGTTGGAGCACCCTTCCTGTTTTAATGGGACTCTTCACTTCCTCCATTTAACCCCTGTCCAAAAAGGGGAATGATATTTGCACTGTAAGTGATCAGTGTAAGAATTCCTGTTACACTAATTTACTGCTTTAATATTATCAGATTAAGCCTTGCCAGACCTCGAAGGTATCATTCAAACAACTGAAGCGCTGTCAGACTTGCACTTGGACTCTGCTCAGTGTGGTTGTTTCTTGGTGATGTTTTAGGTGAATCATATTTTTAAATGTGCAAGTTTAATTCTTGTTGTGACAAGTCTTGTTGGGACTTGTCATACCTTCGGGGTCACCAGGGCCACTTCCTCCCCAAGCAGGAGATGTGAGAGTTTGTGTGTGAGCAGATGAGGTGCAGGTTTGTTAAGCTGATGAGACAGGCGCCAGATGTAGCAGGGCATCTTTCCAGGGGTGAAATTCAGGTGTCTGGTGTACATCGGGCAGAGATGCTGTCTGCACCAGAGGGAACTGCCCACAACACAAAACCTTCTGGTGCTGTAGTGCTGCTACAGGGACCAGAGCTGGAACGTGTACCCTGGTGTAGGAACCGCCTCCCTTGTGCTGGGGTTTCTAAATCACATTATTTGGGCCCAAGCTGAACAGGAACACGAAACACAACAGGGGAAATCTAATGGGCAGTTTGGACATAAAGCTCTTCCTTCCACTCCAACCACTGTTAACAGCAGTGGGAAAACCTGTGGCCAGAAGACCTCTCCTGCAGACTCAGGCTGAGCTTTATTTTGGAATGTGCCAAGGAGACATTTCCCTGTTGTTCTGTTGCAGATGTTGCTGTTCCTGCAGTCAGGGGAGTGAGCAGGGCCTGAGCAGTGTTGGGATGTAGCTCCTGCTCTCTGCTGCAAACAGCTGGATCAGTTCAGTTCCAGGCCCCTGTGTCTGTGGGAGAATGCTGTGTAGTCATTTTGCTGCTGAACCACCTCACAGCAATTATCAGACTTCCAGAGGAGGGAAAAGGTCTGAGAAAAAGACCCGTTTAACGTGTCATTATTGGGCTTCGGCAGCTGTGCGTTATCCTATTGTTACTAATAACCTTTGCAACTTGAGCAATGTTTTCTTGGCATCACTCAAGCATAATGACTGGGGGGTCACATTCAGCTCTCAGTTGTGTAAATATGGAATGTTCTCTTGGCTGTCTGGTGCTATTTTGTGTTTGGCTCATGGTCCCTGCCCCTAGAATCCTTCAATCCAAAATACCCAGGCAGGGAGTTCAGTCACAGTATGCTCTGCATACCAGCTGGGTATGCAAAGCACAAAATAAACACATCAACAACTACTATCAAATCCAAGCCATATAATTACAACTCTACTGTCCTCTGGTTGTGGTTAATGGACTATTCCTGAATAAATGAGAGCAGGAGTTTGCTTGGTACTTCCCCAATGTAATTCACCAGTAGATTATGATTGGGAAGTCTTTCAGAAAAATGTGTTTTTAAAGGGGTTTTCAATTTGATTGGGATAAATCAAGAAAAAGAATTTACAAAATAGATGTTGCTTGAAGTAAAACAGTCACAAAGTCTGCCTTAATGTAAGAGGAAAGGGAGACCTTGGCAAATCCATGAGGAGGGTGTTGGAACTGCTCTTTCCCTTTCAACCCTCCAGTATCTCAGCCTGTAAGGCTTTTAAGTAAGGTTCAGTGGTTTTATATGGTAAATAAATTTATCTTGGTTTCATTCTGTGATTAAGAGGATCTCTCTCTTCCAGTGTGGTCTCTACAAAGTCTGAGCAGTGAAGTGACTGATTACCCTTCTCATTTTCAGGGATCTTCCAGATAATCCTGCTGTGGAGTGGGACACACAGCTCCTCGCCACCCTTGTCCTGAAGCACATAGAAGCCAAGAACATCAGCCTGGTAATGTGACACTTTCTGCAGCACAGGCGATTGCCATGTTACTTCTGAGCTAGTGTTCTGGGCTTTCGCTTTCCCTCTGGAAGCTTTCTTTGGAGTCTTTAAGGTTAGGATGTATCTTCTCTCTCAGGAGAGCTTTCTTTGCTTCCCAGTGAAAACTGAACAGTGGAGGAATTTCGCTTTTCTAACTCTTCAAATGGTTTCTGTATTTTAAAGTAACCATGTTGTGATGGAGAGAGCCCATCTGGGGTTTAGACTTAGGTGTAGGCTTAGATTTGAAGCCCATTGGCAGACGTGTGTTAGAGAGCTTGATTAGCAGGGTTATAGGTCAGGATTGAAGAATATTAAACTGGGGAGATTTCCTGGCACTGGTATAGTTTGGGGTTTTTTTCCCACAGAACAGGAATAAGGGCCTAAGCATGGAAAAGGTTGTGTTCTGTTCTTCTCTGTTGAACCCTGCTTTGATCAGGCATGGCACTGTCACACACTGATTAGCAGCAAAATCACGAAACTCTCAAAGCCTTTCAGCACTTCACAAAACAAGAAACCACATCTCCTGTAGCGTGAAAGCTCCACGAGCACAAAACCAGCATCATGCATCCAACTTTGTATTGATTCTGAGGCTAATTTTCCATGAAATTCATTGCTGTGCACAGAGACAAATGCAGTTTTCCTGGACTCCTTTTGTGCCTTTTGGTCCCCTGAATAGATAGGTTTTAATCTAATCTGAAAGCTCCAAACACAGGAGGATTTGTATTGCATGTTTGTGACTCTCAGGGGCACAGGGACAAGTGCACCAAAACCCCAGAAGAAATTCTGAAAACACCAGAACTCCTCTGGATGGTTAGGAAGGATTAGATCTTTGCCTTGGGGAAAACTAAACTCCAGCTGTTTGTGCTGGGGCAGGCTGGAGTCTGCCACTGACAGAGCAGATCTGAGCAGGGAAATGTGGGGTTTGCAGAGCAGGAAACATTGCCGGGCACAGTGCTGGCCCTGCTGGGCTGTCCCTGCCCCCTGCGTTCCCATCAGCTCTTCCCTGAGCAGCACCGAGGACAAATCACTGCAGCAGGACACATCAGCAGCACCAAGGGCAGCTGGAGCAGCTTCTCAGGGCTGCTGGTAATGAACTGCTCTGGAAATGTTCATTGTTTGAAGAGTCCCAAGCAATCACACAGGTCTCAGGTGTTTGCTGTAATACTGTTCATTTAGGAGCAGACTGAATTTGCCAACAGCAAGAGAAGCACCTAATTGCTTTTGTTAAACATCCTGCAATTTAAAACTTCAGAGCTTGCAATCTGTGATGTCTCTGCTGTCCTAAGCCAACGGCCTTGCCTTGAAAGGTAAACGGAGTCCATTTTTCACTAATGTTGAAATTGATAGAATTGGCTGAACGTGTTAAAAGAGCCTTGAAAAAACCAACAACTGACAGAGTTTTAGACCAACTCAGTGGAGTCAACACGACTGGAAGATGTGTATTGTTGTAGCTGTCCCAGTGGGAAAACTTTCCCCAGTTCTCCCAGTAGTCACAGCACCGACAATGGTATCTTTATTTACAGAACATGTTGTGTGCCATCTGGCAGTGGAGCAGGGGCTGCAATTCCAGCTTGTCTGAAAGGAAGGATTGCAAGGCAAGGAGTCCCACCATGTTCTGTGTAGTTTCCTTCCATTACATGGTTACTCATTTGCTCAACTGCCCTGGAAATCCAGGAGTAGCTCAGTCTTTTTGGGAGCTACAGGGACATGTTTCATCCAAGCTCTACATTAAATAGTGCAGACACAGAAATTAATGGTTGGTGTACTCAAAGCCAAAACTAATTTATAGACTTTGGAAATTATTTCCTGCCTGCTGGATTTACAAGCAAAAGCCAGTTTTGCAGGGAGAGGCAGCCAAGGCTGCTCTGTCTTGATCCAGATTAGAAAGTGTTTGGTGTGTAAAAAAAGAAGTTACATAGTATTGTGTGAGTTCCAGGCAGGCTCTTGTAGCTCCTAAATCAGACACAAAAGACATCTCCAATCTCAGAAGAGACTCAATGGGAGTTTGAATCCCACTGGCCTCTGTAAGGAGCAATGCTTGGGGGAAGGCCATGAGAAATGGGGCTGCTTGCTGTGGCACTTTAAGGGATGGCCCTTGCTAAAAAGCAGGGACCTCTGCGTGCCCACAGCAGATGTGTGCTGTGTCTGAAGCACTGCCTGACGCCAGAGAGAGGAGGGAGACCCTCAGCTTTGAGGTGTGGGGAGGGATCATGGACTCCAGACCTCTCAGGAGTGTTCTCTTCTGCTGGTAATTGAGTAATTTCCTCTGTGCTCTCCCCTCTCCGGAAGGGATTTCTGGACCTGTTTGTCTTGGCTGCTGCTCTGGCTTCCACTAGTGAAAGCTCCATTTCCTGAATACCAAGGTCACCCAGAAGAAAGACCAGCAACAGCAGCAGCTCCCATTTCAGAACAGGTGTGGGGAGGGAACTCCCTCTTGCCCTAAAGATTTCATTGAGCAATAATTTCCACATGAAGTGTATTTACTATCCCAGCCTTTCACTCCCAGAACTGGCTAAGCCTGTTTTTAACCCAGACACTTTCAAGATGTTCAGGTTTTCTCATCCTGTCCTGATTGTTTGCTTGATTTCATCATCAGCCTGGTTGAGGTTAGGAGTTAAAAGCCAGCACAGCAGGAGCTGCACCGTGTGGAAGGAGCAAATGCTCCCGTGTGAAAGTATCCTCAGCATGTGAGAAAGAAATTCAAATTCCTTATCAATGAAATGAATCCCTGAAGCCAGAGGGATTGATTTACATGTGATTGCTGCCTGCTTTAAGTCATGAACAGCACAGTGGTGCTGTGGAATCAGAGCCCTGTTAGATGACATATAAAGATATTTAGATGATATATGATATATTTAGGGTGGGACATCCCTGCTGTCCCAGAGCCAGGTGTGTGCTGAGACGGATCAGACAAAGGAAATGCCACCGTGGCCGAGTCACTGTGCAGATTCCTTGGGAATTGTACTTAAAAATTGGTTTATTTAAGAGACAGGCAATTCAGGTGTAAGTGTCCTAACAGTAACTGGACAACAGCGATTGAAAATGAGCTCTGTGTAGTCTCTTCAGATGTTACATAAGCTCAGCAGCTTCTGTTTCAAAACAGATGTGGAGAAGAAAAACCTCCAAAGGTGTTTCTGCACAGATAATTCCTATGTCAAGAATATTTCCTAACCCAGCCCTGTGCTCCCACAGTTGGCCCGAGCCAGTTTTGTAAAAACAATGATCAGTTTATTTAGTCTGCTCACTGTAGGCTCTTATCTCAGTCTTCTGGTTTGGTCTCTTGTAACCTCCACAGAAGGAAAAATGTGTGTTTTGGCTTGCCTGGGGTTTTTAGCTTGATTTCCTAAGGAAACAGGAATAATGCAATTGTATTTATGTGTATGTGCACACGCACGTTTCAAAAGACATTGGAGCCTATTGGCTAATTTCAACCACATTTTGACAGCAGGGTACTACTCTTAAAAACGTTCTGTTTGTACAGGTTACATGAAAATCAGGGACCAGGTGAGAGACAAACCCTCTCTCTGTCCCCATTGAGTAAAAAGGTTTAGTGCAAGTCCAGCCCTTAGCAGACTCACACTGTTATTCACCTGAATAGGAATTTATTCTGCCTGCAGTGAGTGGGGTATGTTGTCATCTTAGGGAAGTGCCACTCTAGGTAGGAGTGACTTCAGAGTGTGGTTTTTTCTTATCTGCAAAGTCCAGGGTGCTGTGTTCATTCCCTGAGCTGTGCTGAATTCCATGTGTTTCCCAGATGAGCTCCTCCAGAAGCTGATACCCACAGGAAGGGCTCAGCACCATGGCAGGCCCTGCAGAGCTCTCTGGTAGTGCTGATGTGCAGCAGCAGCAGCTAAGGTTAAACACATCCTTTTTCTCCTTATAAAATAGGGGTTAACCAGAAAATGCTTTTTGAATGAAACCAATTTTGGTCCCACCAGTTCCTGCCAGCAAAGAGCAACCTGGTGCTTGCTGGCAGGCACTGGGCAAAGTGGAAAGTCTAACTGTGGGCTTGTCCTGGGTGGGTGGGTTTACAAGCAGGCTTGTCTGAAGTTTGTGGGGTTTGAAGTATTTCTTATCACTGCCTTTGTGTTTCCTCTCCCTCTTGACTCAGTATCCCATGTCTGACAGGGCCTCTCCTGCTGGAGGGTGGAGGAGCAAGTTGCAGGACGGGCACGGCGGCTTTTGATCTTCCCTTGATCTCTAACCCAGTGCTCCAGGCCCTGCATATAAAATAGATTTTGAGAAGGGAGGTGCAGTGAGTGAGCAAGGCTGTAGCATTTCCTTCCCTGAAGAGAGAACAAGCTGGCAAGGAAGCAAACATTGCCTGAAACGTGGGAGTTGATGATTTCTTCCTGGTCCCAGAGAAGGGAGCTGTGGAGAGCTCTGCTGCTGGGCCTCTCCCAGAGCAAACACTGAGCTTTGCACTGTCCAGGGACTGTCACTTTCACCCCCTGGAAAGAGGATGGGCACACATTCCCTGTCTGCTCTACACTCTGTGCTGCCAGTTTGGCTGCTTGTTTGGAAATGGGAGCCTTTAAGTACCCAGTGCACAGTCCCACAGAGGGAGTGATTCCCCACAGTGATGCTTCAGCCCTGACACGCTGTTGGTGGGTCTGAGGGCAGGGAGCCAGGGGTGTTCTGTGCTCTGGACAGCGACTGGTCAGTGCTGTGTTCACAACATTACTTCTGCATTTTGGAGTTCCCATTTCTCCCTGTAGAGAATCAAGAAACAGTATGATCTCATCCAGCGAAAAGCCTGGTTTGGTTGTACAAAAGTGCAGTCAGATTGTTTAAAAAGGCTTATTCTCCTATCAGATTATTTTATCACCGTGTTATTCTCTGGCGAAGCCTCATTACAACCAGGACAGTCAGACGTGCTTGTGTGGCTCTTGTTGCAGCAATGTCCTGATTCACAGCACAGCAAACTGTAGCTTCACCCTGTTGTGCACAGGCACTGGAGGATGTTCTCAGATCCAGGAGAGAGTGATTCACAGAGCTGGACCTCTCGGGTCAGGAACACATTTGCAACAGATCACTCTGAAAGTGACCTTTTGCCCTGGTAATAAGTAACAAGTGCATCCTGCCAGTGGGGACACGATCTTTGTCATCTTTCTGTTGTTGAAGTTGTTAGGCTGTGTAGTCATCTAGTTCCAGAGTGGCTTATTTGTTTAGTTGTGTTTCTGTGGCATGAGGAGTTCACACACAAGGCTTCATTGTGCAACACATAAACAACTCGTTAGACACAACGGGCTGGGACAGGGCTGTGGTGGATGTCAAACTTGGGAGCTGCACAAGCTCCTCCTCCTGCTCCTAAATGCTTCTTGTTCTGTGGTTTTATTGCAGGTGGTGACGTTTGATGCGGGAGGAGTGAGCGGCCACGCCAACCACGTCTCTCTTCACGCTGCTGTCAGGTACAGGGTCTGCACACTTCTCTGGGTGCCTCCCTGGGGTGCTGCAGGGTCAGCGTGGTGCTGGTGGGGAACAGAACCAAAGGCAGTGTTCACTTCACTGCTCCAACTGAGTGCCAGGCTGCGGGACATGACACTGTCTGGAGAAACTGCCACAGCTCTGGAAATATCCTACAGCATCTTTTAGTGTTCCATCAGCTGGGACCTTGCCAGTCTCCCTTTCACTGTGCCCTCTTTGCTCTTCCTGTCCTTGATCCCACTAAAATATGCCACAGATCACTTTGCACTTCTGCTTTGAGGAGAGTGTGTGAATAGCTGATGCCTGAGCTGGTGGCACTTGGGTTTTGGAAAGTTCTGCACCACTGTTCCAGAGGGTGTTGCCATCTTGTCCAGGTACCTGAATTTACCTCTCTGACCCAAGGACGTTGCTCTTTCACTGGAGCTGTCCCTATTTACCACTTTTAGGAAGAGTCCATTAGTCCATTAGTTCCTTCACCATTTTATTCCTTACATCATGGGACCCTCTGTCTCTGTTCTGTGATGTGGTGAGGTTGATACACAAAAATCCCTGTATTAAAATCACTCAAATTTTGCCACTGTATTTTACTTTAACCCTCTGCTCATTCAGACCTCCCTGTGTCCTAGAGAGGTCTCCTCCAGAGCTGCCCCTGCCTTTCCCAGGCATGAGAAGAACTCTTTGCAAGTATAGCTTGTATTTATAGCACCCATTTGTTTTCTGAATCATCTGTGCAATTCAAATAAACAAATTCTTCTGGCTCTCCTTGCTGACAACATCACAGTGATTTGCCTTTCTCACTTGCCTAGAGAAAGCTGCAGAGCCACAGAACCCATACTGGGACCTTCAGCTCCTCTGGGAAGATGCTGAGAGCTTTGATGGCTGGAATTCAGTGTTAGAGGGGGATCATGGCTTCTCCCAGCAACTTCTGAAATAGCCTAACAGAGGAGAGGGGGTGGAGTTAAAGCAAACAGTGTCTTTCTTTGGGCTGAGCGGGGAGATGGTTTCAGGCACAGTTGTTTGAGGAGTGAGCAGAGGTTGAGCAGAGGCTGATGACCGAGGGGCAGAGGTTGAGCAGAGGCTGATGACCGAGGGGCAGAGGTTGAGCAGAGGTTGATGACTGAGGAGCAGAGGTTGATGACCAGTGCTCACACCGTTGGCACAGAGGGACTAAAGAGCTTCCAGCTGCCTGGACCTCTGTTTGCTCAGTCAATTGCTGCATGACCTACAAAGAGGAATGAAAGGCAGGTTGTTAGGTGGCCTCCTCCACCCTAAAGGGATCATGGGAAAACAAGCTAGCAGCTGAGTTATATATGAGAAGGTTAAGGAAAACTCTTGATTTTGATCCCAGTTCTACTCTTGTCTTACTTTGTGGCTGTGCAGAAATCACTTTCCCACTGTCATGCTTTAGGTTTCCTGTGAGTGCACTGGGGATTTAACCCTCTTCTTGTCTCAGAGCACGTTACCAGGAAATGCTGATTGTCTACAATTCCCTTGAACTCAGAGCTTTGCATTGGTCCTCAGCTAGAGCAGAACATTGTCTGGGCTGATGAGATCCGTGCTGATAGGGACACCAGAGCACGAGCAGTTCTCATTAACTAAGGGCTGGTTTGTGTCTTGTCTCCCTTCCAGTCCTGAATCAGCAGAATTAATCATGGTAGCCCCATCATCTGCATGTGGCAGGAGTGACACTGTGGCTGCTGAAAGGTTAAGTTTATTTTTAGTGGCTTGCTTGCCCTCATTATTTTTCAGTTTGTGTTATGGAGGAAGTAGAGCGTGACTGTATCACTCCTGACTCTCGGTGCCCTGATGAGTTCTCACATGTTGGCCAGCACAGGCAGCACTGGGAGCATAAACTGAGGCTTCTCCTGTCCCCCTGTGCCAGCACAGCTCTGCAGAGCAGCAGTGGCTGCCCCTGGGGCCCCAGTGCTACATGGCAAGAGAAAGGCAAACGACCTCTCCCCTCCAGGTATCATCTGCAATGTATTTATTAACCATCTTTAAACAAGTCCTGCATGGTTCTGCCTCCACTGCAAAAAGTGGAGGAAAGGATGAAGCAGAGGGCTGGTGCAGTGATCCTCAGCTCTTTTGGATGCTCCCAGTCTCTGGGAGACAGGCTTGTGCCCACTTTCCATGAGATTTCCTTCTGCGAGAACAGGGGTAGAACAGGCTGACTCCTCCCACAACTCCTCGCTTCGGGAAGTGCAAATTATTGAACAGTTTCAAGGAATAAAACAGTTCAGGAAATGGTCATAGCTGAGCAGATGCTCAGTATTGTCTACTAAGAGCATAAATATTCTTTCCAGTGTCTGGAACAGAGGTTATGTTCAAAGGAGCAGGAACGACTCCGAAGAAATGAGCTCTTTCCCTTGCAGCAACCTTCCTCCTGACAGCTTGCAGGAGTCCAGCTGCTGCCGTGTGCCTGCCTGGCCTTTGGATCTGGGAGGAACTGGGAAATGCCAAGGTTTGAGGGTGGATTTGTTCTTCTGCAAGGGAAAAAGAAGAAAAAACAGGATGGGAGAGGAACACAAATTGCTATTTGATTTCAGTCTCCCCTGGGATTATTTCAGTTCTGGCTTCCAGACGGAAAAAAAACCCAGCCCAAACCCAAGAAAAACCCACTGCAGCAAAGCAGGGAGAACTGGAAGCAATCTTCTGTAGCTTGATTTGGCAACATCATTCTCTCTTATCCCCCAAAACAGGAGCTTTCCCTGTGCTCACGGGAGGTTGGATCTTTTACACTCATCCACAAGGAAGAGCAAGTCTTGAGTGACATGCAGGTCACTTTATCCCCCCCCAGCATTTGGCCAGTCACTAGGCACTGTGGTAATGAGCTTGGTAAATGCTGTGTGACAGGAATATTGGAGAACCTCTCTTTCCTGCACTCTGAAATGACAGCGCCTGCACTGAGATCACACGTAATATCAAGGTGGTTTAGTTTTGCATGAGTCACTGTGCATTTTGATTTTAAACAACCCCTCTTGCCCAGGAGTCTGGCAAATGGGGGCTGTTGGGTTTGTTGTTTGCTTGCTTAGGATGGAGAGGAATCATCTTTGTGAGGAGGAGGAAGGACTGTACCACTTGTTTTCTTTAGTGAGCTATCAAATCCATTCCATCCCAGCTAGAACAGAAAAGAATAGTCTTGTCTGCTTAGGGCAGAGCAAACTGAGTGGAAAATAGGAGCTGCTATATTTAACCACTGTGCATTATGTTGTTATAGCAACTGCATCCATAAAACTTCTATCAATGATGCCATATAAAAAGCTACATCAAGGAATCATTAGCTGAGCCTATTCTCATCAATTCCATTTGGAAAAACACCTCTCAGTCCTGCAGGATGTTTTTTTCACATTCACCAGCTCTGTGGCAGGTTGTAAATGAGGCTGTGCAGAGATAATATTTGGGAGCTTTATCACTCAGCAGTTGATTAGGATGCAGCCTGAGTGCCACCAATGCCTTGGTGCACTTCCATGTCCTAGCTGGCCATTGAATGCCCCGTTCCTGAATGCCATGGACATTGTGCAGAAGGGCTGCACTGAGGCTCCCTGCAAGAGGAGGGTTGGTGAAATGCCAGCTGCAAATCCGTGTGTGGAAACAATGAGCAGAGCAGTGTCCAGCCAGTCCCACTTGGCGGGAGCCATTCTCCGAGGCCACCAACTGCATCCCACCCCAACAAAGCACAATTCTTGTGTTGAGTTTCCAGCTTAAAGGACAGGGAGGAAGCTGGGTTTGGGTGATTAGCATGATAATAGTGAATGATATCCCATTTACCATTTTTATTTGGTGCCTTCTTACAGCGTGTTGCTGGAAGATCTCTCCCTCCTTTCAGCAGCTGCAGCCTATGCATTTCTCACTTGTTTTACTGATCTTCAGTGTCCTGGGGGAGCTTATGAGTGATGGCTGTGGTTGCAGCCAGACTGTTCCCATAAGGCTGAAACAGAATTGTTCTCTGCTGTCTATCCTTGAGACTTCCCCTTAAAGCTCTCTGCCCTGGCATATATCCCATAGCTTTCTACATTTTATCTCATTCCTGCATCCCTTTCCCTCATTCCTTAATTTGTCCAAGTTCATTCATCCCAGTGCCCTTCCATGGCACTGTTGAGAGCCATTAAGATTAAAGCTGAGCATGGAGCACCAGCACAGAAGGGATTCCCCTTAAAGAAGGGTTTCTTCCCCAAAGAAACAGCCCCGAGGGGTGTTTCTCCTTCCCGGTGTCACTGGGCTGCTAGCAGTGAGTGGAGCAGTGACACTGCACATTCTTCTCCCAGACAGCGCAGGGCCCAAAGCACAGAGCCAGGGACAGCTCTGTCAGCTGGAAGATCTCTGAATTGCCACTGGCAGAACCATCTTTTGCCACTGCCCCACGTGTGAGTGCAGAGTGCCTGAGCAGTGTTGTACAAACTGCTGCTCCACGGTGTAGTTCAGGGTGCATGGAAATGGAGCCAGAAAGTCCAGTTAGGGAGGGAGGGTGCGTTCCAGAGAGCAAACATCCAACATCTGGCAAATATATCCTTCTAATGTCTCTGTGATTCCTAGGAGACTGCCTGTTCTTCCTCCTTCACATCTGTTTCATCAGATGAATCGGGCGTATTAGAGGCTGGGATCCTAAATGGAGCCCCAACGCGGCTTTAACACATCCATTCTTTGCCATGCTCTTCAAAACTGTATTTCCCCAGTGCTCCACAGCAGCCAGCAGTCAGTTCAGTGAAGGGTTTTGCCTCTGGCTTGGGAAACTATTTGGAGAGTGAAGTCATTGAATTCAATGAACAACTTCTCCTCAAACAGAACATCACCCAAACTGTAACACACCCTCGTGGGCACGAGCCCCAGAGGAGTTCTGTGCTCCCCAGGACTGAGGTTTCAGCTCCATCTTGACTTGTTCCCCTTGGAACAGGTTGGGAGGTTTCACTGGTCAATGCCACATAGGACCTGACCCACTCACATCTTTCTTTGAGGATGCCTGAATAAAGACAGAGAATTTGGGAGCGAGCTCAGTCCTGCAATTTGCAGGGTGAGGGCGTTGGGCCATTTCAGCGTTTCTGCTGAGCAGATGGAGCTGATGGCTGCAGACAGCAACAGCCTTCAAAGCAGCTGGGCCTTGAGGGAGGAGCTGGGGCTGACTTCTTGCAGGGCAGAAATGGTTGGAGCCTTCGGATGTCTCATGGCCTTCCCAAATTCTTCACTGCAGAGGGTCTCACATGTGAATCTGAACCTACCACAGGCATAACAGAGAGGGTGCAGGGAGAGGTGCCCTGTAATCACCAGCCTCTGGCACTTGGGCAGTGGGTGGGAACAAGCCACCTTAGGTCACTTTATGTTTAAAAAGGATTATAAAAAGTCTCTCCGGGAAAAAAAAAACAACACCCACATGGAAAAATCTCCTGAAAAAGAGCCTGTTTGTGTTTCACTTTTTGAGATTTTATGCCAAACTCTTTCATTTCGCCCAAACCACAGCAAGTCCAATCTGTAAAACAACATTCCCAAAATGGCAACAACTGAGAGCTGCAACCTCTCCCCTACTTGGAAGTGTCCCATGGAGACGCTCCAGCAGGGTGGAGATGGGAGCGAGAAGATGGATTTGGGAGAGGATTGGCTCATTTTGTGAACGTGTGCAGGAGGTAGAGCTTCGTGTTTCTCTCTCCCTCTGCAACCACACAGAAATACAAATGAGCAAGGCTGCAATTCCTCTGCACACAGAGCTGGGTGGAGCCCGTTCCCAGGGCTCTGCACTGAGCCTTGCTGAGAACTGAAGCATTTGGATTGGGACAAAAAAAGGATGAGGAGAGATGCAATTTCTTCATGCCTGTTCTTCCAGATGAGTGACAGGTCTGCTGGCAGCAGCTTTGAGGACCTTTCAGTCCACTCACTGCTTTATCTCCAAGCTTATTCTAAAAGGTTCCCACCCTGCTAACTGTACCAAGTGCTGAATCACTTCTTTGGGTGGCCAGATTCCACTTGTGGGGGAAGAAACCTCTGGCAGAAGAGCAGAGCAGATATTAATGAAGATATTTAAATTACAAGGCAACATTTAACACTCTTTGTCAGAGCGGTAAGACTTGAGTGGTGGGGCAGGAGGTGGCCAAGTCAGTATTCCCAAGGCCGTTGTTTAGTAGGAAATGGCATTGCTTTGGCTCTGGAGCAGAGGACACCATTGGCAGGAGAATCTGTTTAAATATGTTTTCTGATTGCTGTTTGAGTTCTGTCATGACCTGCATTTCTGGCTTGACTTCTGCTTTGTATTGCATTGGGTATTCATCACTCCGTGCTTCCTATTTTGTCTAGGCCTGTGTAGCTAATCCTTTTCCTTGAACTTAACCAATAGCCAGAGATAATCCTAGTTTGAGAGTGACTGGAGAAACACAGCAGTTTACATATAATGCATGTTTTATCCTGGCTGATTTACACATGAACTGGGACATTGTCCTTTGTTAGATACACCACTGTAAGGTGATAACAATCTCTTTAAATATTACACAGGGTTAAGTAACTTTTTTAAAATTATTATTTCCTTTCTCCTTTTGGCAAATGTTCCATTGTTTGGATTTCTTTTTCTCCTGGAAGAGCAGGGCTGGGTGTGGGACAGCCCTGAGTGCCATCTGCTGGAGACCTGCTGCTTCCCAGCCCTGCCGTGGGCCAAATCCAGGCGATGCAGATGGGAACGTCAGCACAAGCGCTCCGAAGCCATGAGCAGGAAAAACAAGAGAATTAAAAAGGAATTGAAGTTAACAGCTTCTGATGCCCTCACCCTCTCAGGGTCATTTGCTTACGCTTCTTGATGGAAGCGCCATCGCCATTCCCATCTCCCGTACTGCTCCTCTCGTTCTGCTTTGCTGCAGAGACTCCCCAGGACAAAGTCACGAAGGGATCAAATTCTTGGTGAGCAAAAAGCCAGAGCAGCTTCACAGATGTCCCAGTGCCAGCCCGGGTTAGAAAAAAAGAGCTGGTGCCCAAAGAGGAGCAGCCACTGAGACAATGCCCCTGGCCAGCAGAGCCTGGGCTTTAAACAGCCAGAGGTGCTCCCAGGGGTGAACAGCCTTTGGCAGCCTCTCGCGTTCCCCTTGAGAAGTCTGAGAGTGAATTTGATTTATGGAGCTTATTTGTGATGTGTCCCAGCAGCCAGGATGAGGAAAGGAATGGCAGAATAGTGTGGGGAATGAGGCTCAGCCCTGCCTGAGGTGCATCCAGTGTGGGCTCCTGAAGTTTCTCACCAGAGTGGCCGTTGTCAGTGTGTGTGTGTGTGTGTGTGTGTTAAATGAAAAGGGCTGGTTTAGTGTGCACAGTTTATGCCTGTAAAATCAGGGTTTGAGTAACTGCACCGAGTGCTGACCCCCTTGCATCTCTTCTTTCACAGGTACCTGCATTCAGAGGGGAAGTTACCTGAAGGTAGGAGTCCATCACCTCCCATCCCACCTCACATCCCCACCCTGTAGTCCTTTACATCACTGTTGTGTCCAGGGTTCCAGCTGTCCAGCTCACCCCTGCACTGCAAATGAAACCCACAGCCGAACTTTTATCTTCCTGCAATTTTTTACCAGCTCAGGCTTCTCTACAGTCACTTTTCAGTCCCTTGGGGTTGTCCTGCCTCAGTGGTGTGATGCAGTGTCTGGCCTGTGCCTCTTGGGTGAATTTGAGTGCTCTTACCGGTCTCTCAGCTTAGTCACAGAGTTTCTGGTCACATCTTGCTTACAAGCCTTTTTCCTTTTCTGTGACAAAAGCCTCAGGAACGATTACCAACTTAGCCAAAAATGTTTGCATGTAGCAAGTTAAGCCTCCACCAAAATGTGCTCAGGAAAGGAAACTGAAATCTGCAGTGGCACAACAAACTGTAGTGGCTTCTTCCACCTGTGAGTGAGCAAGAATCTCCGAGAAATTCTCTGTCCAAGCAGGGAAAGGAAAGAAACAAAGTACAGAAGGAGGTTGCTCCTGAGCCCTTTTCTAGAGCAGAGCTGCAGCCCTTATCTCTAGCAAACAGTGCCTGCCCAGGGACAAACGTGTGGACCTCGTTTAAGCACAAAGCTGTCACTCAGAGCCTGGGAAGGTGGCTCAGCCAAGCCCACCCAGTCAACCTCCCTCAGCAGCTATCCAGGCTGTGTTCCTTTAATGCTAATTCCCAAATCATTGTAGGATTTGAATGAGTCACAGCAAATCAGTTTTAATTCTCTGCTAGCAGGAAGTTGCAGGCCTAATGAGACAGCATGAGCCAAGATGGCAGAATGCCCTTAAGCTGAGCTCTGACTCTAGTCCCTTCAGTTCTCCAGTTTATGAAAGAGGAGTATTAGTGCCAGCTTCTTTCCTAGGACCTTTTCTTTGTTCAGCCTTGGGATGCAGCAGAGCTCTGTGTGCTGTGTGCAGCACAAAGGACAAGGACCTGCAGTGGTTGATGTCAGTGCTGGCTGTCAGGCCCCATCTACACCGAGCCACTTCCATATGCTGCTCATGCAGGTTTGTGAGATTCACTCTGGCCCTGAGTATGGGCTGTGCCTCAAATCCATTCAGGTTTGAAACAGACACACATAGAGAGAACATTGCCATTTCTCCAGCAGCATCAAGAGACTGCTGGAGCTCTGTGCAAGCCTTGCTGCTCTGATTACATCACATCTGACATGACCTACAAACACCAAAGGAACGGGGAGCTCCCATGCTGCTGCTTACGCTAAGCCTTTCCAAATATAGTTCCAGTCTCATTGAAATTCCCAGTATTTATAATTTGATCTGGCAGGCGTGCAGGGCTGTTCATCAGAGGGGCTTAATAAACCAGAGTGATGCTGGGATTGAGGCTGTCTGGATGGAGCTGAAAGGCATGTTCAGGCCATGGAAAAGTGCTGTGCTGCTGTTGGTAAGAGGGAACTGTTTGTGGGTGAGCCTGTGTAAGCCCATGTGACCAGGGAATCCACAGAAAATCTCCCTGCAAATGCAAAAGCCAGCTAAGCCTTGCATTGCCTCAGTGCTATGCAAATGAGCACCCTAAATATCCTGCTTTGCTTTCTAATGCCTTTAGCCAGCACAAACACAACAGGCTTTTTATAATCTGTAATCAAGTTCTCCAGCCCAGGCACAAGCACTTGTTTCTAGAAGCCAAGACAACTGCTGGATGTGCTCCCACCCCTGCCACTGGCCCCTTCCAGCTATAACCAGTGCTCTTCCAGAAGAACCTGTGCCTCCTTCCATCAGGAGCAGTGCAGGCCTGCAGCACACACAGTGCTCACTCAGGAGCTCCTCATTCTAGGCATCCTTGCTGCCTGAGTGATTTGGAAGCAGAAAGCCAAGCTGAGCAGGCTTCAGGCTTCACACACTTCTATTCTTGGCCTAATCCATGAGCTATATTGATCCTGCCCTTTCTGCCAACCTGGAGAGGTTGCATTACACTGCTAATCCCATCCTGCCCAGGTCACAGGCACAAGAGGCTCTGAAAAGCTTCACCTGCTGGTGTCACAGGAACAGACTCCTCAATGGCAGCACTGCTCTCACCCCGCTTGGCAGGGAGCAGCCTGTTTCTGTGAACCCTTTTCCATCTCTCCCTGGACTGTACATTCCTTCCCCGCTTCATTTCATCTCACATTGCCATGCAGAGCAGGCTTTGCTGTCAGCACATGGAAATCCTGGTCAGATCACTGACACAGAGGGTTCTTACAGTGCCCTTCTCTTTGGGGAGCTGAATGCCACCACTTAGCCTGATCTGACCAAGGAGGGCCCAGCAGGTCAGACCCATCCACACTAAAATCACTTGCCATGGTTTTGAGCCCTTAACGCTGAGCTCTGGGGAACAAAAGGGTGTAATTGCTGCATGAATTAGTATTTCTCAGGGAAAGAGATTGAGGAAGGGGAGAGCACGTTTGATTAACAGAGGAGCCCAGGCTTCAGAGATCCGTGCTGGGTAAACCCACACCAGGCCTCTCTTCCCATCACTGTGAGCAGGAATTGATGTGGCATTGCCAGAGTCCATTAAAACCATCCAGGAAAGGAAAGATCCATTGTCCCGTGTTTGAAAAGCAAACAGGTGCCAGTGGGAATGCTGACGACAGGAGCAGCACTGTACTCATTCTCTCCTCTGAAACTACCCCAGCAGCAGCCCAGAGGATCTCTGCAGAGAAAGGGGAAGAGTGGTTCCCCCACTCACGGCACATCACCAGTTTGCCGTTTGGAGACAAGAAATGTCTCCGGTGGGAGTGAAAGAAGTGTCAGGGCACCGTGTGAGCGACTGCAGCACTTGTGCCTGCAGAGCATCCCTTGGGAGAGCAGCTGGCACGGATGGCAGCCGAACAGCTCCGCCTGTCCCTTGTCCCGGCGGGCCGTGAGCGGGACGGGGGCTCAGGTTCGTGCTCAGGAAGTGTCCCGGCCGCGCATTCCCGCACGTCCCGGGGCTCTGCCGGGCGCTCGGCATTGCCCAGCTGCTGCTCCGGGCCGCGCCGCGAACCCTGCGGGGCTGGGGCCGGGGCTGCGGCAGGACGGAGGTGGGGGCACGGCAGCGGCACGGGTGGGACGGGAGGTGCTGGGGGCAGCGGGGCCGAGGGGATGCGGGCCCCGCTCTCCCGGGTCCCTCCCGCGGCCGGCGGACGCCGCCACCTCCCGGCCGCTCCCGAGCACCGCCCGCCGCTTCCAGCGGGGATTTTCCGCCGCTTCCCAGCACAGCACGGGCTCGTCAGCGCCTGTCCGGGTGCAAGCGCCGGTGATTGCCCTTAAGGGCTCTACCCCTGCCCGCTGCTGCCCACAGCAGGAGAAAATCACTGGTGTGAATGCTCTGTGCGACCTGCTGAGGAGTCACGTCCCTATGTCCCGTGTCCGCTTCAGTGGAAGGGGAGCATGGCCCTGGAGCCCTCTGTGATACTGAAATGAAGAGTTAACCAGTCTTGCTTTGGAGAGTGGGAGAGGCTATTGAAAAGTTGGAACAACACCCTTGGAGAAAAGAAAAGAAAGGGAGGAATTGAAAGATCTGGAGATGTGCCAGAGGGAGTCCATGAGAGCTTTGTGCTGTCTCTTCTGTGTAATTTCACTGTTTCAGGGCTCACTGAAGGAAATCTCATTGCAAATCGAATTGCATCTCTGACCACCTGTGTAAACTGTGACTTTGGCCTCCTCTGTCAAACTTTAATATAATGTGGGAAGTGTGGAACATAATCACAGCAGCTTCCAAGCCAAGGAAATCCCAAAGCAGCTCCCTTGAGAGCTACAGGCTCTTAACGGGACCATCAGTAGCTCTGAACTCATCAGTGAAGACAATTTAGCCATGGTAAAAAAAGGTAGCAATTAAGTTTTGAGTTCAAAGGGACCTTTAAAACAGAAAAAAAAAATCCCTTCAACATCAGCAGAATCTTTAAACATGTTACCTTCATCTGCTTCATCACAAACATCTGAACAATGAATTCAGGAACTCTGTTAAAGTGTAACTGCCTGCCTGAGTTAATATTCGATTCTTGAGGCTTGTAAATATTTATTCTGTAGCTAAGAATTGGAGTAGAAAGATTAAATTTCATTTTGGTAGCTGAACCACAAACTACTGTTTTAAAATTCCATTATACGATATAGTGCCAGCATTCAGAGAATCATCTGCACCTTTTCCTTTGAGCCTAATTATGCAGGAATAATTTCAATTATAAGCAAAAAAACCACCCAGTTTTTGGGGTATTGAAAGCTAGGTTTGCTTTCCACAGGCTATTACAGACCAAGATCGAGTGCAAAGGGTCATATACAGAATGAGAGCCAATACAAATGGTCATAGACGTGCACTGGGCACACAGAAATCCTGGTGGAAGCATCAGAAGTCACTCCCCTTTTACACAAGAAAGATTCCCAAGGCCGGCAGCACAGGGAAGCCACAAAGACCTGCTGAGCCTGGAGAAAAGAGCACCTTACAAGAATGCTGTTGGTTTGAGTTATTTATCCTCTTTCTCTGTGTAGGGTGCCGTGTGCTCGTGCTGGAATCAGTAAATCTCTTCAGGAAGTACATTTCCTTCCTGGATGTCCTCATTTCCTGCCTCCTGCCCAGGGATGCACTCTTCATCCTCACAGAGGAGGAGACTGAACAAGCCAAGGTGAGATGTGTGGCACCTGCTTGACCTGTTTGAGTGACTCGTCATCACTGTGAGCGCTTTAATCACAGGTGTCACATTCCCAGGGAATGCCAGAAGTAGTTGTATCCAGGGGTTATAAATGTCACTGAGGAATGTCTGCAGCGATTTTTAAAACGTGGACAAGTCAGGTTACCTCATGTGCTGCGTGACAGGACAGGGCTGAGCACATCTGCAGCCCAGAGATCTCCAGGAGTCACAGGGCACTGAGTTTTACACTCTCCAGGATGTAGGATGCATTTCCAAGGATGCATTTCAAAGGAAACTGGATCCAACACAATATTCCGAACATGTGAGTGGCCTGTTAAAGACTGGTATGACTGCATGGCAGGAACAGCATCCTTGGATCACAGCTCTCACTAAAGATGGAGACAGCCTGTGAACTTGTGGTCCAAAGCTCTTCACAAGTTCCCTTCACTGTACATTTTTAAACTATTTTGCTGCATAGGATCTCATACATTTACTCCGTAGTTCCCTATATCAGAATCTGATTAGCTTCCCTTCCATAGCATGAAAATATTTACCCAGCAAACAGTGCTGTTAATTCACAAATTACAGACCTCCTGCTTCTGAGGCTGCTAAAAGATAGAGTTTCTTATGGAAACAGCGTGGATAAAGGTGGTGTTCATTATTCCCATGTATTTTTGTTCCTGAAATCTGACCTTTCTAGGCTGGTGCACTATAAGTAGACTCAGCTGCAGCTGGCAGTGTGTGGTCAGAAGGAGCAGAGATGTTCCCAGACACACCTATCAGGCTCCTGCTCCCCAGCATGTGAACACTTCCCCAGGCCTGAGATCACGTGCGGAGGAGGAGTTAGAAGTGACATATAAATGTCCTTTTGTCAGGACCCTCTGAACATCAGACTCAGACACCACAACACCCAGAGCCAGACAGGCCTCTCCTGCCCTCCTGGCCCAGAGCTTAGGCAGCCTTCCACCTCCCCTGCTTCTCCCTGCTCACTGAAAACAGGTTGCCCTATAAATGGACACCGACCCTCACAGCAGGAGCAGGAAACTGCCCTCACATCAGCTCTGGAAGGTTCTTGTAATGCTCTCTGCACTGTTTTGTCTCCTAGAGAGCCATGCGGTGCCATCGCAGCCAACTCCTCTGGTTCCGTCACCTCTATCTGCTCTTCTCTCGTTACCTGGTGGTCAATTCACTGCGCCTGCTCTGACAGGACATCCCTCACAGCTCCAGGAGTAAAAGAATGAGCAAAAAAAAAGACTGTGCCAGGCCCAGGACTCCAGAAAACTCCTGTGAGGTGCTCAACAGGACGGGGTGCTCTTTGTGTGGCATTCTCCACACTACAAAACCCAGGCTGGGTGAACTTCCTCCTGAATAGCTTGTAGCATGATACATTGAGAACGGGGTTAACAGCCACTCTATTTTCTCACCATAGAGGCTTAAATAAGATGAGAAATTTGGATTAACTTTAATTGGGAGTCAAGCTCAGGAGGATTCCGCGCTGGAGAAGATATGGCACAAGCTGTGTCCCCAGGAAGATAACGGCTGCAAGAACTGCTTGGCAACTCTCTCTTGGTGCTTTTGTAAAATCCAGGTATCAGGAGTAACTTTTCAAAGATCATGGTATCTCCACAGATACCACAAGACCTTTGTTATTCAGTCAGAACTTTAAAAAGCCAAAGCTTTTGAATAAAGTATCAGAAATCATGCAGTTTTTTCTAATTGCACTGATCTTTGCTGCTGCTTCTTTTATACACATTGTGTTGGCAGGCTCCACCTTCACAGTGTCCCTCATGAAACACGAGCATTTCTTATTGCTCAGAACATAGGGCTCAAGATCAACTCACAAGAGTCTCAGCAGGAGAGAGGAATGAGGTGCAAGTGACTGTAATGAGGTCTTTTTGTATTGTGATTTAAACTTTAGCACAGCTAAAGGCAAAGTGCCAAACTAGCAACCCTGGAGTGGTTTACAGAGCAGAGGCAGTTTGAAAACTGAACGTCACAAAGGAATGAGACAATCAGCATAGAAAGATTTATTTAAGAAACAGAGAACAGGTAACAGTAAGGTAGAGATTGATTTCACCAACCATCACCCAGGAAACCCCAGACCGCAGTTCCATGGCAGTGCTCCAAAGGCTGCTGGAAGGGTGTGTCAGGGTTTTGACATGTCTCTGATGGTCTTATGTTCCCTCACTGCTTTCTCCCATTCCTTGCCATTGATATCCTCTGTGATAATGGTCTGCACGGTGCCATCATCCAGACAGTGGGGAGCTATTCCTGAAGAAAAACAGAGTACACAGAAACCTGCTTTTCATAAAGCGTGGGAGATGCCCGCTCCATTCCATGGATGGGGCATCTCAGGGAATTGTAAATGCTATTGCTGTAAGGCTGAGGAGCCTGGATGAGAATCTTTCACAGGAAGAAGCCCACACATTATAGGTAAGACTCTTTCTTACGGAGGAGCTACACATGCAGCCTGCAGTTCCAGATGTGTATTAACACTTTAGGACACATGCTGCTCACTGCTGTCATGTCAGCACCCAGTGGAGTCTTTATCCAAGGTTTGCCTGGTGGTTAACTCTGGTTAGCACAGCTTACTTTGTACCTACCATAACCATCAGGGTTAGAACGAGGAGTATAAAAGCTCTGAACACCACAGGTCTTGCAGAACGTGTGCTGGGCACGGTGTGTGTTGAAGGTGTACGTTGTCAAATTGTCAGCACCCTAAGCAAAGGAAAAGCACTGTAAGTTTTCCATGGAAATAGATGGATTAATTACTTTGGGCCTGTAGCTAAGAAATGTACAATTCAAAATGGCACCTTCCTGTCTTTACTTGAGATGCAGAGCTGTGCATTCCTGCTCCTTTCCTGAACCCCTGTGCTTTGTAAGTACACATGTCCGTAACAGTCAGGCCTGGAAACTGCAAGAGCTCTAAACAAGATGCACTAACACACCCACACCAGACAGCTTAAAATGCAGCCATTTCCCCCAGCCTAAGCCAAACTTAGGGCAGAAAACTGGTTGTTCTTGGCTGTTTGAGGATACACACTGCTTGTGCTCATGGCCATGCTCTTATACTGTGTTCTTACTCTACCTTCAGCAGCTTGAAACGCGACGCTGGCACAATGAAGTGTCTGTTCTGTTTCTTTGTGCAAATGCTGCAACTGTAAAAGAAAAAGCAGACCTTTCTAGAAGAAGCGGACAGGTTGTAGTGCAGCAGTCGGACCTGTTGACAACAGAAATTCCACTGACGGGTAGAACGGCTCAAAGGCAAGCGGCAAAAGTGGGTTTGTGGTGTCAGTAGTGTTTGGCTGAGCACACCCATGGAACAGACTGACCCTACACAGGTACCCCAATAAGATACTCTCACACACAACTCTTGACAACAAACTCTAGCCCTGAGAAATCCACTTAATCGTTCAGAGCACGCTTGGCCAATTGTGCCAGCATTCATTACCTTGCAAACAAGAAAGTAAAGTTCAAAAGTTCACCCTTGAGCTAGAAGCAAATGAGTTGCAGGCAAAGAGGGATCGCTACTGAAACCAGAGAGTGTTTTAGTTTGAGGCACGTGGTCAGAGCTGTAATGTCACTTGAGAAGAACAAGTTAAAAAAAGACCAATGTGCTTTGAGCCCACTGCATGAGAGGAAACAGAAAGCAGGTGGCTGAGCACCTGGACTCATTAGATCTCTCCTGACACTTTCTGTGTGAGCCTGGCTGTGAGACATGAAGTCCTGCCCAAAGCAGCACCTGCAATCACCAACACTGATCTCACAGCAGATCAGGACATAATTAGGGGTAAACCTCATGGAAACAGCTCAGAGGGTGTTCTGCAGCTGTCTCATCTTTTGCTCTAAGGTTGGAAAGCAGAGAGCTGACATTCATCTCTGGGAACAGGGAACAAACCAACTCACTTGCAGTTAAACACATGCAGATCTGCTGAAGCCCAGACCTCAAAGCGGACGGCTCCACAGTGACAGCCTCCTGTGTGCTTCACCAAACCCCTGTATTCACTGGAGAGAGAGAAAACAGAATTTTTGGGATCGCCCTCTCTTTTTTTTTGGCCAAGAGAACACTAAGGCTATATATGACATTATTCAGTTCTGTCTTGAGCCGTTGCAGAACACCAAGAAATGTATCCACTCAAATGTATTTAATAACATGTGTCAGAAGGAGGTACAGGATGGCTTTCGTCCTCTGCAGCAATTGCTTTTGTGGTTTAATTAAAATGGTGAAAAGGAAAGAAGAGCACCGGTTTGAGGACACTCCACTCCATACCACAGGCCCCAGGTCACGGTGCTGACCCTACAGCTGTGTCCGTGCACAACGCTGCACAGAAACCAGGGCTATCACCTCTTGGAACTGCTTGGAACTGACAACTGGATTTCCCCACACTTTTCCCCATAGTTCCTCCAACACCACTAATATTCCTCCATTTAAAAGCTGGGGAAAGCAGAGATAAGTGGATTCTACGTAATATTTGAAATGTCTTTTATTTCGGGTTGTAATTGCAGAGGAACTTTATGACCAAGGAATTTCTGAGCCTGTGCTGCTCCCTCTCCCCGAGCCGCCTCCACAGCAGCTGGGCAGTCACCGTGCGGGTCAATCGCAAAATGCAAAGGAAAAACATCTTCCTTCCAGATTTTGCCTCCCACGGACAGTTTCTGATGTGCCGTGCTCTGCACAGAGCGAGCACAGGAAATGGGTGGAGATTTAGAAGCTGAGCCTCGCGGAGCCCCCCAAGGGCATTTTTGATGGGAGAGCCGTAAAACACGGGAAGCTTTAGCACAGAAAACCACTTTTTTTCCGTGGTGCGTGCGCCCCCTCCCCATCCCACCCCCGGCCCCCCTTCTCGGCAGCTCCCGGGAGCCGCCGCGCAGATGCCGCGCAGAGAACGATGCCATTAACGGGGCTCGGGCAGGAGCGCGGAGCGGCCGCCCCGGCCCCGTTACTCACTACGCGTCCAGCAGCAGCCGCGCCGCCTCCTCGCAGCTCAGCCGGTGGCGCTCCTGGAAGGCGGCCCAGCGCCCGCTCTGCGCCCCCAGATCGATGGCGCCGGGCCCGGGGGGCCCCGCCTTGGCCCCGGCCNGCGCCCCCGCGACGCGCACGGCCCGGGGGGCGGAACGGCGGCACCGGGGGACGGGAGGGGACGCGGGAGGGGCCGGGACGCGGCGGCACCGGGGGGGACAACCGGGGGAACGGGCAGTGAGGAAATCTTTTCCTAATAGCCAGGCTAAACCTCCCCGTTTCGTCCGTCCTTCGTTGTTACCTGGGGAAGGGACCGATCGCAGCTCTCCACAACCTCCTGTCAGGGAGTTGTAGAGAGGGAGAAGGTCCCCCCTGAGCTCCTTTTTCTCCAGGCTCAACCCCCCCCAGCTCCTTCAGCTGCTCCTGGTGCTCCAGCCCCTTCCCCAACTCCGTTCCCTTCTCTGGACACGCTCCAGCCCCTCAATGTCCTTCTTGTGCTGGGCCCAAAACTGCCCCCAGGATTCGAGGTGTGGCCGCAGCAGTGCCCAGCACAGGGACAGTCACTGCCCTGGTCCTGCTGGCCACCCGATGGCATTGGAACAGGCTGCCCGAGGAAGCGCTTGAGTCACCAGCCCTGGAAGTGTTCAAGAAAGTACTGGATGTGGCACTTGGGGACATGGTTTAGTGGTGGACTTGGCAGTGCTGGGTTAACAGTTGTGCATGATGATCTTAAAAGTTTTTTTTCCAACCTTAAGGATTCTATGATTTTATGCTTCCAGGGCTGAGGCCAGGCATGCCAGTTATCCACAGGCATGAGCCCGAGGTTTTCCCTCTCATTCTGAACACGATGCCTCACATACTCAGGGATGTGAAGGTGCTCAGCAGAGCCGAGGTGCTGCCGAAGTGTGGTGTTTCACGTCTCTGCTATGAACAGCCCTCATTTAGACACAACATCGCTGTGACAGCACAGGATGTGCCTTTGGAAGTGTGCTTAGGCCTCCCCGAGGCTTGAAGTCATTGTGGCAGCCTTGCAGAGAAATGGCTTCTAACAGGATTCCCACTTAGCTTTTCACTAATTCTGTTACCAAAGTCTTGAAAATAAGAAAGCACATACCTTAAAAAGCAAAAAACCAACCAAACCAAAACCAAACAATAAAAAAAAAACCCAAAAACCAAAACTAAAACAATCAACCAAGTAAACAACAACAAAAAATAATAGGAAAATGTGAAATCACCCATTTAGTGGTAAATATCTTACAAAAAGGTTATTCTTGAACACTGAAATCCAGTGCTGTTTCTCAAGTAAAACTCTCAGTGCAGGGAAAAGTACAAAACTTGGAGGTGTCCAAGTCACATTTGGTTGGGGAAAAAAAATAATCACTCCAAGGACAAATCTTTGTGCCCAGTTTTGCAGGACTGGAAACTTTTGTTTGACTTATAATCAAGAATTTGTAGTCAACAGGACTTAATGTCTTGCTCTTTCCAAGAAGGAGAAAGATGTAAACAAGTGAGCTGAGTCTTGAGAGGCAAAGAGGCACCAAAGGGTCCTGTGGCAGCCAGGGATATGGCAAAGCAAGAGCACAGCGATGAATAAACATCCATCAGCGCTCTGGTCTGGAAAAGAGCTTTAAAAATATGTGACTCCAGAGTTCAGGATTTGCATAAGAATCCTGTGGCTCAGCACATCTTCTCCGATGATAGGAAAGGGCAGCGAGTTACAATTTCCTGTTATCCCTTCTGCGGACCTCTGCTCCGGTTACTCATTCTAATGGAAGCACAAGAATACACCCTGCGTGACAAATTCATCTGGAGCTCCTGATCTGAGCCACTCCCAGACCTTTAGTCAAACCAGATTACATGTCAGTCACCGTATATTTTGGGAGGGAAAAGTCACTGAGGTGAAACTGGAAAGGCACTGAAACTGAGCCTGTGCTGGCTGCAGCAGGGATTCATCTCCCCTCGGGCATGGCCAGCACCACTCACAGGTTTCAGCCTACACGGTCTGTCCAGTCCCAAAACCACTGAACTCAACACACTGAAAGCCAGAGTGTGTTTTAGGAGCTCATTTTAGGATCTTGTTAGCGATCATTTCACACAAATGACCCTCTCTGTAAGGCAGGAGCCACCAGCACTCGTACACGCTCAAAAGCAGTTCCAGGAGAAAACTGGAGTGAGTTGGTCCATCTGCAAATCTGTCACTTTCCATGCCTCTCCACAATTAGTTCAGTTTATTTTAAATGTAGAAGCTGTTTTGAGAAGCTAAATTCTGTTCCCCTGTGATGTTTCAGGATAAAGAACTGGAGGACGAAAATGAAAGTGCAAAATGCAGCTTGGTTTCCTAAGGCCTTACTAAAGAAATTGTTCCTCTTTTTTCATTCGTTTCATATTTTATCACAAAGGACTCAGAACACAAAACTGGGTCCCACATAATCAATTCAAGAGCTTTACAGTGGAACTCTGGATGATTACAAATGTCACAGACGTTTGAAAGCCCTGAATTTCAGTGGTCACATATTGTATTGTCAGTGTACCTGGGCAGCACCTTCCCAGGGCCCAGAGAGTTAACAGCTCTGGTTTCACTGCTTCCAAAGCTGATGCAATGTTTGCCAGGCTTTAGGAGAAGCCAGCAGCTTGATGAAAAATGCATTTGCTGTTAAGCTTGGGAGGCAAAGTGGAAAAGGAAGAATGATTCAGACAGATGATGGGATGGACAAGAGGAAAAGTCCAGTAAATTACAGTTGGTTCTGTGTAGGTTGTCTTGTGATACTCAAAGGCCAGCAGCAGCTGACGTGTTCAGTGCTAAAGTACAAAGGGGCTTTTCTGTGCCATCTCAGCTCTGCTTGTATAACAATGACTCAGCTCTGCAGCCCTGGCTCACAGCCAGCATTGAAATTCTGCCTCTAAGAGCATTTTTATCCCCAAAGCAGCACTGAAAGCAGCCGCATGTTTGTGGGTGAAAGAGAATCAGGAACTGTGGATGGTTTTTATAACTAATAAGCAGGGAACCAGGAGTTGTGTATAGCTGACAGCACACTTTAAAAAACTGAGGTGGTTAAAAGTACGTGGTTTGTTCAGGGGAGAAAAATGTCAGTGCTTGGACTTTAGTCTCCCTGTGGTGGAGGGAGAAGCATTCTGGGCGTTTTCCTCACCATCAAAGGACCCAAGCTGGATCTGAAAACAAAATGCAGGGAGGTGACAGGCCTGGGCTGTTCAGAACGGCCTTGACGGTGTTTGGTTTTGTTCACTGGTACAGAGGTTCTGTTGAACACATTAACAATGATTAACGGCGTTTTAGGGCTTATTTCTTCTGTCTGCCTGTTTTCCAAGGTACTTAAATAAGAACTTTTAAAAGTTACAGCATTTCCAACAGTGCCAGAAAACCTTGCCCCAGAAAGCACAAGCTAAATGTGCTCAGAGGCAGCAGAGAGGAGGTGAACAAAGAGCTCCCTCCCTGCACTGCAGCTTGGATCGGATCCAAAACACTCCAGAGCAGGAGGCAGAGCGGAGAGACGCAGACAAGGAGCTTTAGAGCAGACCTAGTTATTAGCTGTTGCTTTCTCTGGCACAACACGCAGGCACAAACCTGTGATTTCAGGCCAGGGTGGCTTTATGAAATGCCCTTCGGACGTCTCCTTCCAGCAGAGCACGGGGAGCTGTCCCCTGTCCCTCTGGGTCACGCAGACCTGAGGGAGACCTGCCGAAGCCTGTTTATCGTGGCAGCACAGATCTGAAAGGTGAATCCCGTGTGTCCTACAAAGTTACAATACGCTTTAGACAAACAGGGAGACAGAGGAGTACCACTGATTTTCCTCTTTTTACTACCGATCTATTTGTTTTTCTTAAAACTTGTTTTTCTTCTTCCAGCCCCTGAAGTTGGTGGCTTCTTAAAAACTTTGTTTAGTGCAGGTATTTTTAGCATAAGGCTATAAAAACAAAACCGAGGGAGTTGTCTTTTTTTGGTAATCTCGTAATATCCCAGTCAATCTCCCAGTACTTTTGAGTTATGACTCAGTGTTTGTGTAACCCTCCCGGCTGGCAGCACAGGGACAAGCAGTGACATGCCACGGCTCTGTTTGTCTCGTGGATGGAACTTCAGCCAAGCCTGGGCCTTGTTGCACTGGTAGGGGCTCAGGGACACAATATTTATCTGCACAGCTGTAAACAGGTAAATATAATTATGCTGTGCCATAAACAGCGAGAGGCAGGCGTGAGTAATGGTATGAAATAGGAATAGACATATATATTTTTTTTTCCCTGTGGCAAGCAGCCCTATTTTTGTCTGAACAAAGAACAGTAACTGGACTTGCCACACACCCTCTGATGGCCTGTCTGGCTGTCCCAAGCTAAACCTGGTAGCTAAAGATAAACGGATTGCCTCATTCCACATTGCTCATGTAAAAGTGATACCTCGTTGCTAGGACATTAGCCTACATAAAAAACAGGCCCAGCTTGTGTTCCAGAACGTACAGGTTCGTTGGAAACATTTCCCTGACCCCAGATTCTTCTCTCCTCAAAGTAGGTTGCTCTGTTCTACTGCCCAGTGACCTACTTTTGAAAAGAAATGTGTGTTCCCAACTGCAGGCCCCATGCCCTGGCAAAGGCTGGAGCCACCTGTGCAGTCAGAGCAGTCACAAGATACAGATTTCTGGGTTTTTCAGCTTTGCATTTATTTATATACAGTTCAGAGTCAGCTGCTCGATGGTTTTTATTCACCGAGAGCTACCAGAGGGGGAGTGGAATGTTTGTTAAATGCATGTGCTTTGTACAGCCACCACAGTTCCCACACCATAGATTTAGCCGTATTTAGGAAAAAAAACAAGGGAGGGCTCCTGTGTTTTCTGGTTTACACAGAAAGGAAAAAAAAAATTACAGAAATTCCTCCTTCTCCATCTACAGGGGCATTAAAAAGAGAAATATGCACCATAAAATCCTTAATAAATGTGTGATGTGCTCAAACACTGCCCAGGTTTTACATTAATCTCCAGCTTTACAGATGTGGCCTTTCACATTTGTAAATATTCGTTACTCATGGCCTTTCCTCTGGGAAGAGTGCCTGGGATGTGCAGCAAGCACAGGCCAGCCTTGGAGCAAACCTTCAGCCACCCTGGCACCACCAAACAAACAAAACCGTGCTGGAAACACTGAGCAGAACTGGCAGCACAAAGCAAACAAACGGGATACTGCCCAGCTCTGCCTTTTGTCCTAAATTTATGTAGCCAAATAATATTTCCAAGGTTGGCTATCGCCATGGAGCTTTCTGAACTTCTCAGTTACCATTTTTCCCTCCTCCTGTTTCTACATTGCGAGTAATTATCGTTAGGCTGATTTATTTCCTTTTTACTGGAAACCAGGAGGTGCGAGAAACCCTGCTGGGAGAAAGGAAAGCAAAAGGGTTTTGTTGTTGGGGTTTCTCTTTTTTCGGTGGTTTTGTATTTTTGTCTGGGTTTGAGGTTTCTTTAGGGGGAAGTAGAGCAGCTCTACTGAATCTTGCCAGCCACACGCGTGCTGATGCTTTGTGAGTGGAGGATTTAACAAGGTCATCTGGCTTCGCTGAAGGAACAGCAGATAAAGCTGCTAAAAAACACATAAAAACCATATTGGATTTTGTGCGCTCCAGCTTTAATATGATATAAAATGAGTTAAGAGCCAGTCTGAAAGGTATAATGAAGTTTAATTAACCCGAGGCACGTTTCCACATCAGTTCACAGAAGGTAGCTGCCTCATAACCGATCAAAGCTTCCTGTTCTGGAGGCGAGTAAACAACCATTTGAATTTCAGATGTCAGCATTTCATCACAGGGCTTGTTTTGCAGCCTCACATTAAGAGAATTAACTCGTCAGCCAGCTCCAACCAGTTCCGCGGGCAGCTCGGGAACTGGGCCGCGTGACTGGGGCAGCTCGTGTGATGCACCGGGAGCCGCCAACGCTCCTAAATTAAGCTGTTTTTCCAACTTTGCTAACTCAGTTCAGCTTTTCCCAGCGTTTCCTCTCAGCCTTACAGGCCGGGACCAGCCCTACAGCCTGTCCCCGGCTTTTCCACGAAGCCTCAGCCACCCTGGGGAAAGGGTTGGTCAGAGGCCCCAGCGGGTCATAAAACACTGGCAGCAAGGGTCACCCCCCTTTTTTTTAGGGCACTTCTCCCCCAGTCCGTGCCAGGCTCTTCCCCGAGCACTGCTGGAGTTCAGGCAGGGGCTACAGAAGCCCCAGTATCGTTCCTATCCCCATCATTAATCCCATTCCCCATCATAATCCCTCTCCCTGTCCCCTCATGGCCCCAGCCTCCTCCCCCGCACCCCCCCCAGCCGAAATCTGCCCCGCTAGGCGGCTCCCCCTCAGCAACAGCGTGACCTCACCGCGCACCAATCAGCGCCGCGCAGCGCCGAAGCTTCCAGAGCTCTCCCTGCCCCCGCCGCCCCCGCCCCTCGCTAACTGCCCCTCCGAGCAGCCAATCAGCGCCCGCCCTGCGGCCCGCCCCGCCAATCACCGGCGGACTTCCCGGTCTTCCCACCAACGCCTGGTCGCAGCGCCGCGAGGAAAACGGTTCCAGATCCATCCGCACCCTCAGAAATTTGCAGATTTTTAAGGGTTTGATCCCCCTCACTGAAACTCTGGGACCCCTTTGCCTGTGGAAGAGGGNAGATTTTTAAGGGTTTGATCCCCCTCGCTGAAACTCTGGGACCCCTTTGCCTGTGGAAGAGGGATTGGAGCGGGGAAAAGGCGAGTATTTTCCAGAACAGTGGTATTTTCCTGGGGACTACTTTGGGAGGCGGAGGGACACGTTAGTTTTGGTGGGCGGGGACTGGGCGGCCAAAAGCCCTATAAATAGGGGTGGGTGTGCGTCACTCGGCAGATTCCAGGTCTAGGACCGCTGGACACATTATACAGATTAATCGTTCAGGGCCGCAGACGTGA